>VZSE01007029.1:3326856-3357249 GCA_013398275.1 Promerops cafer
GGGATCGGCAGCGGGAACGGCAGCGGAATCGGGAACGGCAGCGGAATCGGGAACGGGATCGGCAGCGGGAACGGAATCGGCATCGGCAGCGGGAACGGCGGCGGGAGCCAGCGGGGCCCGGCGCGCCCGGTGAGCAGCGGCCACATCGCTCTGTCACTTGGGATATCGGCCGGGGACGGAGGGAGGAACGGGGGGAGAAGCGAAGGCGGGATGCGGTGCTGCCCTACGCGGCTTCCCGGGCCGCCCCCTGCACCCGCAGGGGCAGAGATGCTCCGCGGAAAGCCCGGGAGCTGCCGAGGGCTCGTCTGAGGCACTCAGGTCGCTGTGGAGCCGTGGGTGCTGAGCCTCCTCGGAGGCCGCTGCAGAACCGGCAGACGCGCTCCTGGTGCGGCCGCAGGCGCTGTGCGGAGGCGCTGGCACATCCATGGTGGAAGCTGGGGCGGCCGGGGCTCGGGGGTGTGCTGGACACCGCCCTGCCCTATGCACCGCTGGTTGCCGAGAGTTGCTTTTAGTCCGCCAGGGACCCAGTGTTTGCTTAGGGATGGAACAGCGGCGGCCTCGGGACTGTGACCCATCACTGCATCGCACGTCTAAGCTCCGCCTTGTGCCTCTTCCATTATTTTCTGTAGTGTGAGCTGTCTTCCGTAGGTTGTCATCCTCCATTGTCCTCTTTCTTCCACCTGCTCAAAGTTTTTGAAGTTCTGTAATGAAAATAATTTGTCTCTGAAGCTGAGAAATAGGGTTTCAGAGAAATAGGGAGCCAGCATCCTGTTGCTTGACACTGGCCAGCCACAGGTTAAGTGAAGCAAGGTGGTAGAAGGGCAGGCACAGGAAATATGCTTCTGGAATGCTCTCAGAACTCCCAGGAACTCAGTTCTAATGCAATAAATGTACTACGCATTTTCTTAATTTTCAGGAACATGGTAAGTGGTAATGGCTGCTCCTATGAATATTCCAATCAGTAGTTCTTCAGAAGTGGGTTGGAGTTGGGATTGGGGCTTTTTGTGTTTTTTTGTTTGGGGCAGGGGGGGCTAGATTTTGCTTTTTGTTTTGTTTTACTGGAAACACGGTCATTGGAGCAGGGAATGTGTTATATGTACTTTATAGGGCACTTAGATTGTATTCACAAATAAAAATCACCTAATACATTTAGGTGGGAATATAAATTTTAAATTTTGCCTTGTTTCTAAATCTATATATGCATTAGATAGACCTGACCTTTGCAACAGTCTGTAAACTAGTAGTAGCCTTTTTTGACAATTCAGAAGGATAGGGAAGTTTTAGCAGAGAGCTTGAGGAACTTTCCCCAATCACAAATGAAGAGCACCAGAGTAAAATTCCTACCTCCATTCACAGAGTCCTGGGCAAATTTCTACTTTTGGTCTACTTTGGACACAGTCACTGGTATTTGTCTGGACCTCCTTCCCTTGATGATATGACAGGCTTTAATATTTATTTTTTCTACCTAGAAGATCTTCCTTGCTCCAATTATGAAAAAATGTTTAGAAAAGGAAAAAAACGACACAGCAGCAGCAGCTCACAAAGCAGTGAAATCAGCACTAAAAGCAAGGTAAGCTGAATGTGGTGTTTATTCTGTCTGAGAAGCACTTTGGTTTGTTACAAGTTAATAGTTCAGTGGTTCACTTGCACTGATGGTAGGATGTGATTTCCATAAAATGCCATGTTCCACAAGGAGAACTTTCTACTTCCATTCCTCAGACTGTGTTATGAGAGTTAAAAATACCTATCAGTCATAAAGCCCGTGTATTCTGAGATGAATACTCAGTCACTTCACAGTGAATTGCACAAACACAAGATTTTCTCACAGCACATAGTAAGGCTGGATGGAAAAATTAGTACATTTGTTCTTAAATTTTGTCTTTAAGGACAGTGCCTGGTGCTAGGTGCCAAGAGTGAGTTTATTCTTCAGTACTTTTTGGTTTCTCGGTATCTCTAAAAGTATTCTTAATTTTGAATAATGTGGTCGTTTCGTTTCATCAGTTTTAGAATGATCACTTGAATATTCTGGATATTCCAAGGTCCTGTTTCTTTTCCTCTGCACTGCTATGTTGTTTCAAGTATTGGTGACAAGCATGTAGTTGCCAACTTCTTCATGTAAAAATTCAGTACCAGAAAAATTTTGACATAACCCTAAGGTTTATTTTTCCTTTTTTTTCTGGACATAACCTTAAGGTTCATTTTTTCTGTCATTTCCTCCTTATTTCAAAATATCTGTGGACTTCTCAAGGGTTCCTCATGAACTTTTATCAGTCCAATCTGCATTGAGGCAGCAAGATAATTTTAGGAAAGAAACACGTGGTACTGTTTTTTCCTCCCCATTTTCCAGTGCTGCTAAAGTTACTAGAACATAAACTGTAGGGTTTTTTTTAAAAAAGAGTTGAGGCAGGACAGCTAGAAGTGAATTGTTAACACATTCTCAGTAACTTTCTGATGATGATGATGATGACTTTTTTCCTTAGTCTGTAGATTCCAGTCTTGGGGGACTTTCCAGGTCTAGTACTGTGGCCAGCCTAGATACAGATTCCACAAAAAGTTCAGGTATGTAATCAGAGCTTGAGCAGGTATGGATGGAGCAGGATTAACTTTGTGTCTTTGTATAAAACAGCAGAAAATGGAAAAGCTCAAGATAGGTATTTTCAGTAATACTGAGTGAATCTGTTAGGTAGCCTGGTGACTAATATGGGCACAGCCCTAGGCCTCTAAGGGCCAATTATTAATGATTCATTTAGGATTAAGTCACTGTTTTCAAAGTAAAGTGTCTGCAGAAGAAAATCTTAGTTGTGTTACCAGCACAAATCTTGTCCAGCTTTTTGGATGGCAGTTTTCTGCTTTTCTAAGTTTACATTTGCACCAAAATAATGGAAATAAGATGTGATTTTACTTGTTTTTAGTCACCAGTGTATCACTGTTGGACCAAACATTGAAACAAATAGACCTCAAAGAGTAGAACCAGCTTTTCTATGTTTTCTGATTCAAGGTGGTTAACTCCAAATTTGAATTGGTATAAGCAGTGCTGTATCATGGTTGCATACGAAACTGTTGCCTTTACCAAGGTCTGTTCTAAATCAGTAGAGTTCATTAAAGAGGATTTAATATACTGTGATACATATTTGATGAAAGTCTGCAAAATTAGGGAATTTTGCAGTTAGCCCTGTTAACAGCAATTTGAATAGCATTACAGTTCTGGAAATCTTCAGAACGGCTTTGTTTTACTTTGTTGCAGGACAAAGCAATAGTAATTCTGATACATGTGCAGAATTCAGAGTTAAATATGTTGGTGCCATTGAAAAATTGAAACACAATGAGAGCAAAAGTCTTGAAGGGCCACTGGACTTGATAAATTACATAGATGTTGCACAGGTAAGTGGGTTACAAAAGGCAATACCAACAAAGTCAAAACATCTTAAACTTAGGTGGGTTTTTTAAAATTTATCCTGTGGTTTGACATCTATAAATTTTAGTCTTAGTTGAAGAAAGTGGCATACTTAACTATTAATCTATTAATCTCAAAAGCCATCAGAGTTGAATAATTTTAGGTGACTGGAGAAGATGCACCCAGAGAACCATTCTGCAGAAGCAGGCTCAGAGCTAAGGCCCTTTTCATGAGTCCTTATTGAATAAGTCCCAGCTGAAAGCTGTTCCATTGCCTCCAGCACGGTTAGGATTGGTATCCAGGAAGGAATATATCCCCAGATTCTTAAGTACAGTAAAAGTTTTCCCATAGAGGAAGATGTCAAGTTTCTGCTTGTAGTCACTCATGAACCTGTGACCAAAGAACTTGAATAATATTTGGGTCATCCTTGCCAAACTCTGGTTGCTTGTACTTACTTTTTTACTAAAAGCCATAACTGGTTGTTCTCATTAGGTAGTTGATTATATATTTTTAAAAGCCCAGAATGTCTGTTTATTGTGCAGCAACTTGACATTTCTCAATATGTGCTAAAACTATTTTTGCAGCCAAACAGTGAAAGTGCTGCCAGTGGAACACGGATCACCTTGGGTCAGTGCAGCATGATAGGCCATGCATGATTTTTCAGCCAACCTGATTTGACCAAAGGGCCAAACTCCCCCCTGAGATTATAAATTCCTTTCTGGAACCATGTAATATTTAGAGTAGAATGGAGCAGAATGGAATAGAGTGTTTCTGCTGGAAGGGACCCATGGTGATGACTAGTCCAAACTGCTTGACCACTTCAGGGCTGACAAACAGTTAAATGTGTCATAAAGGGCATTGTCTAAGTGCCTCTTAAACACTTGACAGGTTTGGGGCATCAACCACCTTTCTAGGAAGCCTGTTCAAGTGTCTGGTCGCCTTCTCAGTAAAGAAATGCCTCTTAATGTCCAGTCTCCCCTGAATGTACTTCACATAACATTAAGAGACTGGGCGAGTGCATGAGTGATGGGCAGACCCCACACAGCTGGATCTGAGCAGGGTTTGTGCTGGTGCTGACCCACTGGACCCAAGTACACATAAGTATGTTTTCTGTTATGTATCTTCATTGTTCATGTTCTTCTGTCTGCACTAAAGCTTTTGTTTGTTTCCCTCCAAAGCAAGATGGAAAGTTACCTTTTGTTCCAGGTGAAGAGGAGTTTATTATGGGAGTTTCCAAATATGGCATTAAAGTTTCCACCTCTGATCAGTATGTAAGTGCTTCACCCAACTTGTCTTTCTGATGAGAGTTGAAAAGGGCTTTCATTTATTTCTCTGGTAGATGATCTGTGTGACCAAAATGTCATTTCTAGCTTTAAGCAAGAGTCAAACAAACAAGTTTGATGGCTCTCCCAGCCATACTGCTTCATGTCATAACCCTGCAGGCTCTGTTTTCCCAGATTTATGACAAAAAGCTGTTCCTTTTGAGATAGAACCAGACAAAAGGCAAGCAAGCCTTTGTAATGCTCTTTGGGCACATCTTGCTTCCTCTGTGGCTGTCCTGCCATTATTTCATGGGGGAAAGTAGTGTGACTGTGGTTCCTCAGCCCGAGGTAGTACGGCAGTTCCTCTTGGTGTTTCTGTGAAGAGAGAAGAACAAAGGATGGGGTTTTTCTAGGAATACCTGGGTTGCGCAGCTCTTTTAAGTTCCATCCTTGCACTCTTAATCCAAGAGTTAGAGTTCACTCCAGCATTAAAGCCTCATGATTCCACTGTATTGATCAAGCCTACTTTTTGTTTGCATAATTTCCTACATGTAGTTTATTTTCCTTCAGTGCACTTCAAGTAGCTTCTTGCTAAAAATAAAAATCTGGTCTCTTCCCCAGGGTCCTCCAGTTGCCTTTGTGCAGCTTTGTGTTGCAGCCATGTGGTTTCCTTCTGGTTGCCCTCAGAGCCCCAGATACCATAAATACTTGGCCTTATGAAGCCTTTACCCATCCATAACCCAGTGATGCCTGTTTATAAAAGCCTCAAGTATGAGGACGGAGAATTGCTTAATAGTTGAATGCTCTGAAGAGAGCCAAAAAGTTTCCTTTGGTCCCTTCAGAAAATAAAACACTTGTTTCTAATGCCTGGAAGGAAGGGTAGTAGTTGTTATGCAGACTCTGAATTCTTTTGAATTCTGTTTTTGCTCTCCTAAATTCTTAATTCTCATTAAAAACATAGGTTACACTATTATTTAAATTTCTTTGTGCTTGATAAAGATCAAATAGCTAATTTAAGACTTTCATCCATCATTTTTTCAAGCTGAACGCATGCACAAGCAGATAAAGCCTTTTGTGGTTAAGCTAGCTTGCACTGACAATTTATTGCCTTGCATTGTTCCCCAAATTCTGGCTTTTTGCATCTGTGTCACTGTTGGCATTTAATTTGTCCTTCAGTGTATTACTCCACCAAATTCTTTTCACAGAGTTCCAAGATACTGAAAGGATGGGAGGAAATTAATTTACAAGGAGACTGTACTCAAAAGAATTCTGTCATCCCTCTTTTAGTGATAATCCACATACACATTAGCACTGTAGCAAGTTCCAAGCAAGCAACCCTGGAGAGTTACTAGTAACTTGGTGAACAGTCTTGGCATCTTTCTTACAGAGATGGGAGGGTGGATCCAGTAAGTTCCAGGCAGGCTCCAGCTGCCCTGAGCGTGGTGTGATAGCTGCTGATGGTGAGAGCAGTGTGAGCAATGAGCTGAGCAAGCGTCAGGATGGAGACGTTTTTCAGCAAGGTGACCTTAGGGCTCTGGTGGAGGGCTCTCCCTCTAGGGTTTCAAGGCAGGCAGTGAGCTCACTGCCCATTTTTACAGCTTCTGTATCGAAGTGGGCATTTCTTTAGACCCTTCAGCTGACAGGTGTTTGATGCCATGAACACGGAAACAGAGCTGTGTAGAATTCCTAAGACCCTGGAGATGGTATGACTGGAATAGACCAGATGAGTATGATCAGAGGGCAGGATGGATGGAGAAGAAAGGCTTTGTGTAGGGTAGGGCTGCAGAGACCTTGTACTGGGTGTCTTCTACCAGTCCCTTTCTGGAATGGCCAAAATCAGAAGTGTTGGGACTATGGTGGAAATCCTGCAGCTCTGATGGAGAGTAGAATTCTCCCAGATGAGATCTGTGGAAGAGTCAGGACACAGTCAGGACCTATGGCTTAGGTCACTAACAGCCTGGCTACAGCCACATGGCTACTGCCCCCCAAAGCAACTGACCTTGTCTATACCCTCTTCTGGGAAGAGTTTCTTGTGTGTATCCTTCCCAAGACTGAGACAGGGGATTGTCTAGAAAAATACTGGGAAAGTAGGAAGTTGTTTTAAGTTACCTCTATGCCAGAAGGACAGAGTGTCCCACCTGTCACAGAGGGTGAGTGAGGGTTGGTGGGAAGCGAACGTGCGCTTTCAGATTATGGCCAGGAATGTCATCATAGAATCATGGGAGGGGCTGAGTTGGAAGGGATCTGAAAGATGCTCTAGTTCCAACCCCGCTGCCATGGGCAGCGACACCTTCCGCTAGACCAGGCTGCTCAAAGCCCCCTCCAACCTGACCTCGAACACTTCCAGGGATTGGGCATCCACAGCTTCTCTGAGCAATGTGTTCCAGTGACTCACCATTCCCACAGTAAAGAATTTCTTACCTTAAATTCAATAACCTACTATAAACCTATTCTTTTTCCGTTTAAAGCCATTCGAATCCCTTTTTTGTCACTGTATGCCCCTGTAAAAAGTCCCTTTCCTGCTCTCTTGCAGGCCCCCTTCAGGTACTGGAAAGTGCCCCAAAGTCTCCCCAAGAGCTTTCTCTTCTCCCGGTTGAACAACTCCAACCCTCTCAGCTTGTCTTCATGGTCCACATTGGAATGCACTTCTAAAGTAGAAGCAAAAATTAAAGCTAAACTTGTGCTTAACCACCACTTTTCAAAATCTTGACTAAACTCTCAAGTAAAAAGCTTAATTTTACCAAGGAAAACTTTTCTCCTGTAAATAAATCTGAAGTATTCTTTTGTAAGTGAGAATAAAAACGTGGAAAAGTGAAATACCTGTTGCACTGTTCCAGAGTAACTTTTATTTGCCATGTGCTTTCAGGATGTGTTACATAGGCATGCTCTCTATTTGATTGTACGGATGGTGTGCTACGACGATGGTCTGGGAGCAGGAAAAAGTTTACTGGCTTTGAAGACAACAGATGCAGCCTCTGAAGAATGCAGCCTCTGGGTATATCAGTGCAATAGTTTGGTAAGAGTTTATGCTTTCAGTATTTAAATTAGGCATTGGAATTCTGATTGCAAAGGGAGGTTCTAAAACCCAAGGCCCTTGCGTGTCGCTGTTGCTCTACGGGCGGCTCAGTGAAGCAACACAGACTCCAGGTCTCAGAAGGCAAAGCAGCAGCAAGTTTATTGAGCACAGCACACCTTGTATAGAATGTTGCATGCAGTTGGACATGATTGGTCATTCTGATTAATACCCATCACCTTCACTGGCTATTTAGGAAACCACCCAAGTGTAGACAATGTTCGAACAAACAACAAGTGGAAAAACACCAGCTGTGCCTCGCTGACATATTTTCTATATCTTTCCCACGGCTTTTCTCATGGGAATACTCTCCCTGTTGTATCTGCAACTACAACAGGGAAAGTATCTCTGACCAAGTTTTCAGCATGCCCACTTGTGAAGGCTTTTTGGCAGAAGAAGGATTGCTTAATTAAAAAAGAAAAAAAGAAGGTATAAATGTGTGCTGGCTGAGCAGCCCTGCTGCCTACATTGGATCAGCTTTGAGTAAAACACCTACATTCCCTAAAATTGCCAGTGACTCTGCTCACCTGAGAAAGCTCTCTCCAGTCTAAAGAGTGCTATGGCAGCTCCTATGGACAATCTCCACTTACATTTCCAAAGACAAAAACCTCTTAAGATATGGAGCAGGAAGGGATGGAGTAACAATTCTGGTAATAGAGCATGCAGCCACATTTGTAAGCAAGGGAGGTGATCCCTTCTTATGAGTAGGAGAATTCATTGTTAGGATGCTCTGATGACACAGACCCTTGGCTGGCAGTGCTGGGGTAACACAAAAAATGATGTTCTGAATGCTGGTGCCATGCTATGCTGATAGCCAGCAGCTCTGACTTGGTTCAAAAGAGCTTGTGTTAGACAGCTTCTACATGTCATTGCAGGCCACACAGATGAAATATGGTCTCACAAAGCAAAATGAAGGACACATTCTGCTTAAAATTAGTTTTGAGAAGTCTAGAAGTTCTTCAGAGAGTGTTAACGTGTATTTGGGTTTTTCAGGAACAAGCACAAGCCATTTGCAAAGTGTTGTCTACAGCCTTTGATTCAGTTTTAATGTCGGAGAAGTCCTGATTTCCTTTGGCAGCAGTGTTGGTGTGGGAGGCACCGGGCTCCTCGTGACACCGTGGACAGCTTGGAGCCACACACAGTGCAGGAAAGACTTACAGTGCAAAGAAGAGCCACACAACCTTGCACATGGTACTCTGGCATTCCCCAAAGGTGACTTGAAGATTCCATCTTCAGTGTCCAGGACATTACAGAATTTTATATTTAACACAATTTCCTAAATCATGTTTTGTATGTTAATGTCAATATTGCAGAAATGTAAAATAAAACTGACACTTGCTTCTACCTCTTTGTCTGAGGAACAATTTGTTAATACAGACTTTGATTCTGCTTAGCCCAGATATTAGAAGAAAACCAAAGCAAAGTGGTAAGAGGGAGTTATTTGGTGCTTTACCCCTCTCTCAGGTGTGCCATCTACAGTTTTTCTGTTCAACTAAAGTTCACAAGAAATACATTTTCTCCTCAAGTAATACTTGTTTGTATTTGTCATTTTTATACATTAAAAAGAGCAATATTGTGTAAGCAATACAAGGGAACAAAGAGAAGCAGAAAAAGTGATTTTAAAAGTAGTTTTATTTTTCCAGACATTTGACTGGTTAACAAGAGTAAAATTTATTAATCATGCTCTAATTATAAATCACTGCATCCAGGACATTGAAAATAAGAGTTGATTTTAGGTTATACAATATATACAGTTGCTCTGCAACTAAACAAAATAAAAACAACTGAATTGAATATTATACATCTCATAGCATTCTAAGCTGCATTTTAAGTGTCACTTGCTCCTTTTTAAACAGTTAACACAGCAACCTAATAGTCTGTCTCTTAACAGATTTTTTGAATCAGATTTGAAAAGTTGTATGAAATATGCCAAAATTTTGGACTTAAAATTCTTAATTTTATATTATAAATAGATATCTACAGGCTCTAGAATTTCATTTTTCTCTGCCAGAGGAGAAAACCTTTTGAGAAACACAGAAAATCAAGGGATAAATTTTGCTTAGCTGCTCTTTATTGGTCGTTGGGATTTTATCTGTCTGCACTGTTAGTGCTATTAAGTTATAGTCTACAAGTTTCCTGGTTTTTAAGTGACTGGTGAACAAAGTTGTGACATTTTACTCTATTCCTCTTCTAGCAGAACTCAAGGGAAATTTGTATCATTTTCTAATGTTACGAATTGTTACATACACTATAAGATTCTGTGTTAAAAATACTGTACATTAGGAGATCTGTGCAAAATAATATGCCCATTTACTCTCTAGACTCTATCAGGGATAGAAACATACAAAATAGTGTTGCAAACTGAACATATCAGTGAATAAAACTGTAGTGCTAAACTATTACTCTATCATTTTACTGGGAACTTTGAAAATACAGACTAATTTGCTTCAGCTTGCAATAAAAATATCTTGAAACATTCCAGTTTGTTCCCCATTTATACTGCAGCAACAGCATCTAGGAAGTGAAAGTTACACATCTACGTGGCTGTACCCACACGCCCAGGAGGCATCAACCAGCGGTACCATTCAGGAAGGGTGATACAGGGTGAGATCAGTGTTGCTCTTCCAGCACTTTTGCAACGTGGTTTTTCTCCAAATAAGCACAGATGGTGGTGGCGGCCTGTTTTCCATTCCTTCCAATATGAAATAGCCAATTTAAGCACCATTTGCCAGAAATTCAAAGCTCTCTTGATAAATCTAGAGATACAATGTTCACGTAACGTGATCAAAGCCAATGTGACCTAGACATTGATTTTCTGTATCCTATGCCTCAGTTGTTTCCTGTAGCATAAGCAAAACCTGGTACAATTTCACAATATACAAACATCAAAATGATGTCAGATCTGTATTGGTGTTTTATATTCCAATATCAACTGGGAACTATCCATGGCCTAGCTTTTGTTCACGAATCAGTAAAACAAGTTTAACAACAGTGTAGCTACCATATATGTGTGTATTCTATATAAATACAGAGTGAGTAGGCAAACTATCATTGTTTGCAAGGTAGTGGCACACAAATTTCATAAACCAGAACATAACGTAGTGAACTTGTGAGGTGTCAGGTATCTTATTGACCAAGGATAATTACCTACATGTTCCACCAAATATGTTCTCTCTGTGAACACATTGCTGGATGATTTAAAGAAAATTCAAGAATTTAAAAACAAAGTCTGAATGCTATAATGAGACAAGTGTAAGAAATGTTCTGCAATCCATCATCATAGTTAAGTACATTTCAGGAAGTGCAGTTTTCAAATCCTTGAGTTAATGTAGTAACTCATTCATATTGCCATAGTTTAGTTAACCAGCAGTAGTCACATTAATGACCAAAATGGATGTAACATACATAAAGAACATTCAAAAAACAGGTTCTACACACATGCAGCATAGAAAAACAAAACAAGCTCACAAAATTAGAACTAGAAAGTTCAACGACTAACACAGATTTCTGATAACTTTAAGCAAATATCTACATCCATTCTGAAAGAAAGAAGTTTCTCCTGTGGTAAACTGAAATACTTTTTCACTTTCACCTGGCCAAAGAGACATAATTAAAACAATTTCTTCTGCAACTGTTGGCATCCTTGATGACAGCCAGTATGGCAAGCTACTGAATGAGTCCATTTCAGAACTACACAGCAGCCTGCATGTTTTGGTTCCAACACTTCAAATGGTGTCAAGAACTGGATAAGTTCACTGCCCTGGTAGATGCACACACAATTTCTTTGACTGGGGAAGCAACACTGAACTGTTGTACTGTCATGTTACAAAAGGGAGAATAAAATTACAGTGAATTGATCGATAAGAATATTCAAAATGTGATATTCAGACACATGGATTTTGATTGTTAAAGCTTTTCAGTTCACCTTGAAAAATACAGGAAGAGTTTTTTTTTTAAAAGTGTAAACTGCTTATGAGAAGTTTTCACGTAGAAAAAAGTTTAAAAGTCCCAAAACCAGAACGATGGCAATAAAAAAGTAAGCTACAGTACCTAGGACTTGGGCAGTGCTCTGGCAAGGTGGCTGCAGATAGGTAGGTGAAATGAAATAGAACAAAACTTATTTCTGTGACTGCTGGAAATGAGAAATGTTTCCACTTATCAGTAGCAATCTAGTCAACAATAAAGTGCACAAATGATACAGGGAAAGCTCCTTTCCGACCGGGATCTCCATCAATATGACCAATCTGAAAGAGTCCAGACATTTTTCAAGTTAAATCTCGAAATGACATTTCAGTATCACCAAAATGAATACCAGTGACCTTCCTGCCTGTAGTACAAGCCTCCCAGCAAATCTTTTCTGCAGTAGTGCTACTTTTCTTCTGCCAATAGGAAAATTCAGTCCTACAGGGTGCATGTTTTTCAGCTGTAGGTTGGGTTTTTGTCAAATGCAAAAGTTTTATCCAGTTCTTTGAATATAAAACATCTTACTGCAGTACCACTGCTGCATAATTCCAGTGCAATCTGTAATCCCTGGCAGCCCACATTTGGCCTCTGTTGAGTTGCTTCTTTAACCATCACTGTGAGGCAAAAGGATGGATCAAGCTTCAACAGTTTCAGGTTTTACATTAATCTATTTGTGTTTATACAGCATTATTGTCAATTTAGATGCAATCTGAAGCTCTGTTCTTTACTAGCTAACAGATTAAGGCAAGCGTTTTCATGCACAATAATTTTCCGAGATTTTGCTTTAACCAATGAGACTCTGGAAAGTAAATACTTGAGATGGTTTCCCAGCTCAACTAGACTCAGTAATAGTCATCTGAAGACTGAGGACAATACAAAGCTCTCCTCTGACGCTGTCCTGGGGGGACTTTGTGATGCTGCATTGTATTTGTATCCCCATCCATCTGTTTAGTCCATAAGTAAGTTCTGCACCTTTAAAACTAGACCTGAGAGCAAAGGTGGGGAGAGGGAGAAGCGGTGGCATGTCTGAGGCGGCTGTATTCAAAACACAGAGAGAAGAGCTCCAGCTCGCGGTGCGTGCTGTCCGCAGCGCGGACAGGCAGCGCGACAGAGCTCTCCTTTGCTCTTAAGTTAGTTTTAGCCGGCTGAGGCAGAGAAGTTCCCGGACTGTGGCTTTTCTTTTTCTTGGCATGGTTCAGCCCTGCTTTGGACTGAAAACCCAGAAAAACACCAGGAGCTCACGCCTGTGGCCCATGGGGGCCTGGGATGCAGCATTTTCCAGAGCAGGAGGGACTGATAAGAGACTGAGCAAGCCAAGCTACAGCCCACGAAAAGGACTCTCTCTGAATTTGCCATCTCTTCAGAACAGCGAGAGGTTCCATTATTCATTTTTTTTCTGTTTGTGAGTACTTTGCTTGTTAAATAAACCATTTTTCCCACTTTTCTCAAAGGAGGTTTATCTCCCTAACAGGTGGGGGGAAGGGCCGCTGAATTCTGCCCTTTAGGGAACATCTCTTTGGAAGTTCCCTTCCAAATCTTTCTCAAACCAGGACAGACACCCACTACATAGCACCTGTAATAGCAGATTCTTAAATTGCTGACACTCCACCAAAAATTTTCTGGATCACGCCAACCATGTCCCCAGTGTATAGTGAACCCTACTAATCAGATTTCTTTTTTTTTTTTCCCCTAAGTGAGAAAAGCTAAAAGCTTGTCTGAAGTTTGACGTTTGAAATTTCATCTCTGGCTCCCATGAGATGAAACTTTTCTTGTTATTTGGAAACCCAGCAGGGAGGGGATCTTCTGAAGTGAACGTCAACCCCTAAGATTTAATTTTTCTTTCAAAGTGTGTTGACAGAAAATGCAAAATACTCACCCACCACTCCTGATCTTCTTCACCATCAACTACAATAATATCTCCCTCTGAAAAGGTCAGCTCATCTGGGTTATCTGCTACACAGTTGTAAATTGCTTTTACTCTCTTGGGTTTAGTTTTTGACTGAAATGAAAAAAAAAAACCCTAAATGTAAATAATTCAGCACTGAAGAGTCAGAACAGACTTGGAGTTATCTAAAGAAAGTTTCAGAACTGCTTCCAACTGCTATTTTTCATAGGTTGGGTGCTCATGCTTCAGGCTGAATCTGGCACCACCCAAAGCTTTTTGGAACCACTGTGCCAATAACACAGGCCATGTTTCCTCTTAGAAATTCTCCACTTTGGCTCACCCAAACCTGTCTTCAGAGCTCTACTTCACTGCAGTGAACATGATTTTATTCAGAAGATGGAGTGGTCAAATTCTGTGCAAATGTAACAGCAGAAGCATTATCAGAGGGAGGCCTCAGCCACCTGCCAATATGCTCCTTCTTAATTTGCTAAACCCATTTCAGTAGTGTACGAACCCACCAAAACATCCTCTGCCTCCCAGCAGTGCTCTGAGGACTGCCAGTCACAGGAGTCTTTTGGCAGCTCTTTCAAAGGTAAAGTATAGTAAGGAGTTGCAATATTCCAGTAGGGCAGTGAGACTCAGTCCTAGCCATGTTCTGTGCGAAGTGATATCAAAATTGTTTCACTCTGGTTTTCCTCATCTCACACCTTTTCCAGTGCAAATCAGTCTGCTGCTGCATTTCTTTTCAGCCTCCTCATTCTCTGTTGCAGACCAACAATAATGCTGCCTACACAGTGTTTCCATGCAAAACAACCCAACAAATGAAGAGGCTCAAGAGGTGGAGGCAGAGTGTAAAGCTTTCCACCATTCGTCCACCCTATTCTCAGCCATAGGGAACAAAAATCTCTCCTTTCTACCCTACGGTGTCCGAGCAGAGCTGAAAGTGCTGCTTAGGTCTGAGATGGCTGTTAATGCAGTGGCTCTTTGGGACAGAAGTTCCACATGTCATAACGAAAAGATGGCCTCATCACCATACTGGAGTTCCCCCAGTGCCTGGTCCCAGTCTCTAGTTGGGTCAGCCATGGAGCAGGCAGCTTGAAAAGGGACAAGAGACTCCATTTACAACTCTCCTTTACTCCATCAGCAAAATGCTCTGCTGAGGACAGTACTGCCCAACAGTCTCTTACTGTGCCATTTTGTTAGAGCTGAGCACCATGCAGAGAAAAAAGGGAATGTGGATGGGGAAAGGATGGAGGCAGCTTGATTGTTATGTTCCTCTAGAAGCATCCATTTGCATTCTAGTATAAATTCTATATAAATTCTAATATAAATAAAGCTCTGGCCTGCCCAGGGCAGGCACACCCTGAGGCTCTCTCACCCCTGTGAGCTGCCAGCCTGGCACTGCAGCACAGCAATTTTTCCAGGAGCTCCCTCTCAGACAAGTGACAGTCTGAACACAACCACCTTTTAGGTCAAAAGGAAAAAGCTTCACATCAGTACAACAGTGATATAATTACTAAGTTCAAAGTGCAGTAATTACAGGTATTTCTTGTTCTTTAGAAGGCAAGGAAATTAAAATAGATATAATTCCCAGAGGAATAAAATCTTCTAGTGAAATTTCCCATGTACTGAAAATACGGTTTCAAAAATCTAAATATCACACTGAGGGAAAAAAAAGAAAACAAAAGGTGAATCAGGAATTTCCACCTGATAAACAGGCTATTGGGTAAATGCACTGTGTAGGAGATAAACCACTGGCTAAATGTGCATGTACAACTAGACCTGTCTTTTCTTTACTAAAGGAGCATTTCTGTATTCATTTTCTAAACCTGGGCTGGCCTCTGGATTCCCTGGCAGGGTAAAGCCTGGAATATAAGGCTAAATGGAGCAATTTAGCCAAAGAACTTTAGCTAGACTGATCTAGCTAAAGCTCTTTAGCTGAGGGGCCCTTGACTAAATCTCAGCTAAGATGCTTTAGCTAGATTGATTTAAAAGCTAAAGCACTTTAACTAGCTCACACTCCTGAGCCAGGTTTTCCCTTACTTCTCTGTCCTATGACAGAGGAAAATCACCCAGCTGATTTGCCTCAGTCACAGAATTCACCTTACTGAAAACCTAGAGACAGCTGGAGAGTCAGGTATGTTCTTCATATTATGTGTAATTTATATTAAACATTGAAGACACTGACCCCAAAACTAGCCAGCACAGCCCATTCCTTCATAGCTAAATCAATTTATCCTATTAAAAAACAAAAAACCCCCAAAGAAACCAAACAAAAACAAACAAACAAAAAAAACCCAAAAAACCAAACAAAAAAAAAAAGCCCCAACAAAAACCCAAAAAAAAACCAGAACAACATGGAGAAACAACAATTTCAATTTATACAGAAGTTCAGGTTAGGAGCTGTTTCAGATGTGCTGAAAGGATGTAACCAGTGCTTACACCTGAATCCCAGCACACACAACAGAAATTAAGATCAGAGTCCAACAGCTTCACAAAGTAAATATGACAATGTAAGAAATTTACACTACTTAGACAATTTAAATTTTTGTGGCCTGAAAAACAAAGGTTATTTTAATGCCAGATGGACAGTAACTTGGTTGAACAAGATTGCGGGAGACAAGAAAGCAGAAAATTTTATACTCCCAACTAATGCAAGATGATGTCTCTGAGGCTTCTCATCATTATCAGATGAGAAACAGTTAACAGGGGCTCTGTGTGTTCAAGACCAGTGGTAAGGCTCTGCACACAAACACACCAAACTCTGTTCTGGAGAGTTGCTATTTCAGCGGACGTGGTTAAGGAAATACGGTTGAAGAGAGAGAGAGACAGGGGACTGAAGGAAGCAGGTCTTTTCATTACAAGCCATTAACAAGACCATTGCAGAGCCTGGAACAGCACATCTCCTACCTCTCTGTTTATTATTTACTACTGAACCACACTCCTACACAGAACGTACAGAACAGCCCAGACCTAGTCACACACAGCATCTCGGAAATGTACAGGCTCTCCATATTGTCATTTGCTTCCTGCAGAGATATACTGTCATGATCAAGGATAAGGATCTTTTACTTCTATCACACAAGAAAGCAACGTAAAATTGAAGCAAGGACCAAAGACCAAGTTAACTACACATAATGTACAGCTCCACTGACACCTGAAAATACATCCCTTTACCTACACCAATATAAGATTACAGGTACTGACACTAATATGTGTTACCATTCATGGTCCTGGATTAAAAATAATAAGTAAAGAGTATAAAAAGGCCACACAATCGGATCAAGAGTCCATCTAAATCCAGTGTCTCTTTTCTAACAGTCACTGTAAGGCTGGGGGAGGGTGGAGAAGAAAAATATAGAATTAACTACCTTCTCTTGAGGATATGCTTACCAAGAGATTTCTCTCCTGACACCAGGTGAATGCCAAGAACCAACAGCACAAATAACCAGTTTCTTTTGTTTTGAGCTTGAATCCTGCTAGTCTTGTCTGAAGTCATTTCACCTACCTACATGAACAACTGTCAGTATATCTGCGTCCATTATAAAAGCACAAGAGTTCCCTCATAACTTACTTCACTGAAGACTGAGAATGAGAATGAGCCATGTGTTGCAAGTGACTCATCATGCTCACCTACAAGTCACTAACTCATAAAGCTTATCTATCTCCAATAAGTTAAACCATAATTCTGTGGATTGTGTTTGTCACATCTGGACATAAGCAAAGAATCCAACTGGTTTGCTTTGCTTTTTTAAACTTAAAATCACATACTATCCTATAGGAAATACAAGAAAAAAGTTTTCATAACTATTTAGTGCAAGTCACACAGATACTTAAACACAGGATACAGGCCTTGTATGTTTCATGGCTCTCACACTTTCACCATAGCAGGACACAGTATCATGTCTACAGTGCATTTGATAGCATGCAGAAGATTGATAAAATCAAACACCACATTTTGTACTTACTATTTGTGATTTCCTTGGCATTGGTGCTGGTGGCTGGATTTGTGCCAAAGTATTTGCTGTAGAACCAGCCTGTGTTCCTGGAATGTCACATACAGAAGACGACTCTCCTGCTAAGATAAATAAACCAAGTAAATATTAGGCATGCTTTCAAAAAAAGTAAGAGTGATGGTATCAATTGAAACCAAACTAATTATTCTTAGAAGCATATAAATCATTTTATATCCCATAAGTATTTAATTTTTACTGGTTCTTTTTAAATAACTGAACAGAATTCTATCCTTTTCCTTACTAAAAAAGCCACTTTTCCCAAAGACAACTACCTAAGACATTTAGCAGTGCAGATATGCTAAGAGAGATAAAATAGATGAGAGCAGAACCAAATATCCTGTCCCCCCTTTCCTTCACTACAGACTGTATGCTGTTAGAACCTTTCTCTCCTAGTAAAGACCATCATTATCAAGGTGCGTTATCCTTCACAGGAGACTCCTGACACAAATGGCAGATAGCCATTAGCAAATTCCCCTGGGATATGTCAAGAGGAAATGAAAAAGAATCACAGTAATAACAAATAAAAGTATGCAATAGAAGGATAAATAAGGTAGGAGAAATTCCACTACCACCACCACCACAGAATCTGCACAAACTTCACTGTAGAGATTTTATGGAGATTACATTATTGTCATGTCCCAAAGTAGTAGTTACTTTGAACAACAAAAAATGCAAAATGAATAATCAACTCTGAATAATGAACTCTGTTTATTAACATGAAAAGAGCAATATCAATTTGCAATTTAATTACAAGTGACACTATATAAGCTCTGGATTTTCAAGCCAGAAACATATTTTTCTATTTTAAAATGTGTATATGACACATGCAAACAACAGTGCAAACAAAGATTTTCAAAATGCATCCTTTGTTTGAGTGGGTTTTAAGGTGAGGTTAGAAAAGGTAAAGCCTAGCAGGAACTGAATCTGGCAAGGAATGTCAAAGACAACAAGAAGGGCTTCTATAAATCCATAGGTAACAAAAGGAGAATTAGAAAATATGTGGACCCATTGTTGAACAAGATGAGATTCTGGTTACAAAGTACATGGAAAAGGCTGAGCTACTGAATGCCTTCTTTGCCTTAGCCTTTACTAGCAATCCACGTCTTCAGGAATCTTGGTGCAGACATCAGGGGAGAATCTGGAGCAATGAAGTGCAAAGTCCTGCACCTGGGGATGAACAGGCCATGCACCAATATATGTTGGTGGCCACCTGGCTGAAAAGCAGGACCAGAGGCAGGGGACACAAACTGAAACACAGGAGCCTCTGTCTGAACATCAGGAAACACTTTGTCACTGCGAGGGTGACCCAGCACTGGCACAGCTTGCCCAGAGAGGTTGTGGAGTCTCCATCCTCTGGGCACAGTCCTGAGTGATCCGCTCTTGTTGTCCCCACTTGAGGAAAGGGCTTAGACACGATGATGTGCAGAGGTCCCTCCCAACATTAACCATTCTGTGATTCTGTTTATTACATGGTCCCATTACTGACTTTATTTGGACCGTAGCTCTGCTCACGCTAAAGAACTTGAGGCATCAAGGCCTACACAACCACAAAGAGAAACAAGAAGAATGTTGGTACTGATTATATTTAAATGTCTAAGGTAAATGAACAGATTAAAGAAAACCTCAACAAACCCACACTCTCCATTTGGTTGTTATGACAGCTTAATTATAATAAAATAAATCTCTAAACCACAATTACCAGGTTGTTGTAGAGATCCAAGTCCTCTGGTCTGCCCCTTGTTAGTTAAGCCAGATGACTTCTCAGTCCTGTGCAGAAAGTGAGAAATTGGTCCATTTCAGAAACAAACAAGAACTCAAAAAGCAACAATACAGAGTATTTTCCAAATTATAAAAGTCTTGGCATGTCTTCAGTAAAATCTGGTGACGGCTATTTTGCTTTTAAAAATACTACTTTTCTTCTGTATTTTTGATTAAGTGAATTGAAAGTTGCACTTAATTTTAAAAAAGTAAGGCAGAAAAACAATACAGGTTTGATTACTGCAATTTGTGTCTTTTCCTGAGATTTGAAGTTCCTTTCACTGTTATTTTATTTTTTTTTCTTAAAATTATGCATCCATATTAGTCTGTACATTATAGCAAGATTCAACAATGTGTTTACCTTTTAGGTAGTATGGTACATGCAAAAAAAAGGCTAGAAAGGAGCTTAAGGGTCAAGGTTGCTTTCATCTTTCAGTCCCAATTTGCAAATGAAACCTTATTCCTTCCAAAATTTGCTCCAAGGCCCTATTTTCTAGACTTCTCATTACCTTATTGATCTCCCCTGGTTCCCACCTCAGTATTTCATTTTACTGCAATGCCCCAAACTGAACACAGCAGTCCTGCTGAGGCACCACTGATGTTGAGACAGTTGAGAGAACTAATTCCTATTGTTTGCAGGCTATGGTAAAACTATACTCTTTAACTCTACCACAATAGCACTAGGTCGTCTGCCTTACTTACTAAGTCCTTACAGATCTTTCTTCTAAGGACTTTTGCTTACCCACACTCTGCTGTTCTACATGCTTCATTCCTGTAGTTGATTGTTCTCAATTACTATGGATTGCTTACTGAATGACATCCTTCTTCTCCCTTGACTACTACTTCAGTTTCTCAAGATTGCTTTGGATATGATTCTGTTTTCCAGTGCATTTTTTGCTCCTAACTTATATTTCTGCAAATTTCAAAGTTATTTTTCTTTTCCAGGTCCCTACTTCTGCCACGAATGAAAAGATTCAATGGAACAGAACTTTTGCAAAGCATGTGAACAACAAATGGCACAATCAGACATTAGATCCCATTATCTCCTATTTGTTACTAGATGAGAATAAGGAATTGAATATTTTTTGTGTTTTTTTATCTCCATCATAGCTAGGTGTTCTGGAGATATTCTGCAAGTCATATAACCTTAAATCACTAGGCTGTCTTTTTTTTCCCTGTAGGAATCCTTGTGACCTACGTCCTTAGCATCTGCCTTCTGTTCATTCCCACACTCTAGAACACATCATTGGCAAAAGTATGCATGCTTTATTGATGATTGCATGTTATAGATATATTAAGTTACTAAAAATGATGAAGAATATTAAAGACTAAAATGACATCAGTTACCCAGGAATAGGCTTTCTCTGAGAGATTCTGCTAGGAGGTTGTGGGGGCAGTGGTGGAGGGGTTGGCTTGTTTTGTGGAGGAGCTGGCTGCTGTTTCGATTGCTGGTTCAAAGCTTCTATAATGCTGGCTGTCTTTGCCACTGGAGGTGGTGGTGCTGGAGAAAGTACATCTATATAGGAAAGTTAGACAGAACCATGGAATTAAATTTCTATTTACCATTTTATTTCTTGGGTTCTCATTACAGGTTCCCCTGTTACAGGACATATCCTCATCTAAGAAAAATGCTTTACTACATGTAATAGAAGGAAGACCTCTTTGGAAAGCAGTTTACCTTTTGTTTCACCTAGTCAAAGTTGGAGAGCTCACAAGCACTTAAATTTATTCAATATTAAAGTGCAAGAAAAGAAAATTCTTACTGAAGTCAGTCATATTCTTGAAAACAGGAGATCAGAATACATTTTTTAAAGTGCTAATATTATTTGCTCAGTCAAGGCTTTCAATCTGTGTTTTATGGAAAAGTAACCAAGTGAGTAGTATCTGGAAAGTTTTATTTAGAGGAACATTTTTTCTTAAAATCTTGTTGTGATTCACAACTAACAGCAGACTAGGTTTAGTAATTAATTAAAATGGCTATTGAATTCTTAAAACCACCACAACAGCAGCTGACGATGAATTAAAACATCCTTTTGCATTCCAGCAGTCTGCAAGAATCAAGCACAATGTGGAGACACAGCCCCAGGCTTACATGTAACACTCATCTTTACAACTAGTGAGAAATGCAGCACTAAAACTATATATATATATGTAAAATGATGAGCCCTTTAGCTCTAGTTGTAGATGGTGTTTCCTGCTGACCCTGAACTACACCATACAGTTCTCACTGGAGCATCAGAGAAGACAGTTTGTTACTGGATGGGAACGATAGGCCAAAGCTACAGTCACCAAAAGAGGAAGTATGAGTTGTGGAAATGGAAAAATAAGCCAACTGTGATTAGATAGAGTAGAAGGAAAAACAGGGGAAAGTGGAAACATACTTGTAGATGTTACACGCAATGGCGGCACAGGGGGATGAATAGCTGGTGGATCTGATGAAGACCTCTGCCTGCTTATACTTTCCACTCCTAAAGAATTTGTCTTCCATATTGCATTAGATGAAGAAATTGTCTGAATACCACTGCCAAGAACTGAAGGCTGAACTAAAAAGAGAGGAAAATACTGCGTTATTATTATTGCTTACCCTAGGCACAAAGTGTTAATATTCACACCTGTGCTTTCAGAAATGGTGTGGCTAGGCCACTATATTCAGCAACACTATATTCAACAACTACAGGCGCTGCATCCTGATGGAATGCCAGAGCTGCCAGAAATCAGTCTGGTGTTAAAAATTACACAGCAAGACTTCACCCAGAAACACTTTACCTAAACAAAATTTGTCTCCAGTCATTACTTCAAAATATGCCAATACTTGAAAAAGCAGATTTCTCAGTAAGAAGGCAGAAGGCTACTCTTGCTACCTTCTTTAATCCCTGACTGATAACTGTAATTTTCTCAGGTACTGCAAGAAAAGGACCTCACTCTTCCACGAGCATGAGCACACATTGCTGACTCAAAGTGAAACATCAGTTTTGACTTAAAATAAAACCTGAATTTCACTCAAGCAAGAAGCTGTAAGTTGTGAAACAGTCACTAAATACTTCTTCAGAGCCTCTTAAATGACTTCATTCTGAAGAGCTGCCTCCTTATTTCGTAAAAGCACTTTACAGTTTTTCTTTATAAAGCCAGTATTTTGCACATATTATGCCATTTCTCTCTACTCAGCACATGAGTATCATATTAAGAAAAGATGAAACAGAGTAAGGTATGAGCAAATATTAGGTTGCAGGGAAAAGCATAAAAGGCTCAGAAGACTTGGAGAACAGCCTAAAGCTATGAGGATAAAGGATAATACACCATAGGCATAACATTAACAACATCAGCAATTGACAAGAAGCTACGGTCAGTGATACTATTATAGCTTTTAACTAAGTATATAAATTAATAGGCTAATAAATAAAGAATATGAGCAAATAATCTAAGGCAGGCAGCATGTCTTCATGGTACAAGTTGTATTACAGTGATGCCAAAAAGTCTGGGGTTGGGAATGAAATTAAAATGACCCTTTTTGAAATGTGTCATTTAATCAAGGGCAAACTGTGTATGATTTGCCATGATTAAAATAATATCAAAGGGTAAAACAGTCTTTTTGACTGTTCAGTTGTATTATTAATTCAGAGATAGAATCTAACAGTTAAACAAACAGGCAAGCTCCTTGTGTCAATTTTCCTCTTTGGTGGGGAAAACATTCCTTTCCATCAAGTAAAAAAATGTTGTCTAGATATTAAGCTTAGAGTTCATGTGAAATGTTAAAGTAATCCCACCTTGGTTAAGTTTTAAACTAAACTAAACTTGTGACTAAACTTCCCCCAGTCCCATGCTACCCTTTCCAAGTAACCCAAAACCATGCTTTTCTGTTCTCAGTTTTTCTGCCCCTTTTATGCAGCCATTCCATAACTGAGTTTTCATATCACACAGAAGATCAGTTTGCAATCTCAGGCACAATCACTAGTGCATGCAGTCCTGCATTCTGACCTCTGCACAGTGCTCCCAAAGGCAGAAGGCACCCATGTGTGCCCAGAACATTTCCTGATCATATCTCCTTTTACAGAGTCCGAATTACAGCACCATAGAAAACCATGTGTTTAATAGTAACTTTTCTTGAATTGAATACATAAACTTAGCCTCCATGAAAGATGGTGGATTAATAAAGGTATTAAAACAATGAAACACATTGAATATGACCTGTACAAAGAGGACCTATACAGATTTCTCTGTTTCTTTACTGTGATGCAAACAGATTACATATGAAGATAAGAATGAAGTTCACAGCACCAGCTTTAATGGTAGTTTTTGCAAGCACACAACCCTCTGAATCAGGATGAGACATGTACTTTTACACTGTTCTAATGATCTAGGGACAACCAGTAATTGGCAACTGTATTTTTAGTCAGCTATCAGGTTGCTAAAATCATTCAATTCTCCACACCATGACACTTACACTTTTATTTCAACAACTCTGAAGCTTGTATTTATTAAGAGAAGAATTTGCAAGGTTAAAATCTCATGTTCTGCATACACTCTCTATTCTCTGAGTCTTAAAGTTTCACAGCACACAAATGCTATTGAAATTTTATCTTCACAGTGAACTCTGACAATGATATCTTCAAGAAACAGAAGTACAAAAAGATTGAATAAAACAAAAAAAATTGATGAGCTACATTGACTGCAGCCATCCTTTCAATAAGTGGTTTAGCTCTGGTGACATTATCTGGGTATTGTCTTCCCAAACACTATTGTGTACTGTCTCGCAGGTACACCAAAAATCAAACTCAGAACATGTTATGTAGATTCACTTCAAGGATATAAAACGAGGCCATCAATAACTGTTCCAATACTTACCTGTGCAAAATAACTGTAAGAGAAAACCTAAAAATTAAAATATTTTTTTCAAAAAGTTATGATCCTATTCTTCTAACATACAGTGGTATTTTCTAGTACCTTTGCCAATATTCCTGGGAGGTAGAGGAGGTGCACTACTTGTAACAGGTACTGCAGGCTGAATGGGAGGTGGACTGCCACTGAGTATTGCTCCATATGTTTCATTCTGTAATATACTTGGCATAAATCCTCTTTGCTTGTCCTTAGCAATGTTCGCTGCATCTCTTGCCAAGGATGCTACATTAGGCTGAAGTTGGTTTGATCCAAGTTGGTAGAAGCTGACAGGCCTGTCCTCTCTCCGGTTGGGACTGGGTTGCTTTAACACAATAAAAAAAAGTACTCATTGATACCACAGCAGTTGTACTCATTTTATTTATTAGTTGGTAGAAAGTTATTTGTTTCTAGAAAGAAAAAATGGCTTCTAAAATGGATTTTTGTTGCTTTTAATACATAACCTAAAACCTACATTCTGCCTTCTTCAAGACAAAGTAACTATGCACCCTAACAACAACAAGAGATTAAAGGTGAATTGCACTTCAAAACTATTAATATATTCTCATTTCTTCTGTAGTACACTGCTACAGGATAATACTGCATCCCTACACAAGACTATATTTCTACAGATAACCAATATAGACTTTCAGACTGGATCAAGTAAAGTTTCCCTGCATCAAATTACCCAGCAGTATTTTCAAAACCAAATAAACAACTGAAGGTCCTAAGCCTCATCTGAAGTTCAGCAGAGCTAAATCCCAAATGGATGATCATGACCTCAAAACCCAGACAAGATTTCATGTAAGTATTCTACCGGTAGCCCAGCCTACAACAAGTGAGTAGCCCAAACTTCTCATTAACTCTTTTTAGCTCACTCGTATCACTGGTTAAGTTTGGGAGATTACTTCAATTGGCAGCTAGGATGGAACATTGCTCATCCCACACACATTATCAAATTGTATCTCATTAGCTGTTTTTGAGATTTACAGCAATCATCTGTACTTAGCATTATTCTTCCTGTTTCAACAGCAAGCATAGTCATTACTGTTATCAAACGATAATTAAAATACCTGGAGTTACAAATTCATGTGGCTGGTACAGCAATGGGCTTTAACAACCCACAGCCCAGAAAGCATAAATATACCTTCAGAAATAGTGCTAGATAAACATGCCATACTGACAAATTGTCTGTATGAAATTAAAATAACAATTTATAGTAATAGCATTTAGGCAGAATAAAGATTTACATCAACAGTATCACTAACAAGCAATTGATTTTCCTCTGAATACATTCAATGATTACTTCTGGATTGGTCATGTGGGGCCTTTAGATATGTTATAGCACAGCACTATAGCTCCAAGATTTATCAGAATGATGTACATGATATTCCCGACCCTTGCTTTGGCTTAGCAGCCTCACTCCTCACTGGCTGACACTCTCCATTCCCTGCCCTCTCCACTGTCCTAGTTCTGGGACTTGTTTCAGCCCACACCTTCGTCTGCTTTCTAAACCAGCAGAAAATTCTTTTTCGTGTTTATGATTCAGCTCTTCACTGGCTCACCAAACTGAAGCAGTTCAATACAGGAACAAATGTGTGCCAGAGTGGAGGCAAAAGCTGAGGCAGGACCAGGCAGCCATGGTGTACAATAGTAGAAACCAGTTGAATTATCTTAACCTTCTTTTAGGGTAGACTCTTTTTTATATGAAATATTCTGGACTAAAAGAACTTAAATTTCAGACATGACCTTTTCTGACATAGACTACAAAATTTATTCAGTTGTTTTACCAGCAAGACACACCCAATGGCTTGACATTTAAGAAGAAAACTCTGATGTGATCCTAAGCAACAGCAGTATTCACCTGTGCAAACAATGTAGTCACAGACATTGTGACTTTGTGATTAATAGTCTTTAATCTCCTTTCAAAAGTCCCTGCAGTATAAACCTATTAGCAGCGGGCAGTGAAATTGGAACTTCATTATTTTAGCCACACTACTGAGTAGCAGATACCGTCCTATATGAGACGGAGCTCAGGGACTAGTCAAAAAAACCCCACTCAACTGCAGAAGGCAACTGGCAACAATGAAGAAAGTGAAGGACAAGAACAGATCAAAAAACCAAATTTAGATCATGGCAGAAAGGGATTTGTATTTGTAAATAACCAAAAACTTTTACAACTGGAAAAAAAATGAGACCTCTAAAAGTTTCAATCTATTTTATCAAAACAATCATCATTACTATTGTTATTATCTGGAGGGTGATAAAATATATAGGAATACATAAATATTGGAATAGAGTATGCTCATGCAGAAGAACTGGATCTAGCAGCTCACAGATTCCAGATTCTTCCACAGATACCAAAATTTTAAGGAAAAAATCTTAAGAAGAGTCTCAGAAGGCAGAAATTGTGCTTTGAAAGGAATGGCCTGTGACACCTTCTATTGCTAATGAGTTCAAGTCAAGCACCAGAGGTAACAGCTCTCTTGGACTAGAGGGACAGGACATGGGGAAAAGAGTCCTATGTGCACACAGTATTGTAAAAAGGGTATTTTGCAACAGAAGAATTATTGATGTCAAAATTAGTCTTCAAAACATTTAAGCCCGTTTAATGTTCTGATGAACTAACAATTTTAAAGAGCTTCTATGAAGGTAATGGAAATGAACCAGTGACTGTCAGGTTTTAATATTTCTGAAAATAAAGAAAAACCCAACACACAAGACTTGGTTTTATGTTATTAATTTAGAGGTAGTAATTCATGCCCTAGTTGAGATGGGGGATTTTGCAAGAGAAGTATTAAAATGCTACAGTTTGTAGAAAGAAAAAAGTCAAATTTCATTATCCAGAGGAGAAAGGGGTTTTTGTTAGCTACGTTCAAAAAACATTGTGCTAACATCAGAAGACTAATATAAAGCCTATTATGTATTCCTTGTACTTTATAAGGAAAGCAGAAAAGGCATAAGCAATTATAACACCACACACACACAAAGAACAAAAACCTATTCAATACTTACATGAAATAACTCAAATTATGAAAGCTTCAGGATGTCATTAGCATTTTGGAGCCTATAATTTCAAATTACTTGTCCCCCAGAAAGTCATGCCATTTTTAGGTGTCAAAACATGGTAGTTTTTTACCTGTGTGTTTAGGTGCTTAAATACTTTTTCAAGTTGGGCCCTAAACTGGGAAATTAAATTCTGAAAATGCAATGAAGTTTCTGTGCTATTGGAATGTTTTGTAACATGACCATCGTTCAAGCCATCTGGACATGGTCCTGGGCAGCTGGCTCCAGGTGATCCTGCCATAGCAGGGAGGTTAGACTTCCAACCCCAACCATTCTGTGATTCTGGACCTAAAAGTACCACAACTCCACTAGGCATTTCAGGTATAAAAAACATGAAAATGAGAAATTATTTTATACGTGAAGATTCAGAATTAAGACCCTACCCTGCTGTTAATGGATGTAACTTATTTAATGAACAGGTTCAGTTGAAGACAAAACAATGCATAAACTGTTCTAAAATAAGAGCCATTGACTGGAGGTGTTTCACAAACATGAGGAAATAGTCTGAGGTGCCTTCCTTTGTGAAGGCAATTTTCCCAGTTCATGTTAGATCTGCTTCACAATCAGCAGATCTAAATATTCCTGATGCATTGAAACCAACTATTGACTTGATTGAAAAGAAGATATTAACACATGGCTAATCATAATTTGGCACCACATGGTCATGTTTTAAGAGGAAAAAGAAGACCAACTGTAATTCCAGAAAAAAAAATTAAGCTACTGTATTTTACTACAGAAATTTATTTCACAGTGTCTTCATACCCATAGTAAAAAAGCAAAGCTATTGAAATAATTATGAACATCACACTTACACACACATGTGTACAGAAAAATAATGTTTATACAAACCTGCAGCTTTTCATCCACATCATCATCACTTTCATCCAGATCTTCATGCAGTAACCGCCATTCATATTCTACATGAACATGAGAATTAAATCTCCCAGACAGTGCTTGAGTAAGCTAAGGGAAAAAAAAGATGACTGTTGACACTTAAGTTACGGGCAGTACTTATTTGAAAACAATATATTTAAAAGGAAACAAAGTCCACAAATAGGATTTCAGCAATCTGGAAAGTTACTGCACTGAAGTAAATTTAAATTAAGCTGTGTTACCAAATACAACACAAATAAATCAAAAGTAACTAGACATTTAATTAACCATTGTAGATCCATTCTCCATTTTCTGATAAGAAGCACCACATTGTATATGCTTTGATTTAGAAACTGCAATTCAAAGAAATTAACTGCAATGGCCGTTTCCTTGAATCAGAGTAACTTATTAAGAAGCCTTGACCCCCCTAATATGATGGGGCATCCACAACTTCCCTGGGCAACAAGATTGCCTTCACCCAAGGCCTTCACTCATAAAAAGTACTTTAGTAATTAGATTTCAAGGAGATGTCAGGCACTTAGATTCAAGGAATCATTTCAGTTGGAAAAGACCTTTAAGATCATTAAGTCCAACCAGGAACCCAGAACTGCCACATCCACCACTAAACCATAGCCCTAAGTGCCACATTTACACCATTTCTAAATTTCCTCTCCAGGAAAGGTGACACAACCACTCCCTTGCATTTGAAGAAAAATATTGTTTTCTTCTTAAAAGCATATAAGTTTATGTAAGCATATGACTACTTCTGAGGATATAACTATTTCTAGTACACCACTATTGCACCTGGAATATATTCACTGAATATTCAGCTGTAAACTGTTAAATGATCAGACATGAAATGCACACACAGAATGACACAATACTCACCAACTCTTCACAGTGAGTATGTTTTAAACGTTTAGCTATATCAAGTGGCGTCTCTCCTGCTTCATTTGCTATATTACAGCAAAAAAAGAAATGTATGATGAGAGGAGTCACTATTAACATGTCCATTGCTAGAGACAAACCTGCAGAGTGAAGTACTAGACCAACACATTCGAAAACTCATCTCTTTCTTTCATAGGTAGGTCCAACTCACATCAACCCTCTGAACACAACAAGCAGTAGCAATTCAATAGGCCATATATACATATGAATGATAACCATGAAATGGCAGCATATAACTTGACAACAAAACAGCAATTAAAAATCTAAACCTGTTTAAAAACTATGTGTAATATGTAAGTCAATTTTAAACTTGAAATAAACAGTGAATACTGGTTCTCTAATAATGAAGATTGTATTTACAGAATTAGGATAAACAATGGAGGAGAAAATGCACTTATTCCAACTTCACTGTTTCTTATCTGAAACAATGACAAATAGGAAATCAAAGTACACATTACCCTTTTACCTATTTCAATAGAAGCCTTCCCTCTCAGCAGCAGTTTGAGGCACTCAACGTTGTCTGTTAGACAGCAATAATGCAGGGCCGTGCTACCTTTACAGGTTTGCTTATCTAGATTGCCACTTTTGGAGTACAAGAAAGAAGAAAGGTAATTAAACTTAAGTTTCCTACCCCATATTATTAAGCCACTCTCATTAGAAGATTTTCAAAGAATAAAATTACATTTGCAAATACAGCTTTAGTACTTTAGCATTTGTATTTATTTAGTATTTATATTACTTTACATAAAAGCAATGTCAATATTTAGCTTTCCACACTTACCTGTTCTGCACTAAAAAGTCAACTATATGAAGGGATGTTCGATCAACTGATCTAACAGCAAGGTGCAGCGCTGTTTCATCTTGCTCCTAAGAATAAAATGAAAAAAGATATTTGTTTCTTCTTCTTCTGAAGAAGAAATTTTAGTAAGACATTAATTAAATAAAACACATAATGTCAAAATATTCAAACATGCTACCATTAAAACATTTGTGAAGACTTACTGTGTCCCTTTTGTTCCTTTAAAGTAAATAAATAAATAAATGGGTTGAAAACTAATAGATTATTGAATGATTTAATGTTTATTGTTTTAATAAATTTAAAATAAGACAGTACTTGGAAACAATTTTAGATTAAACCTTAGTATCTTTTTTTTTATTGTTAAATTACATCATTAAAAGGACATGCATTCAGAACAGTGTTCCAGATATTATTCCAAATAATTTTTAATTAATGAATGCATATTGCACTTACAACAATTTGTCTAATAAAATTTATAACACTT
>VZSE01007029.1:3374302-3411098 GCA_013398275.1 Promerops cafer
CCTTTCCAAATGCCTGTCAGCAAGTCACAGAATCACATGGATTTGGATTGGGAGGGGCCTTTAAAGATCATCAAGTCCAACCCCCGGCTACGGATAAGGACTCTTGCACTAGACTACATTGCTCAAGAACCATCATCTGTCACCAGAAAAGCTAGAGTCACCATAACTTTTATGGGAAGATCAAAGCAAGGCTGGAAAAGATCACGGAAGTCTGAGCTCTGTAGACTAAACAATTTCATTGTGATCCCTCTCAAAAGAGAATCTGAAAAGGGGGGGGCGTTCATTCTTAACTTACTCATGGCCCAGCAGCCACACAAAGGAAGCTGGCTGGCATTTATTTATATGAAGAGGAGGCACTAGCAATCTGAAACAAAAGTAGACCCAGTATTTAGGATTACATTATACAAAAGATGCTTACTTCCAGATCAGAGTTTGAAACTACTCCAGAATTCATTAAATCTAACGGCAATTGTAACTGGAACTCAAAAAACACTTATTAGATTGCCAAACTGACCCAGCTCTTGCACATCTGAACACTGACATTTTGCAGCTGAGTAGCAAACTTGATTGTCATTTTTGCAGATGATGACAGAGGTGTTTTGGGATTTGACATTCAGTTTTACATAATCATTATACAGTTTACAATAATATTGTGAGATAAGGTTCTATGAATAGCATCTTCTTGACACTGCCCAAGTTCTTTCATTCTCAGTTTGAGCAACAGTGCACCATCTGAAGTATCTTACAGCACTGGTAACAAAAAGATATTATTTTTCAGTAAGTCTCATATTTTTAGTGGGCATTCTTTTTTTAAAAAAAAATGCCTTTGTCAGAAACACTCAACATCAGCCTCAAAACAAAAATGAATGAACAAAAGGAATTAAATGTCTCATAGAAGTTAAAATAACTTTATTTTTAATATTAACATTACAATACAAGTAATTAAAATAGGTATTCCAAAGTTAAACCACCTTAAATGCTCACCTCTTTCTGATCAACTTGGAGTGCTGATTTTAAAATATCTCTGAGCTGTGTTAATTGTCTTCGTTCTTCATCTTGTGCTTGTTTAATCTTGAATGAAGAAAAACACAGGTTAAAAATAACATTTTTTTAATTTTTCAAGGCAGGTCTTTCAAATTTGCTGCTTAATTGGTTCATGTTTTTGAGAAATATTCAGTGAGAAAGAAAGCAAAGAGAAAAGATAATGTGATCAGTTTATTTTCCCTTGTATCTTCAGAAAACTTGATAATGGTTAGGATATTGCTGGGTTAAGACTTTGATATTGCCTCACAATGCTCTTGCTTCCTTATGTTCCATTTGAAACCACATGTTATTTTCCACTTAATAAACACTTTCGAGCAAAGGCTGTTTTCATAACATTTTACACAGTGGGGTCCTAAACTGAAACTAAGACTTCTGAATGCCATATTAAAACAAAACTTTACCAACAATCTACTCTAAACCTTAAATGCTGACTATTAAAGCAGTCAGGCAATCTGAACCAAAATGATCATACTTCTACTGTAAAAAACTAAATTTGCCACACCAACATGAACTGTTGCTACTCACTGTATAAAGATCTGTCGAGAGTGTCTCAATTGAAGGTTTAAGACTTTCAACTGCTTTTAATCCATCCTGAAAGAAACTTAAAAAGAAAAGCAAAAAGCCACCTGTTAAGAAACTTTACTTTGTACTTTCTGCTTAAAAAGTTGCCAAAGTAAGACATGCATATTATTATGCCATGCCATAAACTTCAAAATAGTAAACATTTTTTTAATCCATCTTTGATCCACCTCTTTATTTCCATCATAGCTTATTCTAACATGCAAAATCCCCAATTAGATTTAGAACTACCACAATCCACTGCCACATAAATTTTCCTCATTCTCACCTCAAATACAAATTCTCATCACACTTTGTGAAGGCCCAGAAGAAGTAAAATTCACTTGCAGAACAGCAAAAGCTCTGGTAGATGTAAAATAATTTCGATTTTTTGAAGCCACATAATTTTATGTCTGATGCAATCCTTTTACTACAGGAAAACCCCTTTGTTTCCCAAGCATTAATTATGGTCTATATGCAAGCTGAATATGCTACATCTTTCTGTAATACATGCATTTTGAATTGGCAGAGTAATGCTGTCTAAGCCAAGTATTCCAGTTATTAAAAAAATAAGTTGAAATTTAAAAAATAAAATTTAAGAAATCACAGTTACATGCATATTTGATTAAATATTGCTGCACTGTTCGCAACATAAAATATTTTCCTCTGGGAAGCAGTCATGAAAGTGACAATGCAACACAGCATTTATGTTGCTAAAATTTTATTAAATGGACAGAGCAGATTAATGACACACTACAAGTGAAACTGATTTTAAAAGCAACAGAGGTATTTAAGGAAAAAATACATAGATGCAGACTGGTGTTTTAAGATGAAAACAACTGATTTCAACAGGTTAGCAGTGGTTCTTTCAAGTTCATAGCTGTGACTTCATTGCTACATGACAGACTTGTAACACTATCATAACAAAAGCATGTAATTCTAATGAGAACTATGTGTTTCACTACTCAGTCCTCCTCCAATAAACTAGAAAAAGAGTGACTCTTTCAATATAGTTTTATTCCACTGCTTATGCAACTTATTTTTCTTGAGCACAGAATTAATTTAGATCATTGTATGATACACTCAAAGAAGTCCACCAAAACTAATGGACCACTAAGTAATAGATCAAACTAAAAGCCCTGTTTCAAGAATAGTTTATAAACATGGTGAATTATTGTTTGGTATTCCTCTGGAACATACAATTATATTCAATGTAACAAGCTCAACCTCATTACATGTTTCAGAATACAGTAACAAAAGCTATGACTAATCTGACAAAAGCAATCTGTCAAAAGACATCAGCAAGAACAGCTGAATCTTAAGACACTGAAAATTCTAGAAAAGTGATATGATGATGTCAAAAGCTGAAAACAAAACATTGTTCCAGTTAGTGTAGAGATAAAGAAAAGTGAAACATACTTGCACTGAGCATGAAAATACTTGATCAAGTTCTGAAGCAAGTCCACTCCTTTTTTAATCTTGATTTCATTGACTTTCAGCAGGTACTGTTAAAACAGTAATTCACAAAACAAATTATTTATTACTGCTACAGGGGGTTTTTTTTAACATTTTATTTTCAGTTATATTTCAACAAGTTTTAACAGTCGCAGATTTACAAAACCTAAAAGAAAATGCAGTGAAAAGTGGCTTAAAGAGTTAAATCACACAAAAAGAATTCTTGTCACTGCTGACTTTTGATATCCTGTGAGGATATTTCACTATGATATATTCAAATTGTTAGAATATCCTTTGGGGCTCCTAAGGAAAGCCTCTGTTAAAGAAAGCATGAGTTTGTGGAGTACATTTAGGAACCCATTCTTACACCTAGCAGCACATCTAAAATGTATCTCACTAGTTGTTGAATTCATTACTAAACAGATGTCATTAAGGAGAAAAGCAGTTTGCTAAAAAAAAAAAAAGTGAGGGATTATGTTAACAAGTTTTAAAATCTGCCTGTTAATTTTATAGTTTTCTTTATCAAATCCTTATACATGGTAATTACAACAAATTACAGTTTAGCAAGAGATTTTTCAAAGAATCTGTCAAGTGCAAAAGAAATGTACTCTCCTTTTGCATAAGGCACAATCAAAGTCCACATTAAGTGGCAGCTCCTCCCCGAATATCATAGGTTAAAATATGTCAGCCATGCAAGCAAAAGTATGATTGATCAAATATCAAAGTCCTTAACTGTCCATTAAATGACAAAAAATTTTAACCCCAACTTAGCCAGTGACCACCACCAAGTGAAGGAGTGAATGTCTTCTTAATGATGCTCTAATGCATCTGGGTTTCCCCTTCTCACAGTACACCCTAAATGGTTTAAATCAACTGAAGTATAGCAGCATCCTAGTGCCAGCTTTCAATGTTGCAGCTTCTTATGCTGGTTCAGGTGAACTAATGATGAGCCTAAATTGTAGACATGTGCACTGGATAGTATTTAGTTACAACAATCACCTCTCCAGCTCCCGTTAATTTAAAATGTACCTCCAGGCATTTGGTATTCAGTTCACTTTCTTAATTTATAGAGAACTAGTCTGTACTTATGTTAAAACTTCAATATGTCATCCTTTGGGCTTACTATCAAAACAAAACCAAAGTCCTCTTTCACAACTATTCAGAGGTAACTGAGTATAAACTTTTTTTCCCCTCAAAATCAGAAGAAATACAGGATACACTTCAGCTATTCCATATTTAAGGTAATTTGATCCAATTTCAAAGATTTCACCCTTCATTATCACTACAACTGACTAAAGTGAACTCTTCCTTTATTGTGACACAGCAAGAGAGAAGCATCTGTTCCTAGTTGTTTCATAGGAAAGATAAAGATGGGCAATTAGCTGACAACACCCGTATGTTTATTTGTTACTCAAATCCCTTTATCAGTTTTGAACCTTTTAGTCTGATTCTGTGTAGGAATGTGAAGCTTTTCTCTTATGTATGAGTGCATGTAGTTAGTAAAAGTAATATTCAGGACAACTGCAGTTATGCTATGCTGGCATATGAGTCAAGTTAGCTACCATCAGCACAGGAACGGCAGTAGAAACACCCATGGTGTATTTTTGGGCTAATGTGTACTAGAAAACAACACAGCAACTTGAATTCCCAACCACAGAACCAGACATATCCTTAAATGAATCAAACCAAAAATATTCACATCAGATTTAACATATTGAAAAAGAGATTTTGAAGAAGAAACATTCTGAAACAACTTGAAAGACAACTGAATTCCATCCCTAGCACTTTTTTCCTGTACCAACCCAGTAGTGTGTTAGACTAGAGCCTCTCTCCTAATAACACAACAGCTGTCACCACAGGGAACAATTCAGAGAATGACCAAGGGCTTAAAATAACTTATAGTGAAGTAGTAGTGTAAAGACTTATTTATTACAATCTCTTAGTGTTTTATTTGCATTAATTTACCTGTTAAGTGAAATTAGAAAAGATCTAAATTCCCTGCAATGTTTGCCAATAAGGATAATAAAAAAATGTGTTTTTACAAATGGAGTCAACAAAAAACTTGGCATTTCCCTTTAATATCACAGCTACCCTTAAACAATTGCATTTTTCAAAATTTTCCTAAAAACAGCACCAGAACAACAATAATTTCACACCAAATCTTACCTCACACATCTGTAACTGGAAGAACCTTCTTTCTTTCTCCATCTCTTCTGCAATTTCAGCTCCACTTATTTCTGTACGAATCATCCCATGAAGCTTAGCATGCTCTTTTTTCTCCTTCTCTATTTTTGTACTATAAGGCAAAAAGAATCAGTCAATGAAGTGAGAAATCCACAGCCTCTCAGGAAATCAGATTATTCACAAAGTCTACTGACAGATGCAGAGCCAAACTCCTGTAGCTTTGCATATGACTTACTTCCAGATGACATTTCATTTGAAATTTGACAATGACTAAAGATCAGCAATGTCATACAGTAGCTGAAATCTCATTAATCATCAGTTAAAGTAATGTGCTGACAGATACTCCAAAAGACAGTCAATGAGGAGAACATACTAAGTTCTTGCTCCGAAGAAAGAAAATACAGGAAAAAATAATGAGTTTTAATTGAAAACATAGGGGGATGTTTAATCCCAACAGAGCAAACACTGGTTAACAAAGTTCAATTATGTCACCAGATTTATTGAGTCTTGCCTGTCATCAAGTCATCTTCTATATATACAGGGTTTCCTAAGCCAAAATCACAGTTGCTGTCTCTGCTTGCTGCTGAGCCAGTTGGCACTGGGAATGCCGACCAGCCGGCTGTGTTGCAGACTTCAAAGTCTGCTAGACCAGCTGTCCTAATTCCCTAAAAGTTTCCATGAACATTTTCCAAGAGCTCTGAATAAAACAGGTTCTCCTGCAGAATATAAATGAATAACCAATGCCTGGCATATTCCCATAAACTCACTTCTGCATTTGTTAAAGCTATTCTCCACGTTATTCCTAAATGCAGTAGCATAACTTGACAACCCAGTTAGACAAGTCTAATATAAAAAAAAATATATCTATTAAGGAAAGAAAATACACGAGGGTGTTTGCTTTTTGAAGACTTTTAGTTTGCCACTCATACTGTTTAGAACCTCAAAATTCTGAAAAGAGCTTCCTGAGGAAATGCTGTACTGCTTTCCAACAAGGAATACAGGAAAGAGATCAGAGGAACACATAACACACACAACTGTCCTACCTCCTCTTGGGTAGTCAAGTGTCTCTTAGCTCTCTCTCTGAAAAGATGACATCTCAAGTACTCTCTTAACCCGATGTTAACATTCCCCTAACAGCTTATGGGAAAATGTCTAGAAGGTCTGAGGACCTCCAGTCAACAAAATATTCTGTACTTACACTTTTCAAAACTGTCTCCTATTATACCTCAAGCAGCAAGGGAAAAACAAGAATTAGTTCCATTAATCCTTCCCTTCAACATTCCCACTGGGAAGCATTTTGAGCAGCAATTCAAAAAGGCCCAATGTGCTCTCAGCACGGGCAGGCACAGCAGAGCCAGCCCTGTGCAGTATTCCAGCAGCCAGCACATCCAGCCAGCACTGTGCTCTTCCTCAGCCCATCACATCCCGCCAGACATTTGGAAGGAAGCTCCTCTCCTTTGAAATAAATATTCTGAAAACCTCCAGTTGCCTGAATTAAAACTCAATTCCAGAATGTTCTGTTTTCATGAAGAATAAGTCAGCACTCTTACCGAATTACGCTATTCTGAAGGCACAGAAAACAAGAGTCCAGACACAAGAATTAACCAGACAATCCTGAACAAGAAAGATAAACCACTACAAAAAAGATTCACAGAAAATTATTAATATGCAGCTCCTTTCTAGCACACACTCTAGAAGAGTTTACATTATATCATACTTGATAGTTCTAAAACAGTCAAACCTCAGAGGAAAGATCCAGGATGTTTCTGTTCTCTCAATTTCCAAATTAACCTAACAGTTCTTGAGGCCAGAGAACTCACTAACATGTGACCAGGTGTGAAAAGGCTAGCAACTACCAATTACCATTGTATAGTATTTTCATTTTTTACAGAGAACAATACCCAAGCATAAGAAAATGAAACCAGCTCCAAAATCTTAGGAGTTTATTAGCATGCCATAAGGTATCTCTCAATGCTAGTTAAACCAAAACACAGCTAACACTGCCAAAGAGTCAAACATTATGCACAATATCACAGCATACATTGTATTACTCCTAAAGAAAGCTAGATTTTGGTGGAAGAGTGCTTTCTGCTCTTTAAAGGATAAATCATACTCCACAGGCAAAAAACTAGTTAAACCAAGATGAAAATATACTGACCTCTATCAAGCAATTCAGAGAAAGATATCCTTGAAGCCATTTGGTGGAGCTTCAGGCTACCTGTTTTCAAAAACTCAAAAAAATACTTCACCAAAAACCCCAAATCATCTCGCAGTGACAAGTATCAGAGATACATGCCTGGTGCATTTCACATTTGCATTTCCTCATTATTTATGCTTTTAATATCTAACTACATCTTCATCTTTGTAATTCAAAATTTGCCCTGTTTTGCCACAATAATAGGCTACCTCCTATCTGACTGATATTACAGGACACTGTTTCTAGGGAAACAAAGAAGCCCCTCACAGCTGTTTTTCACACAAATCTTCTGAGTGCTAAAGGCTGGCTGAGTGTCTTATCCAAATGCAAGGGTCAACTCAGCTTCAAGTGTCAGTCTATTGTGACATTAACCAAATCCTTTTGGCAAAGACAGTCCTGTAACACTACACTGTGGGATTTACAAATGTAGCAGGGTATTCAGGTTTTCCAGGAAGATCAATTAACCCAAATTAATAAGAAAATTGTGTAAACTCTAAAAAATACCCTAGAAGCAATAAGAAGGCAGCAAATGTTTTGTAATGCTGCTATTCTTGGAGCTCATGCAGCACATATCACATATACACACTTTGCTGACTAAGATTTAAATGTGAGCACAGGTCAGTCCATTTACAACACAGCTGCACATAACTAATATACAGTGAGCTCAGATGTGTGTAACAGACAAGCAAAGCTGAAGTACAGGATGAAGAATTACAACATAAAAGTCAAAAGATACAAAGTGAAGGTCTCATCCATTCAGTTTCCAATATAAGACTATTTTTACCACTTCAATTTGAAAAGCAACCATCTTTCAATATAAATTACAATTTTGATTTCAAATAAATCAATTTTGTCATACACATATGGTATAAATAAGCACCAAAGACTTGTATTTATTTTCTGCCTGTCAGTAAGGGTAAAAAATCCAGCACCCTGTGTACATGCAGCAGTAGTGAACTGGCTGGCTGGGAAGCAACTCTGTCATTCTTCCTCTCCTTCTCCATAGAGCAGTCAGCCAGGTTGAGTCTGGGTACGTACATGAGAAGGTGCAGAGACTGAGAATAGCACCTGGAAGGAGCATACATGAATTGGTAGCACTCTGGAAAAAGAAGTGCTTCTGAAGGCTATTTTGTTTGACAAAATAATATTAGACATTTTCATGTCAAACATTGTTTCTTTGTCTAGTCTTCCTTTTCAGCCTGACTCTCCAGGCTCGAGCCCTTCAGTTTTCAGTGAAAGAGCCTCCATTTCATTACACCCTACTGCTCATAGTAAAGCATGTCTCTCCTATCACTCAAGTCCTCAATGAAGAAGTCATCTTTTCCTTTTGGAAATGCTGGAAAGGTTTTCTGTCCATACATCCTTCTCTGAACGACAAAGGAGAAGAGGGCAGAACGAGCAGGAGCACAGTGTGCTCAGATATTTTCATCCATAACATCTGCAGATTCATTCAAAGATTTTTCCATTTAATTTGTAGGTAATCTCTTTCAGAACAAAAATACTTAATATGAAATCTTACACTTGAAAGAGTATATTGTGGATATGATTACCTGGACTTCAGTAAAGGCTTTGACACTGTTTCTCACAGGATTCTCCTGGAGAAACTGGCTGCTCATGGCTTGAACAGGTGCACTGTTCACTGGGCAAAAAAACTGCCTGGAGAGCCAGGCCCAGAGGACAGTGGTGAATGGAATTACTCCAGCTGGTGACTGGTCACTAGTGGTATTCCCCAGGCTCAGTGCTGGGGGCAGGTCCTGATTAATGTCTCTATGAATCACCTGGAAAAGGCAATTGAGTGCATTCCCAGTAAATCTTCAGATGACACTAAGCTGGGGTGGGGGGGAATGTGGATCTGCTGGAGGGTAGGAAGACTCTGCTGAGGGATCTGGACAGGCTGGATCAATAGGGAAAGGCCAATGGTACAAAGTTCAATAAGGCCAAGTGCCAGGCCCGCACTTGGATCGCAACAACCCCAGGCAGCGTTATAGGCTGGGGACAGAGTGGCTGGAAAGCTGCCCGTCAGAAAAGAGCCTGGAGGGCCTTGTCAGAAGCCAGCTGAGCACAAGCCAGCATGTGCCCAGGTGGCCAAGAAGGCCAGTGGCATTCTGGCCTGTATCAGCATAGTGTGGCTGACAAGACCAGGGCAGTGATCATCGCCCTGTACTCTGCACCAGTGACGCCACACCTCAAGCACTGTGTCCAGTTCTGGGCCCCTCAAAGACATTGAGTTGCTGGAGCTCGTCCAGAGAAGAGCAACAGAGCTGGTGAAGGGTGTGGAGCACAAGTTGGATGAGAAGTGGCTGAGGGAGCTGGGATTCTTTAGGTTGTTGAAAATGAGGCTTGAGGGGACCTTATCACTCTTTACAACTACCTGAAAGGAGGTTTTAACAGGGGAATTTCAGTTTCCTCTCACAGGTAACAAGCAATAGGACAAAAAGAAACCACCTCAAGTTATACCAGGGGGAGTTTTGATTGGATATTAGCAAAAGAATTCTTCTGGAAAGGGTTGTCAAGCATTGGAACAGGCTGCACAGGGGAGTGGTTGAGTCACTATCCCTGCATGTACTTAGATATGTAGATGTAACATTTAGGGACATGCTTTAGATGTGGACTTGGCAGCATTAGATTTATGGTTGAACTTGATCATCTTAAAGGTATTTTCAAAATTAAATGATTGTATTATTCTATTCTATGATTCTATATTTAAGCAACCTTGTTTAGCACTTTCATTCTATAGCAATATTTACAAGCTGTGACCTCCACTTCATCTTATGTACTTACAGTAAAAGGAAACATGGCAGAAATATCTAGGAGCTATGAATAGCAATGGTCTTCTGAGTCAAGTTAGAGCTCTGAAGAAGTAAATTGAGAAATGCTTGCAGAATTTTCAGATAAAATTGTTTCATATTGTGTAAAACATAAGTTTACTAAACTGGAAATAGCATCACTTAAACAAATAGTTGTGCAGACATCTTAACAGATGACTGTATTTGACTTCGTTCATTTTCCCATTGACTTCAAATAGTTCAGAAACAAATCAATAATAGTTATTTCTAGATATGAGCTCTTGCGTTTCTTCACAGTAATGTACTGTTAATACCTGGATCTTAAAATGCCATAAACACATTCAAACAACTTGTTCTCTTCACTCAGTTGTGCAAAAGAGACCTCATGCCCAGTTTTTAAAAGGAGAATGGCAAAGGAGGAGAGGTAATCAGCCTTCCCAGAAATATCTCATTAGTTTCCATTAAACCTTTACATTTCATAGCATTAGCATAACACTTGTTAAAGATTTCTGAATAGGCATTTACAGGCCCCAAAATAAGACAACTCTTATTTTAAAAAATCAACATTTTTTTTCTTTTCAATAAAATAAGGTCAATGTCCAGAATAGAGACATATTCAGCTAAAAAAAAATTGTGAATACTATGCTTCAGTAAGTTTATGCTTCTGTTTCCTGTGTAAAGTTGATACAAAGTCTTTACCTCGGAATCTACCACAACAGGACTGATCAAACTGAAGCATGTGGGTGATATCTGGCTCAGCGCCTTGCTGAATCCGATCTGTCTGCTGGGAGAATGAGCAGTTTTTGTGACACGTGTACTCCTTCCCCATATGGTCCCCCGGCATGCCTGCCATTAGTGTTTGAGTACACAGGGGAAAGCAACTGCCTCGTAACAAAAAAGAGCCCAGTCTGAAACAGCTCTCCCAAAAGACACATACCAGTCCCACTGCACTGCTGTGGTGGCCAGCATCATCTCCCAGCTCATACGTGGGAAAAACAACTGTAACTGAGGTCCCATGAGAAATGCACTGCTTTAAGGCTTTAAAAACATTTAAAAATCTTTATGGCTCCAACTGAGTCATGTTAATGATTGATGGTGAGAAAAGATAAATTATTCATGAATGTCACCTCAGGACAGTCCCAATTTTTGACTGAGGTAGGTTTGCATGAAGCTATAGGTTACTTGCTCCTCATACTACCTTACTCAAGAGCACCCCCAAGGGTATAGAGAAACAGGGATCCAGATTCCCTCAGTTACTTCAACTAAGGTGATCCTGAAGAAAATAGTCTGAGAAGTTACGTGGCTACAGGGCAAAGGAGGTGTATAGTAATCAACAATGATGGATGGTGATCCAAGAGCATCAGAATGGATCTTATCATCTCTCTCCCAAACAAGAACTAGATACACAGGAATTTTTAAATACACTTAATTACATACAGAGGTTGAAGCTCAAAAATTGTTATGGGAATAAAGCAAAGCAGATGCCATTTTTAAATTAACTTTCTTTCTTTTCAAATATGTCACACTTGGGTATGTTTGCACCCAAGAGGTCATCACAATGGTGCAAGGAAGAGAGATGAGATAGTGTGACAAATAAGCTTAAAATTTTTCTTTATAAAGACAGCAATCAACATGAAGACTGTCACTTCCCAACAGACTACAAAAATACCACTTCATTATCTAGCACCTAGCTTCACAGGTCTGTACTTGTGACTAGGAAATGCAGATGAACAATATGATGTTAAGCATATGATACAGAGGCATATGCAGAAAAAGTGCAGCCTAGCAGCCTTGAATAGTTTGTTAACCCAAGGGGAAAAGGAAAAGTAAAAGAAAGAAAAAAAAAAGGGGAAGAATTTTAAAAAGAGTTATTCACATATTAGAAGAAATACCACTGGAAAAGAGAGCTCACTAAGCACACACCTAGAATTGGTTTTAGGCACAATCCAAAAAAGGAGTTATCTAAAGTAACAGATTGAAGCAGGCTGAGCAAACCTCTGGCTATCAGCACCTACATCCACCACTCTACTCTGGCAACACAAGCTGTAGGTGAGACTGAGGTTACCTCTCCTGGTTCCTTTGTCCTTTTTATTAAAGCAGAGAGCAGGAAAATACCACAACAAAACTCCCAACATTCACAATTAAGACTTCTTGAGCTGACTGCATCCACCCACTGCTATAGATGATTAGTTATAAGGAAGTTCAGATCCATTCAGGACAGTCACAGAATGAAAAGAGTTATTTTCTTAAGAAACCTCAGCAGCATGTATAATAGCAACCCAGAGAAACCTCACTGTTTTCCTGTGTCAAAAAAATTAGTACGAGAAAAAAACTGACCTGAACAAATTCAAGCTCAAATTAATATTCTCATCCAAAATTGAAAATCACATCATTAAACTTCCCATCTCTGGTTTTTAAAGACAAATGCTCCATAATGACAGCTCTTAGCATCTCAATTTATCTGGGAACTGATCTTAGGCACAAGAGGCCTGACATATCCCACAGTCCTACTGCAGGGGCAGGGGTGTCAGGGAAGTTCCAAGACTGAATTTAACTCAACAAAACCATGGAAAAGTGGTCTGCTCCTTGGTATAAGCAACACAGCTTGCACCAAAATCCAGCTATAGCTAGGCAGTTTCAAAAACCAAAAGCCACACAGGTCTTCCTCACAGTTTGATACTAGAAAGCAATAACTAGACCATTCTCATTGTTATTCACAAAAGGAATAATGAAATTTAGCTAAATGGTTGCATTTGTGGGTAAACCAGCTACAGGAATAATTTCTGAAGACTTCAGACAGACTAACTAAGTGGGCACCAGAGAATCATTATAACTTCGTACAATTAAAAAAATACATAAATAGTGCTAGATTTTCAGCTGGTCTAGTTGGCTGTAGATCTGCAAGTTATTTATGTTAAATAGTGTCATCATACGTGATTCTTCTGGACCTGGATCATCAGCGATGGTCTGATACAAGGCAGCATTACTTCAGAAGAACAAAGATACTGGACATGTGGCACAAAACTGATAGTAATAAACCAGGTAATACTATGTATTCCACTAATGTGGAATAAAACTCATTACAAAATTCTACCTCAGAGACTGTCAGCTGTATTGGTACAATTGACCTGGCCAACCTTAGAAACAACTGTCCCTGATGTAGGGAAGATTTACTAGGAACAAGAATAAATTGTGTTTGATATTAGGTGTTGAGCTTTGTTGACTCATTCAATTTATTTAGCTAGATAAAAAATTCCATTTTTTTATAAACTTATTTTATAGCTGTTTGTTTATACAGTGTATCCGTTTACTTCAACAAGTGGCTTATGCTAAGTTGGGTTAGATCCACAACATAAGACACAACTTAAAAACCTCAGATAGGTGTACCTCCACTTCTAGTACATGCTGCACCTGCTGAGAGTATCCAACCTCAGCATTAAGTAATAACCTCTACAGATTTCAGTTACATTTCCCTCTTAAATAAAAGTTTAAAAGACACATACACTTTGGTTTCATAGTCCTTCCAAGCTTTATCAAAGGGTTTTTTCAGGTCCTGTCAAGAAAAGAGAAAAAATAACAGCCAGCTATTTACATGAAAAATACTGTGGCTCTAACAATGAAGACACACCTCGGCCACTTGTAATGCCTACTAGAACAAGGGACTTCACTCTTTCTTGAGCCTAAGTGTTGTGCAAAAGCAATCTTGCACATACAAAAATCAATCTTTCAAAGATAATTAATACACTCATGTTTTTAAAAGCATCTCTAATATGCTTTTTACTATGATTTTTACTGCTCCATTTTACTCTTTAAAAGGTATAACAACATGTTATCCCAAGACCACACTATGCAATTAATCAAAGTAACTACTCTCCCATCTACTACTTTATCTTTGGCTCTACTGGAAAAAAGTCCATGTCCTGAGGCTGCGGTATAGCCTTGGCTAAGAACTTGATTCATCACACTAAAGTTTGAAAAATCAGTTTTCCACTGACTTAATGGGAACAGTATAGACCTTATGGCTCAGCATAACTAATTCTGTGAGAATTCTGAATTACTTATATTCCAAATTTCTTCATCCTCTTTCCTCTAAATAAGGTAATTTGGATAAAATGATCCTAACAAGTTGTAAAGTTATTTCACTGATGTCTAAAAATGCAAGAGCTGAAATTCTGATGAAGTTCAAGAGAACAGACAACTACAAAAAATGTTAACTGTCAAACACTGGAATAACTTTGCAACTACAGATTAGGAACTAGTTCTTACATGTTAATTAGTTATTGAGACAATTGTTAAATTAACTGAAGTAGCCTTTGATTATATTCTCAAGGCAGTGAGGAAACATTGTATTGTAATAAATGTATTTATTCTGACATAGAGAAGAAGACAAGTGAAATGTGGTAAGCAAACAACACAAAGATAATGTCTATCTCATTAAATAATCTATTTATCCTCCAGTAATTTACAGAAACCATATTTAGTCTATGTTCATATTTTTCTCCTTCCTTTGATGTCCTAGAACAATAGCTGCCAGTCACTTCCTGTTTGCTCACTAGTAAACAAAGCAAAAGGCATGTAAGTTTGCTCACCATAGGCTCTGAAATTTATCATAAACAGATCATCATCTGAGTCCTAAGTTGCTGTTATTTCAAATAGGAAATGTCCTTGGGGCATAAACAAATAGATTTCAGCTTCTTTAAGAAAAATCCTATGCTCATACAGTCTAATGTGTGTTTCTTAATAGTTCCAGGTAAATTTAGAAAGCTACATGCTAGAATGCTAATAATGCTTTAAAATATAATACTACCCTTAACTCAACTAAATAAATATCTAAATCTTATACGTCTTTCTCTGCTTATCTTCTGTATCTCAGGCCTGCTTTTAAAGTTTCTCAAATGTTGTTTTGTATACACAGTCAAGAACATGAGGTATGTGAATCCACAAACACAAGGGATGACTTGATTCACAAAAAAAACCCAAAAAACAAACAAAACCCCCAAAGTCTTATTGAGCTAATACAGTACTTGAGTATCCTATGCCTTCCAACACATAAGATTAATACACTTGCTAAATGTATCTACTGTACCAATAACAATCCTATATATAAATAGGAGGAAAGACATACCCCTTTTACTCCTTTCAGGTCTCCCTTCAGCAAACTGTCCAATGGAAAAGTGATTATGTTGTTCATATTCTGAATCTGTAACAAGAAAATTACACCAAATCAGTTAATATATTTAGACACAGAACATAAACTGTCTTAATACACACATTTCAGAAAGTTTCACAAGGAAATCTTACATATTATTTTCCTGTCCCTACCTTCTGGAGATGTTTATCAGCACAGCCAGTAATCAAGGATGAAAGCTACACGAGTTAATTAAACTCACTCTGGAAACACTATAACCCAAGCCAGCAGGAAACCTCCAGAATTACTGCTGATTATAAATATCTCATCCGAGAGTTTCTGCAAAATAAGACCACTAATTTTACATTGCCTTATTTCCCCATTTAAATTATACTAAGACAATCATACAGTTTTTTAGCACTGATAATTTTAAGTTCATGAGCATATTTTATATTAACCTTGTTTACTTTCCAGCCTATTCAGACCTATTCCATAAAGCATATCTGCTACTCTCCCAATACATGGCATCTTACCCTGACAGAAGTTATAAAGACAAAGAATGCTGGCCTGTAAAATAGCCACCATTACAATATTTTCCATTTGTTTTTAAAAAGCAATACATCTGCTTTATTTATCTCATGCAAACTTTGAAATAATAATTTTATGAGGTCCTTAGTATGTAAGTAATTCAAAAGAAAATAAGTACTTTAAGAAGACAAAAATTATTTCAAATTAAGACTGGTAAAATAATCATGGTTTTTGTTAAGTATCTGTATGATAACATTTTAATAAATAAAAAGAGCAAAGAAAGACTGTAGGAATAAGACAGCTAGGAAAAGATTGTATATCAACTCCTTTATGATTCAGGGAAAACATTCAAGTTATGGACCACAATGTCTAGGCAAAGAGTTTAACTATTCAAAAGGATTGGTTGCTCTGAGGAGCAAAAACCAAAATACTTTAGAATAACACAACAGGAAAAAAAATCAGAATAACTTTCGCAGCAGTTCAGTGAAAGTTGCCCTTGGATGAGTTACTTATTTTTTTTATATTTTATGCTGTTCTTTTAAAATGCGATTTTTTTCAAGAAGCTCTGAAATCCCTATATGAAGATGGATTTCAAATGTTCAAATTACAGAAAGAACTTTGCATCATGTAGGAACAAATGTTTTTATTTCTTCAGGAATAACGACAGGGACATCGAAGTCCCCTTTACTGTAACCCATCCAGAGATGAAATAATACTAAAATTTCAAGAAAAAAATATTTCCAACATTTTATATTATACTGTTTTATATTATGAATGCTTCAGTTTCCCCAGAATTGTAAAATACAAAGTATTATCACGCTGTAGTTACTTGGTGGCCTCAGTAGAACAGACCCCATGATAAGTAACAGCTGTTGTTAAAACAAACAAGCAAAGCCCTGCTGTCCCCACCTTTCCTCCTCAAAGAAACTACTTTACTGCATTTGCTTGAAATTTCAGCCACCAGTCAAAATGAACCTTCATCAGTTTTAATGATTACACAGATTGTCTCTGCACGGGAAAGCCAGAGAAATATAGAAAATCTGGTCTTTCGAACTCTTAACACAAATCACATTTCCCCTCCTCCACCCTACCTTTTCTCCTCCTCAACAAGCTGCAGGACCCAACCACAGCCCTTCAGAACCAACAAGTTAAATTTCAGCTCTGTGTTGGGGTTAGTTTTTTTAAGTACTTCCTGTAAAAATTGAATGAGCAACATGTACAAGTGCTTAGCTGGCAGTGCTGGAAACCATCCACCTCCTAAGTCCTCAGCAGTACTACCACATGCACTTATCAACACAACCATTCCCAAAGGTAATAAAATTACATGCCACAGATACAGGAGATAAGTGCAAAGGTTTAAACTGCATGACACCTACGTAAAAAATCCCCAAATGTTCTAGAAGCTGCAAGTGCACATCCAGAATGGTTATTCAGGTGGAAAAGAGTAGAGGTCTCTTTCAAGATATCATCCCACGTGAAGTTTTCTACTTTGTTATTCTATTTTATGAGTATGATGTAGTCAAATGTCTAACATAAGGATCAATACTTTCATAGCCTCCATTTAATTATTCTTCAAATTCAGTAGACAGGAATAAAGAACAAAGCATTTCTCAAGAGCAGACTCAAGACAACAGATTTTTCTTTAAGTCATTAAAAAAATATATCCAAAGTATTATTCCAAACATACTCATATGTAAACATGAATCAGACTCCAAAATAGTTATGGATATTTGCTAGAATTTCAAACCATGAGGCCTGGAGTTGAAAGCAACTTAAAAAACAAAGAAAGCCAGGAGGAAAACTCTACATTCTTTTTAAAAGTTTAGAGAACGTTTGCCTATTCAAATGAATTCCTTCTGTGTGCTATCACCTGTACATTACCATCAGTCTATTGTATTGCCTATGCTCCTATTCATTTGTAACAGAAGTGAACATACATAATGCATGAACTTGTCATTATTAACCTAGTTAGATGATTCATACTCCCACATATTTATAAGTCAGCAAGCAATACACAGATGAAAGACCTCACATGTTTTTCCCCTCTTCCTTGAGAAGCGTAAGCTGAACTATCTGAAAATATAGACCCATTTTTGGCATGCAGAGAAGCACTAATACGCTGTAGCTCCTACTCTGTGTGCAGAGTACAAGGAACTAGAACATATGCAATGGCCTCTACATTTTGACTACTTTATGTTTTAAAATACGCTTTAAAAAAAATGCACAAAGGTGCAAGAAAGCTTCACAGAAATTAAAGTCATCCTGTCTCAGAGAAACACTAGCAAATGCCACATGTTTAAAAAAAAAAGAAAGGAAAAAAATAGTTGACCTCGTTTCCACTTCCAACATTGCTGCTTTGGCACTTGCTGTTTTCCTCTGACAGTTTCCAATAAGATGACAGAGTAAAAAACTAAAACTTCTTAAGTTAGAGAAGGCTCAGAGAAGAAGAAATGGCAGGGGAGAGAACATATATAAACAAAACACATAGCTGCCAGAAGTGCTGGTACAGGCAAAAAAGCAAGCCAGCATTTGTAAAGGGGAAAGATGTTCAAGTGGTTTAAGGGCCTATGGTTAAACATTTAAATTCAGTGTTTGCCAGCCCTCCTGATTACTTTAAAGTAAAGCTCTTTTCCATAACAGCTTTGGATACTGGTGCCCACAGTACTTCTGTAGGTTTTGTTTACTAAATCCAAGCAAAAAGGAAAAAAAGCCTTTTCATTATACTTCAGAACTTAAACATTTTTCTTAACATGCAGAACTTAAAACTTTTTCAGTTTCAACTGAAATTCAGGCAGCTGAGCAGTATGATAAGTCTCCTATTGACATTATTAAACCTTAGATGCAGTCCCTGTACTTGGCGTGGGCTTCTCAACCATCAATGAGCTTGGGTGTGTGCAGGTGATGGCAGTACTTCCAGCTGACAAATAATTGTTTAAGTTATTATCTTTTTCTTATGGCAAGTGCTACTGGATTTAATAGTTTCCAATAATTTTCCTAGTGACATGAGCATTAGTAGGACAAGGCCAATCAACACAGCAGGGAGAAAGTGGAAATCAGAACATCCACTACACATGAGACATTGTTTGTCTGAACTTTAAGGTTTAGCATCTACCCCCCAAGACTTCAGAAAAACGTGTAACAGTTTTTAGTGACAGAGAGACAGGGAAGTTGATGTTAACCTGTGATATTTTAAAAGCCTCTATGGGGGGAAATTCTGTTCATATTCTGTTCCATATTTATTTATTGAGATAATTCCTACCCCAAGTGTATTGATTGTGTTGTAAAGAGTGTGCTGCACTTTACTGTTTCATGTACATTTCTGTGAAAGATAGTGAATATTGATATGGCAGATCTGGTGGCAGCTCCACACATCACTGCCCATGAAACAAACTGAGGAAAAAAGAGCCCAAGGTTACCTACACATATACAACACACAGGAAATGTGTCTAATCTCACAAGATGGGGTATAAGAGATAACACATTCCTGTACTTAGACTGATGCAAGGTGAAAAATTCTTAGCTAGCAATGAAGTACGTAGCAATTGTCATTCCATGTTCAGAGGTTGGGGTCGTATTATTGAGGGTTCCTTGGTTTTTATCCAGGGCTTTTGCAAAATCATTTGCAATGCCAAACATGAGCTTCCTGCTCTTCTGTTCCTTTATTCACAAAACGTACCATTTACTGGGCTTCAAACTTCCATCTTTGCACTGTGCCTTCCCCTCACACACAAGGACACACCCCCCTTCCCACGCAGCACAGGTGTGGCTGAGCTGGGACATCACCCACCACCCATCCTGCCACAGGGAAAATGACTCCAGCAGAACGGGAGCTGAGCACCACTAAGTGTCCACGTGGAGCTGCTGGCACAGCTGCCTAGAAAAATGCCTTCACACAAGATACCAAGAGTTGCCACCACGAAGTACTTTGAATCAGCCCCATTATTAGCACCAATATGCAAACCACAAACTGGGCATTTCTCTATTAGGAAGTATGTCACGGGAAATCTGAAAAGCATAAAATGAAGAGCTGCAAAAGCAAAGAAAGGAAGAGAGTTGTGGTTATTCTAGCCCTTCTTCCTTCCCAGTGGAGAATTCCAGAGTGCACATTTTCTACCCTAGGCTGAAAGACCTAAGTGGTAGGCTTCTATCACTTTCTCTGGGACACTTCACCTAACATTTTCAGAATGAGATCCCATTTATATGCAATTTATTATTTTTCTCCACCACAATCAGAGTTATCTGTGAAGCAAACATTCTTCTAAAGTTTCTTCATAAACCTACGTATTGAAGCCCTAATCATGTTTTATTACTGCCCTCTGAATTTTCTCCAGCTGGATCAATACCCTTTGGCAAAAAAATAAAGATATGATTCCAGGTGGAGCTCGACCCATGCTGCTAAGGAGGAATTATTATGTCTTGGTTTATATCTCTACAAGCATAAATCAAACAGTACTCCTTATTTTTTAACTCACACTGTTAGCCAAGTTTTCCCCAAGTGTACTGGTGAAAAACTGAAAGCTCACAACTTAAATCATTAAGCTCCATATATAATACTCCAATCTCAAATATGTATACCTGTAGAGCTTTTTCATGGACTTCAGTGAGTCCTTCTAAACAAAAGTATGTGAAGGTTCAGGCATCAAACATTGTTTTTTAAAACCTTGGTCTAAACAAAGAAAATTCTGGGCATAAATTTTTCAAGTTCATTATATAATATAGAAAAGAGAATTCCTTCAGTTTTGCTGTTACCTTTTAGAGTTAAGCAATTTTTCTGTTACATTTTAAAAAGTAAGTAAAGCAAGAGCATATGGTCAGAAAATATCACTGCTGTTCTTCTATTTTTTTCTGACTAAAAATCCAAGGATTATTAATAGAACATAGAATCTCCTACTCCCAGCTATCTTCCACAGAGTGGAAATATCAGATCCATCCCTCTCAATCCAGCCTGTTTCATTAGCTTTAAATTTATATAAATGAAAAAGAAAGGAAAAGAGTAAGTATAACAACAACAAATACAGAAAATGGTATTTGTTAAATAGCTACTTCATCTTCACAGATGAAACCCTTTTTCAAGGACTGTTGACAAAGATGCACAACTAGAATTTATTTCTTCTCAGTGTAGCAATTTCATAGGATTTAAAGGAGAAAATATTTAAAGTGCAAACATATTGCAAAAAGCCCATCCTTGTCCTAACATTTTTCATGTTAAGACTCACACCATTACCCCTTGGCACCATGCTTAAGAAGACAAAGCAATTAACAGTACCAGCAAGTACCATACAGACCTAACCTACCTGGGAGCTCCTCCTACTCTGGTGGGTGGTCCCATTCTATTAGGAATTAGTAACAAGGTTGCCATCAACAAGCAATATTGTGCTTGCCACAAAATGTAGTATGTTACCTTTGAAAAGGGCTCTAGTATTTTCAGGTCTTCCACTACCAAAAAGACAAACTGATTGCTTAATCTTCTTAAAAAACAGAAGTTGAAGAAAAATTTGTAGGTTGGTATCAGAGCTTTGGCAAGACAAAATAATTGCACAGTATATATTACAAAGTGATCTAAATAATGCAATCTGGGGTAGAATGGCTAAAATGAGTGGTTACAAGGATCTCGTACACAGAAAATATAAATTAATTTCTTGAAGATGCATTTATAAATCACTTCAAAAGGGAAGAAAAACTACAAAGGTTGGGGTGGGTTTTTTTTTAAATTTTATGCGCTATTTGAAAGTGCACACATAAAAGCAGCATAGCAAACTAATAAAAACCTCAAGACCTAAACTTTAACCTGAATAGTAAGTATACAGGCTTTAGGATTAAAAACAAGAACACTTCAGGTGTTATTGAAATACTTTAAAACACTGATGCCTTGATAAGGCCATATAAACTTCGAAGTCTTTTGGGAAACTTTTAAAATTATTAGGGAAAACAAGCACCTGAAACTCCAGTTAAAGCAGAACAACTTTATAATGACTTTCCTCTACCTTACTAAGGGCGAGTTTAAGGAAAATCTGTGTGCAGAAGCACTTTAGAGCTACAGCTCTAAATGCCATCCAGGCCAAGAGCTGACAGAACACATCAGCTTCTAGAAACAAAAGTAAAATATATGACAAAGCAAAACTTGACAGTAGCCCTAAAGCTTTGACAGTGTTAATAGCTTTGGCATCTGTTCCAGTCTGAACATGTCCTCTCACTTCCTTGTACATTCCCCATCCACTTCAGTTAAAATCTTCTGTGGAAATTCAGCACCCTGTGAAACTCCAGAGATAGGTCTATTTAAAGAGTACCTTTCAGAATGTGTTTTCAACAGTAGCAGGTTGCATGGCCCTAGCTACATTTTTGATGAAAATATCTGCAACCAAAACATGTGGAGTGCTACAAGGAAACACCAGAGGTGAGGCATGTGTTTAATGTCAATATGTTGAAAGCATTCAGAGTTGGAAATGTCACCTAATTGTGAGAATGCACATATGGCTATGACTTCAACAAAATACACCCCAAACTATTTCCAATTACTGTACAGAACTTTTTATACTGGTCAATACCCTTTTAACCTTCTAGAAAACTAGATCTCAAACACTGAATTTATGAACAGATTTTCAAAGTGACCAGTTACTAAAAATTTATTCTAGTGGCATTAACTTCTAAAGTTAATATAGGCAAAGCTATAATTTTTCATTATTCTAGATTTCTTTTTCATAAATATGGCATTTGCAAGCAATAATGAAGTTCACATCTTTTTTCATATGTATTTCTTTCTAGAGGAAACTATTTTCCTATTGAGACACCAAATTCAAGGACCATTCGGTTTCCTTTGCTAGTTAGGAAAAAACAAAAAGCTTCAAACCTCAACAATATGAGGCAGATTAGGAAGGAGCAGAACTTTACAGAGACCTGCTCTTCACCAGACAGTATTAAAGAGAGAAGGTTCCTACACTATTGCAATATTAAAAAAAGAAATTACATTCATACCTATGCAAAATTACTCTTCCCTTCAAAAATAGAGAAAATAAGAACAACAAACTGAGAAAAACTACAGACTTAGCTACTCTCTTATGACATATCCTCTTCTTATACACACAAACTGAAGCAAGAGGACATAGCTACTACTAAAAAAACCGACCAGTATACAGCAAAAAGAGCTACAAATATCAAATATTCCTTGGAGAAGAACAACAAAACACTTAGGTAGATAACAAAAGGTAACAAAAACATGCATTCAAACTGCCCATAGATATTTATTTTGGTGTTTTTCTTTTCCAAAGCATAGAAGAAAAGTTATTATTGTCAGAAACATTTTGCAAAGATAGTAGTTTCTGGTTTTAAGAGAACAAATAGCTAAAATTTTTGGTAAAAAAAAAACACCTTCCAGCTTTCAGAAGTACTCTTGAAACGTAATACATTAAAAGATTTTTCTGGGGAGGGAGTGTAGCTTTTAGCAGATTGCTTTTTAAAACCACTTAAACATCACATTTCCCAGATCCATTTGCCTAATGAATTCATCATACTGCAATTAATATATGATAGAGAGGGGGTTTTAATCAACAGAAGGTATCAATTAGAAGACCCATTCCACTTTCCCTTCCATAGGAGCTGCCTGCCTCTGTATGAGAGACTTGGGATAACTGACTCACACTGAATCAGGGTGTCTCTTTTGATACATAATCTCAGACAGTATTTGTACATCCAGAGAAGTTCAAATCAATATAACCAATATGAAATATATTTCACTGTTGATAAATACATTCGTGGCTGTATTCATCAATATCATGATTGGGTAAAAAGAGAGGACAGCATTCACAGAGAGTGAATGGAACTGCCCTAAATCCCATCAGTTGGAAACATTCCCCAAAGAAGTGATTATGACCAGCTGGCTGCAAACTACAGACATTTGGTCTAGACTCACAAAAGCATTTGATGTGTCTTCATGCCATTGATTTCAGCAGACACAGACTTTAAATGCTCCTGGGAATCTGGGTCATTTTCCCTTCCTAGCCCTTGGTATAAGAGTTCTGTGAATTCAAGTAAATTCGGTATTTAAGATAGGAGAAAGCCCTAGCTCTGAGGATGTAATCAGAATCTGCCCTTTTTGCATCCTCTGATTAATGTGAAATTGAGGCTGAAAATTCTCCATTTATAATTAAAAATCCTGTTCTTCCATTTGGCTCCATCCCATTTGGCTCACCAAAGATGCTTTTAAGACTTACTGACTTCAGCTGTAGGATTGGTCCCCAATAGACGCTACTGTTGTTTTAGCATTTTGCTTGATTTTGTTTCCCTGACTCACTTCCCTGAGAAGCAAAAATGCTCTCTTCCAGGCCACTAAAATCTCCCTTTACAAATACAAATGGCAAGTGGGAAAAAGTACAGTAAACCATTGTGATCACACAGTAAATCAAGTTGAGTTTTGCTGGTTTCACAATTTTAAAACAAATTGAGATGTGTGTTTTACAATGCATATTTTAACTACTTTACTATGGGAAGCTTTTAGGTGTGAGAAGTGTTGTAAGAGGGGAGTTTGTTGTGTTTTTGTTTTGTTTTGTTTCTTTTCTGGTTTCTTTGGTTTGGATTGAGTTTTGACTTCCAAGGGGAAAGCCTAGGACATGAGATATTTTCATAAGCTGAGAATTTTTTAAGAACAGTGGTTGCTAAAACACAAATTGACTTCAATATGAAGAGCTGTTATAATTCCAAAATACAGCCTTTGGCTTTAAAATTCCAACATGTTTTTCTTAAGTAATTCTTACCAAATTTTTGAAGAGTGCAGTTAATTCCTTTGTAAACACAGAAAATTTTAAAAACGCTGTTCCCAAATCTGGGTCATCCCTGCAAACACAGTTGCCACCAAACTTCTCCAGTGCTTGTGTATACTGTTCTTCATTTTCCACGTGAGCTTCAAAAAGAGAAAAACACGAAGATATCAGCAGCAGATAAAAGGTTATTGAAATCACAATTGATAGGGGTTTTTTTACAAGAAAAAACTTTCCACAGTTATTGCTAAAAATCTTTACTGCATACAAAAAAACAGTCATTATTTACACTTCAACACTGATATGCCAGAAGTATGACATATGTCACTAATTCTGGCTTGCATGTACCTATCCACATGTTGTACAAATGACAATGTGGCAAGACAAACATCTGACATTCTAGAAAGACCCATAATATTTCTGTACCTCATAACAACTCCCAACTCCTATATTGAACTTTCAGATTTTAGAGACTTTTATTAATACTTCCTTATTTTAACTGTGTGCTATTATGTTTTACTGTGTGCTGAAAAAGAAACTGAGGAGCTAAAGTGTGCTGGCAGAGTCTTGGATCTCTATAACAGAAGGCAATAGATCAAATACTCTTGGGTCATCCTAGGAAAAAGGACTATAAAACACATTACAGAGGAGGACAAAATCATATCTATGTTAGTTCTCTGATTCAGGGCAGCAGTGGGGATCTGAATCAAATCCTAGCAATCTGCATTTAGCACAGGCCAGTTCAGTTCTGAAACCACTTCTGGTTCATGACAACCAGATTCCTTTCTGAGAGAACAAAACCAGAAGCTCTGCCCTAGAAGTAGTCCAGTGGTCCTGGGCTACACCAGGACAATTCATCAAGCACACACCTATCATCAACGTTCAGAAAGCTCTGATTGCACATGTTGGGGGGGTTATTCAGCCCAGGGCATGAGAGGAAATCTAGGCATAAAATAAATTCCCCTGATTCAAATAGAAAGGAAATCTGAGAGGCTTCAGTCTTAAATACTCTGCCCAAGTGATTTACTCCTAGGTCACCAGGTTACTTGCCTATATAGACAGGCATAAAAAGTCCCTTTGTCAAAAGTCAATTTCACTTTGGAAAGAAACAGAAACAGAAAGTTTTTCTGAACCCAAGTTTAGTGACCATGTCAAGCTTGAGCATGTGGATAAAGCACACCAAGTTGGCACCTGAGAAAGTTAACATTGCCTATTTCTCATTCTAGCTGTAGACAATTTCTAAAGCTTCAAAGGAAGTCAGGGAAAAAAAACTCCACACCCTAGAAAACAAACTATGCATTAATAAGGACAAAGACCGTCTTAGTCATTACATGAGACTAGCATAAACCCTGAAGATTAATAGAGAGGATTAATCTGTTTAAACAAGCAATATTTCAGTTCCATTTCAAGCCCATTTGTACACATCAATACATTTAATATCCAAAGGATTTTTGATACAATGTCCTTTTCCAAATTTCAGTGAATTAGTTATACAACCTGTTCGATAAACTTACCATGCTCCAGACTAAAAACAAGCCTGTCTGTTCATGTGTCCTATCTGGACAGCCATTCAAGAACTTTGTTTCTCAAATAGCTACAAATTTTCTCTAATTTTCAATATACGAAACTAAACCCCTGTGCAGCAGTGGTATAACACCATGTAATTAAAGCCTGACATAATGTACATGTAGAACGGAAATTACACAAACAGCATTAATTCTACAAGTCCTTAACTTGAGCACTTGAATTTGTAGCCTGTGACAGATAGTTTGCAGATAGCTATTAAATTTTAAAACTGAGTACTAGCACTGAAAGTTCCTTCTTTTCCTCAGCATCAACAGCAAGGGCTGAGCACTAACCAAAATTTTTGCTGTAGGGTGAAGTAAGGATGTTCAACTAATTCTATTGTGTGACATATGTACACCTGAACAAGCTTTCAATGAACAGGCACAGGCAGCAAAAACAAGGATGTAGCAGGTCACAGCTCCTTTAGATCTCACATCTACCCAGCAGGGTGAATTATTTCCACACTGCTTTCTGCATTCTTGCTGCTTCCTGCCTCCAGCTTAGCTTACATGAACCCAGGTGAGAGAAGAGGTCAGGCAACAATTCCTACAGCAAAAAGAGAAAGCTGCCCCTGCATGAAAGCAAGGTGAAAAGGCTGCTACCATTAAGTGCTGTGGTTAGATGTGCAACCAGTAGCTGAGCCATGCTGACTTTTTACCTTCGGAAACAAGCACAGCACCCATTCCACATGGCATCCCCAGGAGTCTTCTATTCCCCAGCATCCTAGGGACTGTTCTCCTGCATTCTGAGACATTCCCCAGAATGCTGATGGTAGTTTATTGCAGAAGTACTATTAACTGAGCTGGTACTCCCCAAGTGCTTCTGAAGAACACAAAAATCTACTTTTCCCATGGAATCCTCCAAAATACTTTTCCTGTCCTATGGTGTTTTCCTGACAAATTTTTAAAGTTTCTCTACAAACAAAAGGTATTACATCTATCAAAAAAAGAAACTTGATCCAGTTTTGAGGGTTTAGAGGCTTTCTTTAAGTAAGAACCCAAGCTATGTACAAATTGGGTGTCACTATGTCATCGTTAATAATGGTTTGTAAACTCTCACACTAAAAAAGAAAGACAAAACATTATTTTATTATAACATTATTAACTGTGTAGGGAACCTATATTAAAAATCCAGTCACTGTGCTCTTCTGAGTGTAGGACTATGGGGTTTGTTTTGTCAAAAGAAACCCCAGGGGTTGACAAGTGGCTTGGTTAGTGATGTTTCTGCTGGTGGAAGATAAATGCCTCCAAACCTTTCTTGACAAGGTTGGGTGGGCAGCACAAATTTAAAACAAATTTAAAACGTGGTACTGATGGTATGCAAAGACTTGCTATAAAATTTTATGTAAAGATTTGCTACAATGTTCTAACAGGTACTCCGATTATGAGGCATAGTCTAGCAATCTAGAATAAAATTTTTAAAAAACTCAACAGCCACAAAAAAACAGCCAAGCAAGAAAAAGAAAAGAAAAAAGGATGCCAGATCAATGAAACAGCTTCTGATCTAATCTTAAACTGAACCCTCCACAATCTAAAGATAACAGCTTTATTACATTCGACAAGGAACTTCCTTTCAATTAGTGGAGATGAATTATACTGCAACAGCAGTTCTTGCTCAAACCTTGTCTGAACACCAACATGGCCACAAGTTCTGTCAGATATTGGTGGCTCTCCAAGGTTGACAGGCCTATCTATTTTACATTTAATATAGGTTTTGTTAGCTCTAATTGCTATGAACTGCACAGTGAGAACAAAAGCCAACCAAATGCTGTTTCTTATCCACAAAAACAAATGCTGTTTCTTATTCACAAAATGCTGCTGATCCACAAAAACAAAAGCTTCAGTAATATTTTTCAAAGAAGATAAACATACACAACTCTATGAGATTGGCACACATTTAAAAATACATGCAGCAATAGTTCTTTTTGTATTATACAGCATTGTAAGAAAAATATCTGATTTTTTACATCATCACAATAAAAAGTTGCAGCTCATCAGCTCCCTCTTGTCATGAAGTTTTCAACATACATAAGTGGAAGCCACCAGGATCACTGAAGTTTCACAAAGCAGTGAAGCCAATGTAGCTTCTTATTGCTGCTAAAGAGTAATTTCACCCCCCCACACCCTCATCTCCTGAGGATACACATGGCCCTACCACTTCAGGTGCTCATTTAATCCCAATTAAGTTGATCTCACTGCATATGCAGCTTTATACAAGCTTAAAAACTCATCTAGGGATCTCCCAAGCAGCAGGAGTGACAGAAGGAGCAGGTAGCTCACATCCACTGGAAAGAGGAGAGCACAGCTTCAGCACTTGGTACCAATATGGCAGCAAGAGAGGTTTAGCTACCCCACAACATCACATCCTTACTGGGGTCATGATCAAACAGCATTTAAAATGCACATACTTCTCAGAGTTGCCCATATAACTCTTTCTGATTCAGTATGACATTGGACTGCTTAAATCTTCCAATTTCACCAATATAAACTAAGAGGAATTATGTACTTACCCAGACCAGATAAATTTATGGCTTTGACAGATTTCTTCATTTTATAGAGAACAGTTCGGTCAACATCCAGAGCCTAAAAAAAAGAGAAAAACATAATAATGGATTGTCCTTTGGCAAATTTCTGCCCTGGAAATCTGCTGTAGTTACAACTATTATGTAGTTAGCTTTATTTCCATAATTAATAAATTACTTGCCATTTGCTTCCACCCCCATCCATACAACCTATTTTGTCCCCTTGCACAAAAAACCACCTCCTCCATCTTTGGCTGGTGACCAGCATCATGTAAACTCAGCAGGAAACAATTTACACAGTATTGTCTTTCCATGCTAAATTATTAAAGAAACTTAAAACAGTTTTCACTCATCATATATTCTGATGTTGCTGAATAAATGAGCAATATCACTTCCTTTAGGCAGAATACTGAAAATGGAATTTAATTTCAGTTTTCCTGGATAATTTAGTTAATTGCTTTCTCAACTACATGAACTTTCTAACTGCTATGCTGAGCAAAATAAATTGCATATCTCTCAAATATCTTTCACACAGTTTAACACTAGGCTAAGCTTTCTCCAACACTATATAAAATTCAAGTTTAAATCTTGCCCAGAATGCTCAAGCACTTATAATCAATTTATTTCAAAGAAAGAAGTAAAAGCAGGCAATCATTTTGCTTACAGAAGTGAAATATGAGCAGACTCAGAAATGTAGAATTGTTCCAGAAGGGAAAAGGAGAGAATTATGGTTATACAAATTAATTGGGAAAAAAAAAAATAAAAAATAAAAAAAGTTGTGAAACTTGAAGAAAATATATGTTCCAGAGATGGTGGTGTCTTTAGACCCCACTGAAAAACAATAATGAACACTACAAACTGTATTATGCCAAGAGCTGCTTAGCATGATACATGATAAAGCAAAAAAAACCCACCAAATTAATTCCAATTTTCATTGAAAATATTTCAACGAATTGCAGCAGCTATACATCTGACCTACCATTGTTTTATGCACAAAAGTCAGCCCCTAGCCCAGAGTCTATCCAATTATTTTAACACAGTGAATGCAAAAAGAAATATTAAGCCCCCTGATTCTGGGAGTGTTCTTAAACTGAATCTATTTAGACCACAAATAGCTGAACAAAATCTTCACACCATTCCATGGAAACCAACCAATTTAGACAATGCCTTAACATTAATGGTTATAACATCATGGTACTGCTATATCCTTTGGAAGTTTTACCTCCAGCATCTTTATAGTTCACATCTGAAACATTAATGGGAGAAGTGCCTTTTCACCTGGAATTCTGAAATGCAGAGGAAGGGGAAAATAAAACAATCTGAGCAAGCCCATAAAAGTCATGCCACTTTTCATGTTCACCCTCTTCAGCAACTTGAATTCCATCTACTACAATAAGTCTGTATCTAGTGTGATCTCCAAGGTTAGATTAGTCACCTCTTAGGATGGGAGCACATGGAGTGAACTCCCTCATTGTATATTTGGTGATTTCTAAAAATAAACTTGTTAAAGCACCCTCTGATCAGCTCACTACAGAGGAATCATTTCATTGATGACTGCATCAAAGGGCAATCACCCTCTTGGAGTCCAAGTGAAAGGAATGTCTCCAACTACAAGCAATAAGAACAACAGTCCAAAGAGAAGGCTGACAGCCAGAGGCTTAAAACTTACAAATTCAATTCTCAGCTAAGTCTGAGATTTGTGTGTGCAGCTGAGAAGATATTAAATCTCTGCACCTCAGTTTGAAGGAGATAATTCTTAAGGAATAGAAATGTTGGAAGGATAAATGCATGGGATTAATTGTATTACTGTGGTCAGGGATCCAGACAGATCTATAGATTTATAAAATTCTCTGGCTCAAGAGTGCCTCAGTCAGAAAGCACAAACTCCCAGTAAGGGAAAAACTCAAATCCTCTTCCTCAGCTAAAGTCACCATTTTGGTTTGAAACGTCTCTCAACCAACTTCCACCTTTACCAGGATCAGGCAGCAGAGGAACAAACCCACAACACACAGCACAACCAGAGTCCAACAGAAATGGCAGCTAATGCCCCTACACCAGCAGCAACTCAAGCATTAATCCATTTCAGACATCTGGTCCACATAAAAATTCAAAACAAAGGATAACAGGGAAAATACTCCACTGACAGTACCAAGGATAACACAACAAGCAAAACCTCAAACCTTAATGTGTTAAAACTGTACAGGTCAGGCTTTCTTGGGTCCTCTCTTCATCTCCTGCCTGTCTTTTCAGCTGTGTCTGTGCAAAGATGTACCTGAACCTTAATAAACCACGACTAGAAACTGGGGGAAAAAAAAATCAGTCCTGGAAAACTTTTCAAACAGGAAACAAAGGATAACAAATATCTAGCAATTTGAAGAGGGACATAGATACATTTATGAAATACAATTACTATGTTTCCAGCTGTGGTAAGAAAACTACACTTGCTCTTGTAGGAGGTTTTGTCTATTCCTCCCTTCCTTAGTGCAATCTTCTCATAGTGTGTGAGAGTGCCTCCGTGTGCCTACAACTAATGGGCAAAATACTGAAAAGCTTTGCATCTTTAATACTGTATTTCAGTCTTGCTTACAGACCAAAGAATAGAGAGGAGGACTTAGCCTTTGTTTAATTGAACGGCATTGGTGTTTATTCACATCTAGTGTTTCAAAGGAGTCATTTCAGGATAAAACTTGAAAATTTTTAAGACAAGTCAGCTCCTTGTCTTTAGTGTTGTTCTTCATATTTCCTTATCCTTTTCTTTGTCCACAGCACTGGGAAATCAGTTTCAATCCAGCAGTAGCTTTATTATAGTTTACATTTCTAAGCTTGTGTTTGTTTCATAAATATACACATACTATACCAATGCACCAAAATGCACCCTAACTCAACTTCTTGGTGCATTCTCAGCAGTTTCAGAAGCAGGGAATTTTAAAATGGCTTCAGATGTTGCATATGCTAGGATTTCTCTTTATTCACTTAAAATGCCCAGTAAACTCCTGAACAAGAAGAAAAGTAACCATGTATTTCACATGGTGGGATCATTTTGTCCTCTCATGTAATGTTTCTAGTTTTGCCTCAAAAACCTCTATTGTAAGACTGCTTATTTTAGCATCTGTTTCAGCACAAGTGAGTCTATGAGGCCATATAAGTAATTTTCATAGACCCACTCAGCTTCTACTGATGAACACTCACACTTGTCTGTTGTTAAAAACAGTAAATATAGCTCTGACCTAAGGGGGGAAAAAAATTCTCTACAGTACATAATACAAGAAGTCCTCTTATTGTGGAAGTGGTGTAATACACGTGAACTGAAACAGAAACTTGAAAGTGACCTTCTTGAGTGTGTCCTTGTCTGTGCAATCTGTTTTCCAAATACAGTGTTTCTGTCTTCTGTTCATTTACTTTCATGTGATTTCTGATGGCAATCTGATGAAACCATTTTTAAGGTAAATTACTTTTTAGACAGAAGTATACTACGGAGGGGAACAAGCATATCACAATCAAATGTAGATTTTCCAAGTAACACAAGACAGAGGACTCAAGCTACAAGTGATAAGTAGCAAAGCTTTTTTCCACATGTAGGAACAAGGTCCAGTTTCACTTGCCAAAGGCCAATTTCCATTTTTGCTGCTTCAAAGGTTTCTAATTTGAACAGTAAAATGTGTCAACTAATTAGAAATAAATCCATCTTACCAGGAAGAAATAAGTCTGAGATTACTGAAACATCCTGAAATGTTATTCTACATCCTACTCTGTATGCCTCAATCTAAATAATAATAATAATAATAATAATAATAATAATAATAATAATAATAATAATAATAGTAATAATAGTAATAATAATAATAATAATAATATTTCTGCTTAAGTCTGTTTCACATTGCTTAGAAAGATTTAAGCCCACCAGGACATACAAATTTCAAACATTTAATTGTGCTGCTTCCCCCCACAAAAAAGCAGAAAAGAAAAAGATTAGCATCAATCCCCAAATCCATATTGTCTAAATAGATCTGTGCAATATAGATGGCTGGCACAAAAGATGAATGTATTATTTGCTCTTTTCAGTGGAGAGAGAAGAAACAAACTGTTCTATTATTAGCATATTTAACGGAGGGAGGAAAAAAAGCAGAAGACAAACTCAGAAACTGAACATCACAGAGATGATTTTGGCACCTTTTACAGAGCCAAAGGGTACGGGGAAAACCAGGGCAGTAGCAGCATAAGTGGAGATTCCCCAGGCTCTAATGGTACATTAAACATCTTTTGTGCCAAACTTACAGCAAAAGTCTGGGTCTTTATCTTATACAAGTGTCCTCACACCAGTGTCTTTTTTCTTTGTGGCCCAGAAAAGAATTAATTATCTGTGAAGGAATAGAAAAACAGCCATACTGGATCAGATCAACACTGCATTTAACCTGATATCCTCTATCAGGAGCAGCCAACAGCAGATGTTCGGGGCAGCAAGCAAGGAAAAGCACGTACACATCCTTCCCCAGGATAATCTCCCTGTTTCCAGTAATGAGTTTAAAAACAAAAGACTGAGATACTCTCAACCATAAACACTACACAGCCCAACAGGCTATTCTCAAGAGAAACAAGAAGCCCAAAATGTCTCATTCCAGACAAGGGAAAGAAGAAAACTAAACCTGACAGTATACCATGGGAAGTAGTGACGGAGGAAGAGGAAGGAGTCGGCCATCACCTTTACTTTATTTTGCATTTAAAACAGTTCAAAATCTCTAACACATTCCTTCTTACTCACAGCAGCTTCCTTTTGGAAAAGTGTAAAAATAACTATTTCACATTTTCAGCTATTTGGATGGGGTTTTGCTGAAAGTATTCATAGAACTGGATCTGAATTTGAGGAAAGTCTCAAGGTTACCATTTTGTAAAAGAATCCATTGGAACAACAACAACAAATGCTTGAAAGGACTGCTAAAGCAGTAACAAAATTTTGATAAATAAATACTTGCATCATTTGAAAGTTATCCTGGAGCCAGAAACGTACGCGTTCTTCCCTACACTTAACATCTAACTGACAAATACACAAAAAATATTAACACACTGATATTTGATCTACTATACACAGTTATCTTAACATTATTTCTTTAAAACAAAATCAGATCTCAATTTTAGCAATTTACTTTAAAACATCGGGCTACTCAACAGTCATAAATCCTGCACTTCACCCATTCCTGTATTTCAGAATAAGTAATAATGCTAGAGGCTGCTGCAGATGTTGAACACATATAGGAACATCCTTCCCAAACACAAAAGGGCACAGGAAGAAACTCAGTCAGTTAAGAAAAAGAGAGGCAATCAAGCAGTTATTGTAGAGAGAGCAGAACAAGACAAGGCTCTTGTGCCTCACTGGACTGGTCTTGTTTAAAAACTAAAAACAGCAAGTTTTTTATACTTGTATCCAAGAAGCACAATAGTTTGACTTTTCTGGTGTATCTTTACAGGAAATCTGATATTTGCTGTAATTCATCCTTGCTGACTCAAAAGATCAGAGATATCCATAGATACTCTGTCTCAAGCTTGTTATTTTTTTTACTAGAAATGAACTGTCAACACTGCTGTCTTCAATCCACTTTTCTGTTACAGAGGGTGGTAAAAAACTTCCTAAATTATGTTATCCTTCTCCAGAATCCTCTTTCCATTCTCCTACTGTTATGTCATTTCCTCCTTCAATGTATTAGTTTCTTTTCTAAATCCTCTCCAGTTTCCTTCCACTGATCACCTTGCACATTCACAGAGGGACTGATACAAAGGGTGGAAAAAAACCCTTACCGACATAGTCTGGGGCAAGGCATTGAAGCTTTGCAATGTATCCTTGAACAACAGTAATTTTAAAAACTTTCATTTGGGGCAATTACTTTACTTGGAGTATGCATGTGAAAAATTGCAATAGCTATGACAGTTAATTTGTATAAATGAGCTCTTTGGTGTGAGACCTGTGAGCTAGAGAGACTGAAGGTTCAGAGACAAACCTGCAAAGAAACGACAGAGTTTATGGCAGAGTCATCTCTGAAAGATCCCTTTCCACAAAAGCATTATTTCTCCAGCATCTGGGTTCGTGGCTCTTGTGGGCCCAATGCCAAGGCAATCTGTTTAAACAAGCACTGGTGAGTGCTTGGCAAAAGAATGTAGTAAACTCTTCAGCTAAGGATATGCACGGTGGAAAAAAGTAATACCACTGTGCTTTGGGAAATTAATACGTAAAAGTGCAAGGTAATTCTGCTGCAAAAGTAAACTATGGGAGAATTTGGCACTGCTTTATGCTGTGTATAAAACCAGACCTGAGCATGATGACTTTGTGCAATGCATTTATTAAAACAAATAAGGGATGCCTAAAAACCAGAATTTTATAACAGACTACTTCTGCCAGAAGAGAAAGCCAAAATCAGAGGTTCAGAGATACAAAATGTTACATCATTACTACAAGTCACTAAGTGAGACTGTTTCACACTAAACAAAACAGGTGCTGTATCTGTGTATTAATTGATTTCCACAGGCTTCCCTCACTACAAAAAATTAGAAATGCAACAGATACTTGGAAAACAGACATCAAGCATTTTTGTGAAATAAAATCTCATGCTTAGAGACAGAATGGAAGCTGCTTATGCCAACTATTTCTCCAGAACACATCCACCTTCTGATTAACCAATTTTTACACTGAGAAATATATTTTCCTTCTCCAACACTGCAGCTATCTGCTTTAAAACACATGATGACTCGACTTCAAATACAGATCTCTTAAGCAATGTAACAGATGATGCACTTACTCTTTACAGTTGCTCATTTATAAACAGAGAGTGTGTAAATAAAACTCCCTTATTTAATATTTAATTGCTGTTTATTTTTTCAGTTGCAGTAGCCAATTCCTGATATCCATCCCCATTTATTTAATACTACATGCTTCAACATCCTAAGATATATCACCATGTAAAATAAAGTAACATAGGCAACAGGACTAAAGTTCTAGTGATGATTGTCTTAAATGGATGAGTAAGATTTACCAACCCTTTACCCATGTCAAAATTCTCTGGTCCTCACCCTGCAAGAGACTTTTTTCTAGCTGCATGTTTTTGCATTTCTGTCTGCTATCAGCATCCATCAAAGCCGTTCATGGTTCGGAGTCCAGCTGTTGGATACAGCTGATCCTCACCCTGTATCATTCAACAGCATTATGACGAGCTGGCTGATGGGATTTTCCCTTTGTAGATTTTTTGATTCAGTAACTTTTTTCCCCAGTATTAAATATTTTTAGACACCATCAGAGGCAACAAAAATTAATTTTTGCAGAACATAATGCCCTTTTATACCGCATATGATAAGCTTTCTGAAAAGAGAATTTTTAGTTATTTATAGGAGCAATTAACAAATCAAAACACTTTCCAGATACTCAAAAGCTCCCATATTAGTGGTCTAATTTGGTATCTTCAAAATATCTTTGGTCTTCAAAACCTCTACTTGAACCAGGCAGACACTCCTGTTACAATTGCTACAAAACAATTAAAAACTATACAGTTACATTTCTCCCTATGTATAACGTACTTACTCTATGCTAAAAATGAGAACCTCTGCAGTGTGTGCACATATCAACTGGATGCCATAAACTGATCTATCCTTCCCCATCCAACACTCCTTTGACTTCTTCTTTAGGTATCCAATAATTCTAGGGACAAGAAACAAGCCTAGAGAAGACAAGACCCTACAGCAACATAGCAAAATCAAACTTCAGTCTTACCAGGCCTCTGAGAGCTTCTTAACAGAAATAAATAATATATCAGTGTCACAAACATCTCTGGCAGACACATACAAGGTGTCCCCTCTGAAAGGGAATAGAAGACACACAAACTCTATCTAGTTTATGATACATCTGAAACTCTTAGGACACCGTAATTCCACAACCAAGAATGGCAGAGGTATCCACAGGGGACTTAAGGAGAGTAAGACAAATCACCTCAAATGAACCAACTATTCCTAGGGTCATGCAGAACCAGCTGTCAAAATAAGTTTCATCAGAGGTAAAGCAGCACACAGGACATCATCTCTCTATTATCAGGGTAGAAATTT
>VZSE01007029.1:3412050-3482121 GCA_013398275.1 Promerops cafer
TAATTATAAAAGCTTATATTATTTCCCCAGAGTGAACTTTGCCAAAATAATGAGAGATTTCATGTCATGGAAGGTATCTATAGATGGAACAGATGGTACTTTCCTGTATCATCAATGAAGCATTAGGAAGGTAAATTAATACAGAACTGTTACCTAAGACAAAACACTACCTAAGACAAAGAACTTCTGCATTTAAAATTGAAGCAATTTAGAACAGAGAAGCATGTCCAGGCCTATCAGAACTTCTGTTGTTCTTAAATGAAATAGAAAAGAGCTACTGAATCAACTGATTGAAGCAGAAGAGACAAATGCTGGAATCTATATGTAACCAAGTACCGTGTGTCCTTGCACCAATGCTGCATCTGTATGGCCTGAGGGACAGGCAAGGCAGTGGCAAACATGACCACTCCATCCCTAGAACAGACTGGGCTGGAAATACTTACATGACTAGCTTGTCATCAATATCCAGACCATTTATGCAACAGAAGAGTGTGAACTAAGCAGAAAAATGAATGAAACCAAACAAAAAGCAGCTTACAAAAGATTTACTACTTCATTGCTTCTTCAATGCTATTCTCATCAGCACAATTAGCATCTATTCTACATGGAGCTCAGAGTCTAGGAGGACTCTGCTGGCATTTTTTTCTATTGTGGTCTAACATACACCGACAGTGCTGGAAAATAAACAAATAATTAAAAACATGTGCTTTGCAAAACCCCATACTGCATGTTTTGCATGTGACTACGGAGCAGGGGTTCTGTGATTGAAGATGCTAAGGAAATTTCTACTCCTGTTGCAATAGCCAAACAGTAATCCTGGTTCATTGAAGGGGCTTAAAATGATTACTAAATGCATTTGTTTATGAGTTGGCTTCCCTAGAATACAGCCTAAGTTTCCTTGAAATTGCATATTCTAGGAAAGAAATCTTTCATTAATAATGAAAGAAATCATAAAAACATGAGAAAATAATCCGTAAGAACATCCACATCCCTTCACTACCATTTTCCCTTCCTATATGCTTTTTAAATGTAGTACAAAGCTTTCAGGAATGTGAAAGTAGTTTGTTCAGCTCTAATCACTTCAGCTGTTTTGATGTATCTACACACATACTTAGCATAATGCCTAGACAGAATTATAGATTTCAGGCTAGAACTACATTGATAATCTGGTCTTTAATCAGGGCTAGCCAAGGGGTCCACAAACAGCAGATGGTTCTGAACACCACACTGCTCCAAGACAACAAGGAGCAGAGTTTCAGCCTTCTCTCTCCATTCTCTATTTCTTCTTGGTTTAACAGGTCAGATGCTAGAATTTATACTGTAGCTTCCTTCCTCTTAACTTTTACAGTCACCACTTAAAGAACATACTCCAAAGAAATGCACTTCACTGCACAGTATGTCACTTACATAGTAAATATTTTTGTGACGCAGAGTTCACACACACAAAGAAGCAAATTTTTCAAATTCTGTCCAACACCTACTCACTTGAAAACAAAGCCTACTACTTGAGATGAAAAGTACTGAATCACACCACCCAAGCTAATTTCCTGCAAAGCACCATTGCTCATAAGAAAAAGCCTATTCAGTTACAATACTGTATCTCGGTTCCTCCATCAGGAAATTCTCCCCTGTAAGGTAAACTATTTTCTCTTTCCAAATAAAATTGAGATATGTATAGTATCTCATAAAGTCTGCATAATTCTTAATTACATCCCATTTTCTGAGGAACATACAGAACTCTTCTTCCACTCCTGAACTACACAGTAGGATACAGCTAAGAGATCACCATTATTCCCTGTCCTCCACAACTACCCCTTCCCTATATTCCTGCCCGCCTCCTTGCTACACGGATCCTTTTCACATTAGCCCTGCCCCCACGTTCTCAGGCCTGTGTTTTCACCCTACTTCCTGTGTGAACACTGCCACACTCCCTCTTCCTTTGCAATTCCTGTCAATTCCAATTCCTCTGAACTTCCTCAGACTTTTTATGCATTTCCTTATCCCCTCCTTAATGCTTCCCCCCAGGTGGCAATTCCTGACCCTTCAGTTCCTCATATGCCATCCCAGTACTTCTGCTTCTGGATAGCTCTCTCAATCTCTCTATTTGTTTTTAATTCAAATTTCCTTTTCTTGTTCTTCACATTTGATTGATCTCCATGTTACCTCTTAAACATTTCAGGTGTGCCTATTACTTTGTGAGTCTTCCCTTTCTTGTGTTACCATTTTTTTTGCTTCCCAGCCAAATTTACTTGACCACTTAATCCCTAGATTGATGTAAACTTCAGAAAAGAAGTCTAGATTTAGTCCAAACAAAAGAAGCTTGTAGCCACCTTAATCACAGAAAATCTCATCTCTAATACTAAAACCCTTTGAGCTGATGTTTCTGTCCCCACACAGTAAGAATTTTGCACACAGAACAGCTTGAGCGTCATGCTAACAAACGTGAGACTGTGGGGGGAAAAGGCAACCAAAAAACAGAGAAAAAGTCCTGCTCTCAATTTGCAATAAAATTAATAGTTACAAACTTCAAACTTCTGCTTGTCCAATAACTAGAACTACATTTTCCAGTTGGATTAAAGGAAAAAAAAAAACTATCTCAGTTAAAATGGACCAAAGGAGAGATTTTACTGCTATATGAAACCTGGGTATAACCACCTTGCACAGCTTTACAAGTATGATTCTCAGTAATTCTGTTTTCCCATAAGCAGCTTCCAGCACTGCTGAAGGAGTAAATAAGGAGACACACAATTTCTCCTAATGTGAACCTCTTGCACATTTGACTATGCTACAAATGTAAAAGCACTGCCATTTGAATAGCAGTGATAATTGCTGTAAACGCATGTTTAGAGTGTTTTTCAAACATTTCTGGAAGCAGGAGGGGAACCAGTACTTGCTTGCCACTCATCCAGGAATACTTGCAATCTTTGACTAAGAACACCTCTCCTCAATTTAACAGTCATGGTCTGCATTTCTGTATTCACTGCAATTTTTTTTTTTTTTAGATGTAAGTATTTCTCCTCTTCTTTCCATCCCTGCCTCTTTAACACTCTACATCAAATATCATCCTAGTCTTCAGAGGATTTGTCAGAAATATTTGCTAGTTACCATCTTAGTTCTTTCAGGATCCTGCGAAATAAGTTAATCAGCCCCAACAAACTGAGTGCTTTAAGCTCACTTATTTTGTTTTTTTGCCTTGCTTACTTGCATCTCTATTCCTGCCATCCATTATACCTTCTCCCACACTTTGAGCTCAAAAACTGCAGCAGAGCACTCATTTAGATTTGGCAATACCTACATTATCTTCAATACTACTACATTATAACTGCATATTATGTCTTCTTTTTCTCCTTCCAATTCTATGTGCTTAAGAGTGTTTTTGTTTTCTTTACTGCCTCCTGTCACTCCAAATAAACTTGACTTTTGCAAATTTTTCCTTTATCTTTACACATATTCTTCAATAAAAAACTTTCCTCTGAATACCTGGCTTTTTCTTCACATGTTTGACAGGCTCAGATAATTTGTGACATTCTTCCTGGGGTGTTTCAAGTCTGTAGATTTTCTTATAATTTTCCCCTTTCCAGGGATATTTAATGAATATTTTTCAGGCTTCAGTACATGAACTCTTCAGTTCTATCGACCTCCCCAGCTCTCAGTTTAATGACTTTTCCCCTATATATATGTGTTTGCATGTGTGTGTTTTGCTTTTAACTTCTTTTGCTTTTAGTAATTAATTCAGCCCCTACCGTTCAACAAACACTTCACTTGTTTCCAGAACTTGATCCTTCCTTTAAACCAGCAATTCTCACATTAGCCCCTCCAGTTTCTGTTTCCTTGTATAAAAGTCAGCATCTTGGCTTGCCATGACAGATGCCTGACTGTAACATGACTTCTCTCTCTAGCAACTTCACAAAGAATATAAGATTTATTTGGAGACAGCAAGGGCTGAGAACAAGTGAAGGCTCTCACCACTGGCCCACCCATGAGGGGCATTTCATCTTAGCATGAAGCCCACCTGAGCTCCAGCCATTGCTCCAGTACCTTGGACAGGGCCAGGCCAAGGCAGGGACCTCCACAGGGGTAGGACAAAGCACCAATAATCACTGTAGCAAGGGAGTTCCAACAAATCAAGAAAGATAAGAAGACTGTAAACATTTTGAAAGCATAGAGAAGCTTGATACCCAAGACAAGAGAGGGAAGAGTCAGCCTAAACAAGGCTAGACCTGACTTTTGTGGAGCTTTAAGTGGAAAGGTTGTTTCTGGGAAACTGGGGCAGACAAATCATGTGGGCTGTCAACAGTGAGGCTCAGAAGGTGCAGTGCTGGAGCTTACACAGGGAATAGCTGTATGTAATACATACACATACACATATGGAAGGTGGAAATTATAAAAAAAAAACAGATTTAAATGTTGAACTGTTTAATAACCACTACTCCAATGCATATCGATAAAAAGAAAGCACTTCACAGTGGTTCAGCTACTAACACACTACACTAGTCAGGTGCACCCAGTTTTCTTGCATTTCTCCACCTGTATTCATCAGCCAGATCCACTTGACATGTGGACTGTAAGAACTCTGGAGCAGGGATTAGGCTTTTGTCCTGAGACTTTGCAATTCCTTTCAGAATAAAGGCTTCACCTTTACCTAACATTGCTGCATGTTATGTTATCCAGAGAACAATATGAAGAGGAAGTGAAGGTGGGTTAAACCTAAGCAGAAGTAGTCACTTTCTACATTACCATCTTCTAGCATCAGCATGAAGTACACTAGATTAAGATGGTTCTGAAAAATACAGCAACATTATGGAAAACACAAAACACAAACCCCCCAATTAGTAAAATACTTCAGAGAGATATATATATTTCTTTATAAATCTATATTTTTCATTTATCCTCCTAGGAGGAATGGGAGCATTTGGTAATGTGAAGCAGATTCATCACCAAATGCACTAAGGTAAGGTGCACAGATATCTTTTTTTGTGGTTTGACATTGTTTTAACTGACTGCATGTTGACATTAAAGGTTTAAAGTTTAAACGGTATATTTGAAAATATGCACAAAGCTCCAGCTGAAGACATACAGTTTAGCTCCTGTATTTCTGCAATTTTCATCCTCTATATTCCTCTCAAAAAGAAAACAATTCCCACACTCCTTTTGAAATCATCATGCCTTTTGTGTTATAATGACTTTTCCAGAAAGCCCTCCTTTTTCCATCCTCTTTGGATGCTGATGACAGAGAATCATGATTCCAGAAAGGAAGCAGAAGTGGAACACAAAAAAAAGTTTTAAACAACATGTATTTATGGAAGTGTATTTAGTAATGAGGTAAGAAAAGTGTGTAAATATGGTCTACTAAAGACCATGCTATAGTGGGCATAAAGATACATTTTATTAAAAAGAAATATACAAGAAACCATAGTAAATTTCTCAAAATGCACTACAGTACATGACACTTCCTACTACTTCTCAAACTGTACAGAAACACCCTCTTCATGTACCTTTGAAATGCAAGGCACAATCATCAACTATAGGAAAACAGAATCCAGTCCTATAAATGTAGCGAGCAAAAAGTAAATATACAGGTGTATCCATGTATGCAGACTCACATTCCCCCATCCTACCAAGCTGTTGTTACATCTCCCCCCGTTAGCTTTGCAGAACCAAAATGTAGAAGAGAATATTACAGAATTGTACCAAACAGGAGGGTATCAAACTCAATAAACATTGATCCCTTATATCACTCCAAGCCAGCTGAAAAATGTGGATTGCCTTAGGTGGCAAGATGTTGCCATTCTGATAGAAAATTGCATTATAAATGACAGTGAGGAAGAAAAGGATTTGATACAGAAATGACATGCTGCATTTGCAGGAGTGGTAATTAAAAAAAAAAATCTTTGAAAGTGTAAAATAACAGAATTATTGAGGTATAATCACCACGGAATGGGACCTACAAAACAAAGACAAGTAGAGACCTGAAATTACAAGTTATGCCTTTAACATTAATTCCTTGGCTTTCACAAAAATTCCTTGAGAGTGGTTTTTAAATAGACTGTAAGAAATTGAAATCTATTTCTATCCAGAGAACTAAAACCATTTTTGGTACCACTGTACTGTTTCTTTTGGTTGTACACTTTACAGATTTCACCCACATGTTTGTCCTCTTTACTTTTTAGAACGCATTTATTCCAGTGGCAAGTGCCACTACGATGTGGAGGTGATCCAGTAACCTGTTAAACTCTCAGTGTTTCCATTCTTCTCCCTTCATAGGGAGATCTATGCATGCAGTGAAATTTAGAGCAGGTGGGTAAATTTTGTACCTCAATCCTGACTTAGATGGAAATGTCTTCAGCACAGGGACTGTCTCCTAATCTCTGTTTACATATTAGCGTGCAAAACTGCTCCCTATCCTACTTACTTGATCCAGCACTGGACCCCAGTAAATAGTCAGAATACAAATATGGGCTTCATTCCCACTCTTTATTGTAAAACTTAACTTGTGCTTCACAAAAAAGAGTGGCACAATTAGATTCTAGTCATTCAATTATTCTTTAAACTAATTTCTAAAAATCTTTAAAATTATCACAGTTACTAGAAGCACTTTGCAAGTTTCATTACAACTTAGGGACTATTTTATTTAACGTACAGCATATAAAAGAGAGAAGCGTGTATTCTAAGTAACAGCAGTACTGAAACCAGATTTTTAAGCATTCATAGTTTAAGAACGGTCACCACAAATTTTTAGATCCTATGACCTTTAATAGAAACAGACCATTAAAAAGGCTGCAGTTGTCAGACCAGATTACTGATTTCAAGCAACCCCTCCCCCAATCATGTGACCATGCTCTGCACTCTATCAATTAAAACTTATTTAATCTTAGTCACTATCACACATGTAAAGATTAAACAGTAACCTGTAAGGGCCTGTGACATATTGCTCACTAATAATTTTGCTTCAGAAGAAGCTAAATATTCCCAACATTTTATTAAGCAACATCTAATCTGAAAAAAATGCAGAAATTGTAGTATACCTTTTCCTTTGAAATCACTTTGTGTTCCACAGGCATGCCTTTCCTAATCCCTTTTCTACTACTGTGAGCAGAGAAACAGATTCAGCAAAGAATCTGATGCTCTTTCTGCAAGTGTTTGAACAGACACCAGCTCCCAAACTGCAATGCAGGTGTTTCTGGTGATCTCAAAAGCCACAAACCATGTGTGTAATCAGTATATGTAATCACATAAAACAGTAAAACTGAAAGTATTTTTAACTGATACTAAGAATCAACCATATTGTGAAACTGACAGAGGTCAGTTCATCCAAGTTCAGATTTAAGGCAATACCACTGCCCACAAAGATACACAGATAAATGATACGCTTTTTCCTCTTCTACTCCACCACAGAAAGCTTCATTAACTAAACTTTTAAGACACTATTAGATACCTACTATTTAACAAAGATAGAATTACAAAACCTAGTAGCCAGCAATGTTACGTGCAAAGGACATCCCAGTGGGATGTGAAAACATATCTGTGTTTGCAGGCAGGTGAGTTCAGGCTAACAAGTCACAGCAGCCTCCCCCTCCTGTGTTTCTGCACTGCCTCCCCAGCTCCCAGGGGAGCACCAGACTTGGGGGGATAGAGCTGGCTTCATGTAGGCAGTTGAATACTCCATTCCAGAGCCATATTTCCTGGGAGTAGCAGTAAAGAGACATCCTCTAAGTATCAGTATTAACCACTTAATTTTGTTGATTTAATAAATGTATACAATATCCTGTGAAGCAAAAATGTGTCTTCAGTTAATAAACTAGCTCTTACAGTTGCTTGTTCAAACCAATGCATACACAAAGTCAGCAGTCAGCCAGTTTCAACTTACCTATTAACTGCTGTAAAGTAACACATTCCCTCAGCCACACGCAGCCAGACTTCCTAGTTCCCAGAACTACACTGCCTGCTGCAAGAGCAGTGTGCTCTGGAAACCAGTGCTCCACACTACCAGTGCCACTGGAAACACACAGGTTCTTTGTATTCCCTGAACATTTTTAGATGCATTCTTTAATAAGCTTTAGTTCATAACAAGCTGATGAACTACTTCTTGCCCAACCTCCCAGAAAAAAGGTGCTGAGCCCGACTTCTCTGTTACACAATTTACAGACAGCTTTTTATCCAAGAATCACATTTAACCTGAAAAACCAGGCACGTCATACTAAACGACCTGAGTATTTCCAAATCAAAGAAGTCCAAGCCTGAAAAAAGATTTCACCATTCTGAAACTACGAAAATATATTTGTTGTTCTTGACAAATCACAGAGAAAAAGATTCAGTAGTCATTTCCACACATGCTTTCAGACAGCAGCACAAACAGGCAGGAACTGCTGATATTTTGCCACAAGTGTCAGATAGATGAACACTATTAACAACTACTGCCAGTCTCTGCAATCTCTCACCTCCTCCCTTGCAAACTTTACTAGGCTCATTCTTTATCATCATCATTATTACTAAAGATAATTTTGTACTAAGCTAGCAGACAGCATCTAATACCAGAAATATGCAGATACAAAGAAAGATTTAATGTTCTGATTGAGTTCTGTTAAAAATCAAACACCTATCCACTAAATTTGACTTAGAGAAAAAACAATTTTTTTCAGAACTGTAATAAAAATCTCTAAATCTCAAAACACTGCTTTTGACCCAAATGTTTATACCAACTTCGATCTTGTATAAATCAATTATTAAGCAGTTCTACCTTGCAATTAAAATTATTCATTACTATAAATATTCAGGAAGAGGTTGTCTTTGTTACAGAATTGTTGATCTTAAGACTATCAGGTTAATAAAGGATAATTAAATCCAAGCACTTAAGTGCAAGCTTGCAGAGCAGAAAATTACCTCAGGAACAAGATAATTTTGAATTCAACTCCTTGCTATAGTGGTTTTGGGAACTGGCAAAACAGGAAAATCCTGAAAAGGGTGTTTAAATGCCTAACCTGGGTTTTGTTCACTTAAGACACGTTAATAATCCATTGCTAGTGGCAGTTCTTTTGTAAGAAGGGACATCAACAACTGACAAGATTATTTTTGCTGAAGAGGCTCTTTTTAAAATATATGCTTACTGCAAAACAAATCAACTAAACACACACTGTAAGAACTGATGTAACAGGTAGATGGAGCAAATTAATCTGCAGCACAAGTAAGATGCCCCCTCCTACAAGTTACTTCAGAGAAGCTGCTAGGGGAGTCAAGGTACACAGACGCTTCTCATTTCATTGTGCGTGTATGACTGCGATGTGGAATGTGCTCTCACTGTGTTCAGACCTGTCCCAGATTTCCCTCTGATTTGAAACAGGAGGGAAAAGAACCTCCCTCTCCAGAGTGCTGGCAGACATCCCCCGTGGGAGTGAGGGTGGACTCTCACCATCAGGTTCAACGGCACGTTCCGAGTATCTTTAAAGACAGAGAAACACTCGGCTCTCGGCGAGACAAAAGCGGCTCACGCCAGGCACCCGCAGCCCGGCTGTCCCGGAGGAGGCAGGGAAGAGGGAGCTCGGGATTCCACACACCGAAGGGCGGGCAGGGCCCTGAGGGAGCGGATCCCCAGGGAAGGCTGCCTTAAACCGTATGGCCGGGGGAAGTCCTTTACACTTCTGTGTGCGGGAACTGGAAAGCGGATTAAATCCCACCTGTGCCCGAAGGCAGGCAGACACAACACTCAGGGAAAGGACAAACAGGGAAAGCCGAAGCCCCACACGGCAGCTGTCGAGGCCAAGGCGGTTCAGGTGTTGCTGTGAAGGAAGGGGCTGACGGAGGAGGCTGCAGAGTTCAAGTTCCTCCCCCCACTCCCCCCATTTACGAGGAAACCGCCCAGACCGGGGCTCCTCGGGCGTCAGGAGGAGCGAGAAGCGACGGCTCGGGCTCCCCCAGCTGAGGGCAGCGGGCGACCCTGCCCCACCGTGCGTTGAGGGGCGGGCGGAGCGTGAGCCCCGCGGGCTGGGGGAGCGGCGCCCCAGCCCTTCCCCCGCTCCTTTTCTTTCCCCTCTCCACTCGGGCGAGCCCCATTTCCTCCAAGCGGCAGCCGAGGGCGCTGCTCGGGGCCGGGCGGGAGAGGGAGCGGCAGGAGCCAGAGCCGGTAGCGCCTTGTTCTCAGCAGCCAGGCCAGAGAGGGCTGCGCGCCCCGCGCCCCCCGCCCGGGCTCACCTCCTCGATGGCCGCCACCGTGTTCCTGCACTGGGCCATCCGGGTGGTGAAGTTGGAGGCGGTGGGTGACTTGTAATCCTCATTGGTTTCGGACACGAATTCCGACACGGAGATCTGGTCCGGCATGGCGGGGCGGGGATGAGCGAGGGGAAGGAGGGAGGGGGAAAGCAGGCGGCTCCAGGGGCAGGGAGGGGAGGGCGTAGNGGGGGGGGGGGTTGGGGGGGGGGGCTCCCCCTCACATCGCTCGGCAACCGGCGGTGGCGGCAGCGCCCTCCTCGCAGCCCCGCTGTCTGGAGCGGTGTTGTTCCTCCGCCGCCACACAAGGAAATTCCCCGCACCCACACTCCTCCTCCTGCTCCTCCCGCGCGGTCACGCAGCACCGGGGGCCGGGCACACGCCCAGCCGCGGGAGCTGCCTCCACACCCCGCCCTCCCGTTCGCTTTCTCCCTCTCGCTTTCCTCCTCCTCCCTCGCTCCCTCACACGCTCGCGGGGCGGGGGCGCGGCCGCGCGACCCCCCGGCAGCCCCCGGAGCGGACCTGCCGCCGCGCACTCGCCACCGGCGCCCGCCCTGAGAAGATGGCGGCCCCCTCCCTCTTTCCCTCCCTCAGACCGTCCTCCCCGAGACCCGAGGGGAGAGGAGGTGGCAGGCGCCGGCTGGGTAATCCCAGCGACAGGCAGGACGAATCCAGCCGTGTGGTTCGGATAGCGTTTAACAACAAAAACCCAAGGGCAGGGGAAGGTGAGGCGCAGTGCCTGCCTTGTAGGAGGGGGAGCAGGTTGAAGCCCACAAGACAGGTCTCCGCACTGTCCCCTCCGGGACTATCCTCAGGTTGCAGGGACAGACTCCTCCCTCACAGCTCGTAATTTATGTTTCAACAGTTTAATCTGTTTCACGAGTTCGTTGTCTAGTTTCGAGGGAGCTAAAGAGAAATGCTGACGTTCCCAAAAGGTCGGTGCAAAAACACTTTTAGGCTAAGTAACATTTAAGTCTAAATTCTTAAAAAGCTTTTTCTGTACTCAAGGAATAAGAGCTATCAGAGGAGGTGCTTTGTTCTTCAATATAAAGCCACAAGGATCACTCAAGGCAAAAAGGGTGAAACTCAGCCTGAGCTGTGGCGTTTGTGACTGATGCAGCCGAAGGGACACTGGCAGGGTGTCACTAAACGAGCATGGTGCTGCTTGCATTGGGAATACGGGGATGTGATCCATGGCAGTGGTTTCTTTTGGCCTCAAAGCCCTTAGGACTTCTGGCTGATTCCTGCAGAAAGCTTCAGAAGTCTGTATTTTTGCCCAGAAACTCTCCTGTGGTTCTTTCACTCCCCTATGGTGATACAGGTATTAACTTTCTATAAGTGATTCTTTATTACTCTGTTTTAAAACTCTTCAGGGAATTCAGATGAGTAAGCAGATACTCTTTTGCTGCCGTTTGTAAAATGTCCAAATAAATAACTGTAGGCCCGCCCAGATGTTATTGCCCTTTGCAATCCTTGCTAGATCCTTTAGCATAAATAATAAAGCTTGTCAACCATATTTATTTTACTGGTTGTAGTAAATCAGATGAATGAACAGGGGCTATCTGCATGTTCTTTCAGTTTTTTAACTCTTAATAGTTTTTCCATCCTAATAATTCCTTATTTTCTCCAATGAAAGTCACTACCGTTGTTTTGCTTTTAACTTCTTTGCCACTCTCCTTGTTAATACTTGTGCATGATCAGTTACTATGGCATATAAAGGTATACATTGTTCTGCTGCTAATGCATTAAATTTCTTGTCTGTATTTGTTCCTCACATAATAAATAAGTATAGTTGAGTATAAATATTCATTCTTGCTAAAAATGTGTGATCTTATGTCTTTATTTTTGCATTAGCTAAGGGCGGTACCTTTAAAGCAACACTTATCACACTAGTACCCAAACTTAGTGAACACTAGCACTCTTAAACTGCCTACCGTATCTTCCAGTGTGGTGTATTTATTTTGATATTTTGAAGGGGATTAAAAACTTGGTATCTGAAAGGGAAATACCACTAGACTTTGACTTTCTCCAGCACCTCTTCTATCAGATATAGTGCAAATCTGCAATGTTATAATGCAGCCTCTACTGGTTGCATCCACAGTTTGATATTGGAGTATATGCAACTGAGATGGTGTCATGGTTTAACTACAGTCCAGTACAAAGCAACAAAGTACTAGAGAGACGCTCATCATTGCTGCTCTTCCCAGTGGAAAGCAGAATCGAAAAATAAAGAAAAAACTTGTGGGTTGAGCTAAGAACAGTTTAATAATGGAAACAAAAAAAAAATAACAATAATAATAATGATTATGATAGTAATTTTATTGAGAAGTACAGAGAGAAAGGACTAAAACTGAAGATGAACAAGTGATACACAGGACAATGCTCACCAGCTGCTGACCAATACCTGTCCCATCACCAAGCAGTGGCTGATGACCCCAGCCAACCCCAATTTGTATGCTGAACTTAACATTCATTGGTTCAGAATATCCCTTTGGCCTGGTCAGTTCAGCTGTCCCAGTTATGCACCCTCCTGGCTTCTCATGCACCTGCCGTGAAAATGGAAAGTGAAAATGGAAAGTCCTTGATTCAGAGAAAGCACTACTTAGCAACAACTAGATTGGTATGGTATCAATATTATTCTCATACTAACTCCCAAACACAGGATTGTGCCAGCTATGAAGGAGATTAACTCTATCCCAGCTGAAAACAGGACAGATAGTACCATGATGCAATGAGTCTTTGAATTCTACAGATTCTATTTTGTACAGCAGGTTAGGTTAGATGATTGCAGTGGTATCTGATCTTCTATCTTTAATTTAAATAGATTCAAAAATTTGCCATCCCAATGAAACTACAAGGCCTTTTTGCTTGACAGACTGTGTATTTACCTCAGCTCTTCTCTTTATGAAGCTAAAGACTTCTGCTTGGGTCAGCTTTCTAGAAGTTGTTTAGACTTGATATCAAGAGTCAACAGTTTGGAGAATTCCCTGCTTCTGTTGTATTTTAGGACATCGGCTATTTGCATCTACAGCTATTATTATTCCAATTTCTCAGTAGTTAAGGAACTATTTGGTAGTCAGGCTTTTGTCCTTGTTAGCATTCTTCTACACAGGCATGAAATAATTTCCCAGCTTATTTCTTGATAAACCAAACTGAACAAGTCCCTTCTTCTAAAGAGGGTAGAGTTAATTTGAGCTGCTTTGCATTGGCCACAAACCCAGACTGAGTATCCAGGTGGTGACTGTGAGTCAGCTGACACATGGCACCTCATTACTCTGCAGTAACACTTTTATTAGTGTGTGCGAGTCCTGTGTCTCTCACTGAAAGGCTGTTTTCTCAGCCCTTCCATCATTTTTATAGCTGTAACACCTCAATAAATTATTCCACTGGTTCTCTACTCCTTCATTGTTATATTCAAGAGTATCATTAGACTTTCTGGTCCCAATGTCATGCTCAGGCTCACCTAACCCTACACTCTGGCCTTTAGGTATTTACAAGTGGTACTTAATTTCAACACCCCATTCTTTGAACCTATGAATAAGTACTGAAGTGGAATGCCTTGATAATGAGACAGCTGTGAACAAAGCTTGCTTGTGCAGAATGGGGTACTACTATTTTGTCTCTAGGTTCTCCTCCTTGCTTCCTCACCATGGCTCCTCCTATTCTTGTTTTCCTCCCTCCCTCCCTCCATAAAATGCCACTGCCTTCTTTGACCCAGTCACTCAGTGAGAGGTCTTCTACTAAAGAGAAATAATTGACAAAAATATTTTCCAAAGATTCATGCTCTGCACATTGCTGAAAAGCTTCTAATCTCCTAGATACACACCGGCTACAGCTCCATTAATCAGAATACTTGATTTGTACAAACATTTCTCCCAACACTGACTTCAAAACAGCATTAATGGTTACATCAGTCAGTGTTGTTAAAAACATGTCAGATCTTCAAAAAGTAAGACAGATTTTAAAATAACTGATTTTCTTATCTTTTTGTTTATTTGTATGGTTTGTTTTGAGCCTTTAGAAATCTTATCTGCATGTCAAAATCTTTATTTACCTCACTGCTAGTAAGTGAGAACTCAAACCAAGGACCAGGTCCTATAGAAACAGAACAATAAGGCAGCCTCTGGAGATCTTGATGTCTAAAATTAGCTAATGAAAGGCAATTGAGTGAATATAAGGAAATACTGGACCATTATTGGTCTGTATTACAGTCTATGATCTTCACACACTGCTGCCCAAATGTTTCTTTGGACATTTTAAGTAGGATTTTCAAGAAGGATTATGTGATAGACTGGTGTGTTTAAGGGGGAATTATTGCAAGAATAAGGTTCAGCAAACCTTATTTGCTGAGAGAAAGTGCAAAAGACTTTGTGTCCTTGAAATTTAACATGTCAGAGTTGGAGGTAAACGTCATGGATCAGAGGAAAAATTAATGTCTGTTTAATGAGAGGACATGCTAAAGGACTTTGGAGAATAGCAGCGAAAGAACATGATGATCTGGTTAGAATATGATGATCCCTCAAGCAGCTGCCTAGGATAGGACCCAAAAAGTGTAAGATCGGGTTTTTTTAACCCACAGCAGTCGTGTCATTATTACCCTCCACTGACTAGCTCCATGACAGATTGTTTCTATTTGCTCTATCTTTATTTGATGTCAATGGTTTTTCACAGAATTTCTGTCTTTTGTAGCTTTAGATAGATTGAGGAAATATTTTCTCTTGGCCTTCTCTGTGTGTACTCAGTACTTAGGATGATTCTGAGGTGTATTTGTTAATTCTATTAAGGGTGTTTTAAGGGAACACAACAAGAAGATGGTTCATAGAAAATCTCATTAGCATCATCACTTATCTTTGAACTTTAAAAATAAGCATGCAAATAAATGTAGTCTGGCAGCTGCTAATTACTGGGTGACAATTTTCAGGCAGGTGGGTGTTAAACTCAGGAAATTTCTATAGTACATATAATTCATAGCAGATAAGTAAAACATTTTGTAGTGAGCCTTATTAGTGGATTTTGCCATTTCATCCCAATTCTTACATTCTTTCCCTGAAGTATCAATCCCTGGAGTTGATTGTTCAGAGAAGCTCTTTCAAAACAGCTTCCACTTTTGAAAAATTGTTACCACAGCTTTGGAAGAAGGCTTCTTGTGATTTCTAAATGTATTAATCCCCCAAAGAGCAGATATCTGGTTATTTTGAAGTCTTTCCTATGATTTTGGAGGTTTAACTCATGTTTTAATGATACCAATTACAACATCTAGCAGCTTTAGAATAGCAAGTGTGTCTGCTCTTTTAGAATTAAGTTGCAAATAATTCATATTTGAAAATTTATTTGGTCTCATAGGTCTATTTCTGGAGATTTATTTCTACAAATAAGTGCAAATTCTGCAAATTAAAAAAGTTCAGAAAAGTGTATTTTTTCAGGTCCTTTTGCATTTGGAAATGCCTACTTAAAAATCTCTGTTTCAAGCATGTGATTGTATGCTCTTCCCACCCTTACTACATGTTACATCATGTACCTTTGCATTGCTCTCAGACTTTTGTGGAGAATTTTAGAAGATTTATTTTGCCTAGTATTAATAGTAACAACATCACCTGTAACTGAAATAGCAGTGTGTAAACCAAAGCAAGAAGGAAAACATGGAGCAGAGTGTTGGCATTTTTTCTGTTTCCCTCAAAACTCCCCAAAGATATTATTTAAACCAGCAGTGGGGGAGCATACTACTCCAAGGGTGAAACTGGACAGGACTGAGTCTGTAACATCTTTCAGTGTAATCAGAATTTTGCTTACTGAGACTTGGCAGAGCTACACCGTATGTTTTAATTTGAATTCAATATAAATATCTTAGGGTCACAGTATTTGTGAGGTATGCCCTGGATGAATGTGTGCACTGCTGTGAGTTATCTTTCAGGGTGCCCTCGAGCGTCGCCCCGCTCACGGAGCCTTGGCCTGTGTTGTGTTGTTCAGATCAAGCCTCAGGCCCCTGGGCCATCTCAGGAATGCACATCAGGTGGGAAGCCCTCAGGGATACTGACTGCTGAAGTTACCTTGAGACAGTCCCAGAGAGATTCTTCTGACATTCATCTGCAGTGCTTGTGTTTCCCCTGGCTGGGCTGCTCCCTCACCCTGTGTCACCATCCCTCACCACCACAGCCGTTCAGTCTCTGCACTGGGCCATACACCAGCCTGTTGACACAAGGGGAGGAGAGTAACATCTGCAGAGGGAAACTCAGTCTTTCTAGCACCGAGGCAGTTGTAAATACCTCTGCAGTCGCAATGTTCATGAAAAGAAGCACATCCTGAAGGGTCACTTCTCAGGCCTCAGGTCATGCTGAACCACATCCTTCCTGTCAGCAGCTCAGCTGTGTCTAAAGATTACACAGTGGAGGTACCCTTACATAGACATGGCTTTTTTATCTTACTCTGATCCTACAGCTCCAGATCACCAATGAAAATAGGCAAGGTCAGCAGTCTGTGGGCCTCTTTTGCACTCACCACATTCAATACACTGCTCTGTTGTGAAAGATCCCTGACATATAGCTAGAGATAAGGTGATTTCTCTTCTGAGAAATTAAAGAATAACAATTCAGTGCCAGAATCAGCAAAGATTCTGGTGACAGCACTTTCTGGAAGATGACTGGATGGTGTTTAGGAATGAAGAGACATTAGTTCCCATGGGCACAAAATGAAAAGACGAGGAATGTTCTCAGATTCAAGAATTTTTAGAAAGAAAGAAAAGCCTGTATTGTTGTCAAACACAAAGCACCTTTATTCCTCTCATAAATTTGCTGTAAAGGACCTATTCCTGAAACTCAGTTCAGAAGAAAGCAGTGCTCCATTGCCCCACTGGAATTTAGAAACTTGAAACTGGTCTGTCTTCAAAAAGCTACTTAGAATACTACAAAACTCTAAGAAATGAAATTCAGTAGACAAAGGCTGTCTAAAGAAGAGAACTAAGACTGAAGTTCAGGTGGCTTTAACATGAAAAACAAGCATAGAAATTCAAAGTTTCCCCATTCTAATAAGGCATGGCTCAAAACAAAGTAGGATTTAAACAAAGGAGCATAAATCTATTTTTTTTCCCAGAGTAAGGCTTGCAATCAAGAGTGTAGCATATGAGATCAAGCACTTCATGAATGTCTGCTAAATAAAATATGATGACCTTTAAAGTGGAGAATACATTTAGAAGCAAAAATAAGCCTACTAGCCTGGCATCTTCTATCCTTGTATGGTAAAGTCCTCACTCATTCAAACATATGCAAGATCAACTGCCTTGAATGGGAATATCTGGCAGTGATGAACTTTAAGCAACATGCTCTAGTGGAAGGTGTCCCTGCCCTTGTCAGGGGCATTGGAACTGGGTAATCTTTAAGGTCTTCTCCAGCCCAAACCAATTCTATGATTATATAAACTAGCTGCCTTGGATGCCTTGCAGGGGCTACCCTTTCTACATTTTTTGCTTGCCTGCATCTGATGATCTGGAATGCATGGGAAATGGTAGGAAATTAGTTTAGTTGGTGAGACAACTTCTTGGTGGTAGGGGACATGGCAGATCCTAGGCAGCAGAGAAAGGAACTCTCTTCAGAGGGGTGGTTCTGATCTTGAATTTTGCCTGAACAAGAACATAGTCCAAAGGTGTTCTTAGCTACTGACACTTGTACTTAGCTATTTGGCATTCCAGGCTTACAAAAGGCCTGCATCCTCCTGGAGGAACTGCTGATAGCTGCTCTGAGTGGTAAGGAAAGACCCTATGGAAACTGTACAGCTTGGGCCAACCCCTGCCTAAGGAGGCTCAGGCAGAAGGATTCAGTGGAGAAGTTATACTGAGAAGATGTAATTTGTATAGCATGGCACTGTGACTATATGGGTAGACTGGAGCAGAGTATTTCAGCTGGAAAGGACCCATGGTGACCATCTCTCCAACTGCCCGACCGCCAGGACTGACCAATATTAAATGTTGTTAAGGGTGGTGTCCAAACGCCTCTTAAACACTGGCAGGCTCAGGGCATTGATTGTCTCTCAAGGAAGCCTGTTCCAGTGTTTGACCAACTTCAGAGTAAAGAAATGCTTCATGATGTCTTTTCTGAACCTCCCCTGGTGCAGCTTGGAACCATTCCCATATATCCTGTCACTGCATCCCTGGGAGAAGAGCTCAGCACCTCCCTCTCTCCCCATGTCCATTCCTCAGGAAGCTTTAAAGAGCAATGGATTCACCCCTCAGCTGCCTTTGCTCCAGACTAGACAAAGCCAGTGTCTTCAGCCACCCCGTGCAGGATATGCCTTCCAGCCTTTTCACCAGCCTTGGTGCCTCACTTGGCTAATTATGGCTGCTTCAGTCACAATGACTCTGCACTTTGTAGGTTTGAATTTAGCATTTTGTGGGTTTTAAGCACATCATTTTATTTCCTGTGCTGTCATCTAAAAATAACTGTGCAGTCTGCTCTCATTATACTTACCATAGTACCAGTCTTAACTTTGCTCACATCTTACCTGTATAAGCACAAGCTGAGTCATTACCCTCCAACACGAGTAGCTATCCAATTTGAAATGCAGTCCTGAGTATGGAATTGCTTCCAGGCACTTTCAGAGCTCAAGGGGAGATCTAGTAGTATTCCTGCAGTTGCAGGACAATGGATGTAGGGACTATCCTTCGATGATGTGGTTGTGTTAAGTTAGACCTGAGACGACAATGGAGTTTCTTAGAGTACAATTATAATGTTTTGAGGTACATTATATAAGGATGTGGGAAATGGTGAACAGGTGAAAAAGCAAAGCCTGTGGATTTAAATAATCTCTTGGGCTGTTTCAAGAACAGCACAGGCGCTTAGGCAGTAGAAAGATGTGCATGTCAGAAATGAATAGATTAGCTAGCACCTAAAGGCTTCTAGACTTTGGAGAGAAAACAGAATGAACTAAACCTAAATCAATACAGCAAGATGTGTATTAATTTTCCAGTCTTCCTTATTACTAACTAAACACAGTTTAAGGAAACAAAATAATTTCATTAAACAGAAGAGTTAGAATAACTCACTAACCAACTTTAAGTCTTTGAAGACAACTTTTATAATGGTAATAATAAATCCACCACAGGCAAAACATTCTAACTTTGAACTTTATCCGTGCAATCATTATTTTGCCACTAAAGAGAAGACCAAAAAATCAAATGTTTATTTATGATGTATTTATTGTGGATAGAGAATTAAATCATAAGCATGAATTGTATATAAAACATTTGTGAAAAATGGAAATAACACAAAACCCCCTGAGAAAATACAGGTTTCTCTGAAGCACTGCATTACACACACTGTTAATGTTTGCTAAGTAACAATCTGAATGAGGCTCACAAGGTCTTCAATACATACAAAAATCCAGAGTGTTGTAACAAAGACCCCCTTTCATTGGTGTTATCAGCAGCTGATCCCGACTGAGCTTTGTGGGATTAGTGGCAGACAGTGACGAACTTCAGTAGAAATGTACAGACTTTTGGATGCCACAAAGCTCAGTCCTTTTACATCAGCTTTATTTGTGTTTGAACTGAGTTACACTCAGTTACACTCTCTTAAGGTATCTGACAGTCTTTCTTTTGGTGTCACTGTCTAATTTCTAAAAGATAGTGAAAAGTAGAAATGAGCACACAGCTCTCAGTGGCTAAAAGAATGTGTCATCAGTACCTATAGGAAGAAGAGAAAACAATCCATTGGTAAAGTCCAGATAGGATGAAAAATGTACATAATCATGATGTGTATTAAAATAACAACAAGAAAAAATATTACTACCTCAAAAATTCATTTAAATAGTCCATCCAGAAAATAGTAACAATTACAACCCAAGGAGATGTAATAAGTACCCTGTGCTGCAAGTAATTAACTTTTCATGCCTCAGCACAAAAGGCTCTGAACATATTATCAATGAAGTGAAACAAAACATATGCCAGCATGTTGCTTGGTGTGTAGGAGATGATTAAAAATAATTTTTTAATCCTTCATTTATGCCAATATAAACATTTACAATATTGTATGAAGGAAACAAAAAATAAACACCAATAACTGACTTGCCATTAAGAATTCAAGTGCAGTAGTGCTTGCATGCAGTGCAGTTGCTTACTGTGATGCAGGTAAGGAGCCTTAAGGCAGCGCCTTAATTCCTCGGCATTAGCATCCCAGGTAGCAGCTCATGAAGGAAATCTGGCTCCACAGAACTAGATTGTCTATATGGGTCAAAGTAAGCTGAGATGAGAATTTGCTTCACAATTGCTGTGTGCATGAATGGCAAGTTATGGAAAGTGCCTTCACTGGGCTGAGAGCTGATCCACTCGCTCCCGTGGTTTCTGAGCACCTCTGAAATGAGGCTACTCTGGTGTAAACTGCAAGCAACCTAATTTGGTATTTATGGGTTTACAATCTAGTTTTACACTGTAGGAGAATAATAGATTCTGCAAAAACTTATAAAAAATTTCAGTATATGCTTCAAAGCACATACGGTATTTTGAAGGAAGCTCAGACTTTTTCTGATGCACTTTTAAGTGTTAGAAAACTTGTTGAGTAAATACTACATTGTTTCATCTCTAACCAGGGAAAAGAATTAGTGCAGTAATTGCAAAGCAATTTTTGAGAGTCAACCAAGAGGTTTAATATAGCATTCCAAGGAAATCACATGATTTCCATTCACATATTTTCATTATCTTTACACTCACAAACAACACAGCACTCTGTTTCCAAAGCTATTGTCTTGTGATAATGCTCATAAGAGAGCCATTACAGTGCAGAGTTGGTTTTTTGCCAAAGGTAGAGATTTGGTTTACAATGCTTATCTTTTAGAAAAAAAAAAATTAAAAAAAATAAAATGTATATAAGAGGATTCTTTAATGCAGGTTGTCTGGTTATTTGCCCAGATTGATCTGTGATCCTTATGGCTTGACTTGTTCTGTTTTTACTTTTCCACATATACAACTGCAAAATCGGAACAATGTAGGTACACTCTACCAATGAAAATTCTTAGTTTCGTGCACTTAAACAAAAAACAGTCTAGATATTGGCAGCTCCTTTTAAAAAGAGCAAGATGTAGGAAAAGGATAAGCATATCTGCAAACAGTTTTTCAGCTTCTATAAATGTACTGAAAAAAAAGGAAAACAAAACCAAAAAAAAGAAAAAAGAAAACTAAAAAATGGAAAATAAAAATACGTAGCCCATATTTTCAAACCAGTTATACAGGAAAATTTATGGAAACCTAGAAAGTGGAGTTAATTTTCACATACATATATAATGAAATATAAAGTGCTTGTATGTTAAATATGTATCATACTGATGGAGCCTTTATAAATGTGTAAGAGAGAGATTTATTATTTATATTGCTTGGGACTGTACTTGGTTCTTTTCAGTAAAAAGCAGGAGGATGTATCCCCTTCCTCAAAGAATATAAAATGCCTCTTGAACAAATATATTGGATTCTGTACCTTTAAATTTGAAACAAGCTATTTTATGGGGATGGGATGGTGTGGAAAATGAAATGTAGCCATAATTGTTAAGGTTTGTGACATACTGTGTATGGATCAAGCTGTTATATCTATTCCTATATGCATTCAATTAAAAAACCCATCTTCAATGATGTAGTCTAGCACACTCCTGGGAACTAATCCAATGTCTTTAGCTATTTGTTTTACATGAAACCAATTATTGTAATATCTCTAATGTCTAAGTGGTATTGTCCTGAGTGCTATTTTCAGCATGGTCCAAACTATTTATTTCAATGAGATTATCTATCTACTCTACAAATTTATTATGCTCTCAAGAATATCCAGGGAGTCACATTAGCATTTTTGTATTCTGCAGCCAAATGTTCAAGCAAAATGTAATATGAAATAAATAATCAGCTGACTAAATTTAGTGCTCTCCACTTCTGTTTACATAAAATGACCTCTCGCTGGTGCTTGACCTCTTTCTCTCCTCTTCCGGAGTTCCCTGCAACAGCCTTTGTCCATTATGTGTTTTAATGCTCTGTGTTTCCCTGGTGCTGTGTGATGCTAGCTCAGCTCTGCTATAGACTGCAAGCACTGTCTGGAAAACTCTGGAAAAGATAATTAAAGCAGTGTTATAGGAGTTTGCAGAAGAAAAGTTCTGTCGCTAGCTACCACAAATTGTCATTGTTTTACAGCACTAATAAAATGTACCCACAGGCACTGAGGTCTCAGCTGGGCCACTATTTGACCAGTGTGAGCTAGTGCAGTTCTCCTTTGTGCAATTCTGCCTTTCCAGAAGTACAAGGGGGATAATTATCTAGTCCAAAAGAATGTTTAGGCTTTGTGCATTAACATAATGCCTGTTTGTTGCAAAACAGTGTGTTGTTTTTATACACTATTGTTAGCAGGTTCTGACTTTCTATTTGCATGACAAGTGCTTGAGTTTGTGGAAAACTTCGAACAACTGTGAGGCAGCTACACATCATTATGACTTCTGTTGCCATTGTCATGGTTTGTTACTGGCAGCTCACTTTGACTTGCTGGCATTGTGTAACAGGTGCTCTATGAGCTCTTCAGTGACCTCATATAGCTGTCCTGCATTGACCTCATTTTATAACAAACTTTTCATTTATGCTGAGATTTTTTAAAACCTAGCAACAGAACAAGTGGAAAACTTAGATTTGGTGATGCTTTGGACTCCCTTTAATAAAGGAAAATAGCTAAAATGTAATGGAGTGACAAAACCCAGTACTCTCATCTGAAGCACAGGAAAGGGAGGTATGCAATGATTCAGTGGCAAGGTGCAGTGGGGTGCCCTGTTTTTCATTTGAGTGAATTTACTGTGTGTCTCACGAGGAATTTGCCAACAAAGCTTTAAACAAAGATGATGTTTTAGGGTCTGTCTTGCTACGGAGGTCTCAGGATGATTTAAAGCTTTTCAGATGAAACAAGTACATACAGCAAAGTGTGTTTCAAAGGAAGAACATGAACTTGCTGGTATGACTGTGGGGAGGCAGCAGTAAAACTGCAGTGACAGAGGGATGCCTGCATGAGTAGCTTAGTAAAGGTACCAGAGTAAGAGTAAATATCTGTCTGGAAGCTCATCTTGTAAGCTGCTCTTGTCACAGCTAGCCAAGACATTGCATGCCACAGTCATTCTAGGATAAAATCTCTCAATGCACTTTTATTTTCAGTCTGACAAAAGAAAAGAGGAATTCTGCTCAGTGAATACTAAAAAAAATCTTCTGTCTTTTGAATGGGCAGGACATATTAATTTTTTTGATCTCAAAAGTCCTGAGATGTCTCTCCTTTCAGAGGAGTTTTCTGTTGGAAAAGCATGCAGTGATCCTTTCTTCCACTAGCACTGGATGTCTATTGAGTCTGCAAACTGGAAATCAGCCTGAAGCTGAATCAGGCTTAAGGACTCAGTATCAATAGGAAATACACTTCTGTTGGCTGCTTCTGTCATACACTTATCAAAACTGCTAATACATCGAGTGTATTTTGATATGCAACTTGTAACAGAAACGATAAATCCTTTGACTTTCACTTCATGCAGGACTGTGTAGAAACATAGCCAAACTGTAGATGTGTTTGCTTTCATTTTCCTTATTTCTGTGAGGTAAATTCTTAAGCACTAGCCTGCACTCACAACTTACTGAATTAAGCTTCCTCAGGCTGGTGGTGATGGTGATTTTCAGCTGAAACTATAGGAAACATGCATTGGAACAAACATTATACAATGGCAGTTTTTAACAGAACGGAAATGATTATTTATTGAATATTGCTGGAGGGGCTAAAACAGCATAAATAAACAGAAGAGAAGACAAAGGCCAAGGGAAGTACAAAGCTAATTTAAGCATATTTGAAACCTCTGCAAAATTCACAAGGAAAATAAAAGGATTGCTTTATGATATTCTTCTCCACTTGGCCTGAATTCCTATATTGCAGTAAAAAACAGGATTTATCAGGACATTCATCAAAGACAAGTATACTGTTATGTATAAGATTCCTCATTTAAGATTAAGAAGTTACTAAGCACTTCCATGGAGAAAAAGCATCTGAAGCACCAGCTGGCTTCATCCAAAAGAAAGCACATATATATATAGAGGAATTTGTTGGGTATTTTTTTGTTCTTTTTGGTTTGTCTTTACCAAAGGAGGCAGAAATATCACTTAGATAAATAAATAAATAATTAAATATGGGATAGGGCACACCCACAGAAGTCTGGTACTGATGATCTCAGAAAAAGCTCGGAAAGAAGAAGGGATTTTTAATCAGGTTTTGAATGGGAAAGATTTGAGGATGGGAGCAATAGAATTATACACTATTATTTTGATTTTTCTTGTGTTTAGAAAAAGATAATCTGTTTGGAAATAAAGGGAATAATCACAGCAATTGCCCTCAAATCATCTCCCTCTTCTCCCTGGCACAACACCCCCTAGAACCCAGGAAACTGGTCAACCTTTTGAATCACAAGGCAATAAGAGTGTCAGTTTGGAAACAGGGGATAGGAAATATTAATAATAATATTAGAATATCAGAATAAGCCTGCAGTGTACCAGGATGTCTGTTCTTCCAGGATTCATTTTACCACTGGAAAATCTGGGATCAGATGATCAAAACTTGTATTCTACATTGTCATTCAGCACTGGAGTGTAAGCAATAGCAAAGCACTAAATGACATTTCAGCCTGTCCTTTGGGATGCAGCAGGCACCACTTCCAGGCTTCCTCTCCTTGTAGCACTGCATGAGCACACCCAGGCAGCTGAAATGTCACAAACAATGAGATTCAGGTAGGCAAATGCATCAGTAAAAGGATAAGCTAGCTGCTAAAGGACAGTAAAAAGTGGAAAAGCTCAGCAAAATTACTATTTTCGTAGAGGAATTTAACTGAGGAGTAAAAATTGTTGAAAGAGTTCCTGTGCTGATCCTCTGTTTCATTGTTATCATTACTTTCAAATCAGATCATGCAGGTAGTTCAATAAAATGGGTTTGGTTGACCAAATAATTACTATAACCATTTTGATGCTATCTTAAAAGACAGGAGGTGATCCCACAAGCATTTTCCCAGAGTGTACTTGTTAGTGCAACACACTGGATGACTCAAGGAGAACTGGATAAAGAACTTAATGTTATTTAGCAGTCCTAAATCCACAGAATAGAGCTCAAATAGGTGGCAACATATAATATATACAAAAGTACAATTTATTAAATCCTTCTGATTTCAGTAAATATGAGTAATTATTTTTTATTTGAGTTAAATTAATTCAAGAAAATTATAATAGAAGTAATAAAAAGAGCAATTGAATAATAACTTGAAAACTGAAGAGGGATGGTGTTGGGAGTATGGATTGCAGAGTTATCTGGGCCTCTGATTTCTGAGCAGAATCCATTCAGTGTGCTAAGAGGGGACTCTGATTACAGCAATATTCTTAACCAAATCCCTGTAATCCTTGTTCATATCTAATGAATCTCCTTATTGCTTTGTCTGCTCTAGGATGCAAATGCAATGTCGTGTATTAATTGTAAGATCATAAAAATTTAGTCAGAGGTGGCACTCGTCATCAGCTCATCCCAAGATTGTATCACCATCTTCCCCACAGGCCTTGTCTGACCAGATCCTAAAGACTTAGTGAGTGTAATTGCTGCCAACAGTGTAATTCCACTGCTCTGCTCCTCTCCACTAAAGAGTTCTGAAGACTATTATGAGGCTTCCTTTTGTTTTTCCTCCACAGGATAAATATCCTTTATTCTTCAATTCCTTCCTTGTGTTTCTAGACCTCCAATTGCTTTTATTGTTCCCTCATGGTTTCTGTCCCTGTGAGGGTATCTTCTGTGCTTTTGTTGGAGAGAGAGCAGGTGATGGAGTGGTAGTGCCAGTGGCCAAGGGATCTCTGCACTTTGTGCCGCGTTCTGCTCTCCTGCATCTTCCTCCACCACCACACCACGGCATTTGTGCCCTACATGTGACAGTTGTTGTATTTCCCAGGACAAGATTCCTTCTAGCACTGAAAAATCCTTCTGATTGAGGAGCAGTGGTCTGTAAGAGTGACTACATGGGATGGACACAGAAGGACACATGATGGGATTCCAACCTTTCCAGTTCTCCAGTCGCTCTCTCTTTCAGAACTGCGTTGTCTTTGCATAGCTCAGCCTTTGTTACATTTTAACAAATTGTTACACTTTAACTCTGCTCTGCTCTGGGCTTAACTTTAACTCAGCTCTGGGCTGTCTGCGCTTTCGCCAAGCAGAAAAATTGCAAGAGTAAATTGGAGGATTATTAGCACGGTGTTGGGAATAATCAGTGAACCGGCAGCCTGGGGGATCTAGGCCTTGGCAGCCCCATGCTGGGTCTGGCAGAGGCTGGGGGTGCAGGGTGGGTGCAGGAATAACACCTTAAAAAAGACTAGGAGCAAGATTTGCAGAACACAATTGTTTACTGCTTTTACTCCAGCCCATGCATAATTTCACAGCACAGCAAGCAGTGGTCAGGGATTGTGCAGAGCACAGTCGGTCAGGGCATTCTCCACAATTTGCCCCTCCCTTTTGTCCCGGGTGAGTGAACGAGCTGTGGCAGGCACAGGTGGTGACTGGGGCTCCATTTGGGCTTCTTGCTCTTTGTCTGGTGCCATCTGCTCCTCTTTGCTCCTGCAAATGCCATGCAGGAGACAGCAGAGAAGCAGAATCCTTTTCAAGTTAGTCTGAGATTTTTCTTCCCTTTAAGGAATATTCCTCTGGCCTTCCGGTGATCAAGCACATTTTCTCCAGCCACCCATGGATGCTCATCCCACACCCATGAGACACCTCTTTTCTCATAGGATGATTCCAGAGGGGGAGTCCCCTTATTCACATGGCTACAGTGACTTCCTAAAGTGTTAGTTGAGGCCTCTCTGTTTACAGAGCTATGGCACCTGGAGCTGATCACATCTGAGCTGCTGAGTCCCTGTTGCCCCACTCAGCACCAGACATGTTCCCGTCCCTCACATTGCACAAGCTCATAGAATTATGTGGTGAGCTGACTCTGAGAGCTGCTCTGACAGAAAATATAATCACTTTCTTGGCAGAGCCAGCTGTCAGCCCCCTGAACTGTCTCAGCATGTAGTTGAATCAGAAGCAGTGGTAGCAAAAAAAACCAAAAAAGAATGGGAATGTAGCTGGGAAGTCCTGCAGATGGCAGAACTACAGCAGCCCAGATTTAGTACCACCAATAGCTGTACTATTGCACTGTCCCTTTGTGATGTGTGTGATGAGCTTTGAGTGGGTCCATTCCTCTTCACACAGCTCTCTGACCACTTACAGGGAGATATCCAGCCTACTGCTACTGCTTAAGGTAGAGGTGAACGGGGCATGTTGCTCATGTGGTAGTAGGTTGGAAATTATGATGATAAACATTGTATCTGCTACTAAGTGAGGTGGTAAAGGTGGGTGATTGAGCAATGCACAGATCTCACATGATTGTGGAAACGTGGCCGAAGTATATAGGTTTCCATCACTTGCTCTGAATTCTCTCTCATGTCTTCTTCTGAACTTTTTCCTACGAATGCAAATCATTTTGAATTCTGATCCTGTCAGCCAATATCCTTTCAGTCTTTTGCAGTTTCATGTTGTCTGTAAATTTAATAGAAATGTTGCCTAGTCCATCATCCAGATTACAAACGAAACTTTGAATGAAACTGTACCTGGGCCAGATTTCTGCAGCCCCAAGCTTGATAGAAATAGGCCTCTTGATCAATCCCTCTATTTAAACAGTGGGCTCATTAATAACTACTCTTAGCATATTGGTGTTCAATTAGATTTTGTACCTACCTTCCATTACTTTCAGCTAAATGTCTTCTGAAATTCATCCCCCACAACTGCATCCCACCTTCACTGTATTAATGGATTCTCATATACCAAGATGATAAACATTTTCAAGGACAGTTTATTTCACTTCTAAAGGCAGCTTATTTCTACACTTAAGGCCACCTGAATACATAGTAGCTAATCTTCCTACCACGGTGGGAAATTATTATGGCGATTCCACAACAGAGTGACAATAAATAAATTACCTGTCACTGGTATGCAATTTCTGCAAGCATTTGCAGAGTCTGGAAGTCAGCATCTTCCTCATCCCTTTCTTTCATGCCTGTGAATGAAAATATCTGCTAATTTTTTTATTTTTTTTTTTTCACAGAAAAGCAAAGGAAGCAGAGCCTCATTAGTGGTGGCTTTTCTCCATAGTTTTGCAGCAAGCAAGACTGTTTATGCTTTTCTTTATGAAAGTGGGGCATGTATGTGGCATCCCCATGGCAGGAGAGCATACACACTGTTTAAAACTGTAGCTCCTTGCACATTCTGGTAGCCAGTTGAGGTTGCAAACCCAGCTGCTCCCACAATAAGCCTTTATCTCTCAGTGTTATGATATAGCGTCTTCAGTGTTGTTCTTTGAAATACTCTGTTGTTCTTTTATCTCACTTTTATAGTTCACTACTTTCTGCAGTGAATTGACACTAAAGGGAAGGAGCTGGCAGGTAATCCCTGCCTCATGTGTACTCTCTCTTTAGACATTACTTTTATTGGTAAACTGAAAGCCAAGGAAAAAGGTGCGTGGCCATGGAACTATAGAAATAATGTCAATTAATATTATCTAAAGGAAGAGAAAAGGCCACTCAGTATTTCCTTCCACAGTATTCTGAGGAAAGCTTAACTGCAGGCTCAAGACCAATTCAATTCCATACATGAACCAGTTGACATCTCTGCTTTTGCCAGTGGCCAGCTCTTGCAGTAGGTTGTGTCTAGAGGCAGTGCTGGCTTTGCTCAGTGAGAAGGTATTATTTGAAATGTGCCCATCTATGCCACCAACCTTGAAGGCACAAAATCTCCTGTACAGATAAGCAGACAAGCATCTAACTGAGTATAAAACACTTAATTTAGGTTTGCTGTCACTGGATAGCATTTGTATGGTGATACAAGTTCACTGTGGTGATGGTATTAGGCTCAGAGAAGTTATTTTCTCTCTTCTTATACAAGAGAAATTGTAGAAATCACCAGATTTTTCCCCTTTCTGACTGAATTATTTTGTTGGTGGTGATAAAGAAGTCTCTGTAGTAAGATGGACAGAATTATGTCACAGCAACATGCAGTCAGTTTCTGAGTCTGCCAGATATTTCAGTTTTGACCTTTACAGTCCGCAGTACTGGAGTCAATTATGACTGGACAGTACTTACCACTTCTAGTCTTCACAGAAATCTCTTAGCCAAACTGCTTGCTAATGATAACTCAGTGTCTGTTCATAACTTCTGTGTTTTTTGAAGACTGTGTGGCACATTGTAACAGACCATGATAATAACCTTCAAATTGTGTTACACTCAGATGTTACATTTGGTAATCACTTAACACACTGGTAACTATGTCAGTGTGGTACAGGGGACATGAATCCCCTTTGCCCTGCACCTTGCTAGGTAACACATGTTGCTATAAAATCAAGGCAAATATGATACAACTCTGATATTTAATATTTTTATAGTCAATTTCTGGGATATAAATTAGTACCTCTCCAGGAAGAGGTGAAAAACATCTTCAGGCAGAAAGGCTTTAAGTCTTGATCTTCCCTTGTGGCAGAAAATCCATGGGGTGTGATACTGCATGTGTGATTTAGAATTTTGGAAACTGCCAGAGAACTTCCAGAAAGATGTTGATACTACCCCACTATTTGGAAGCAGTAGGAAAAAATAACAGGAAAGCCCCAGTAACCAACATAAGACCACTGTCTTGAAACAGAGAAATTTAATCTGACAGCTCCAAATACAAACAGATTTCTCAGAAAAACATTCAAGGTCCCTTTGAGGGGATGTCTCCTGGAGAAGCATTAGGTTATTGTTCCCTGCAAGCAAGAAAAAGACCAGAGTCACAGTCAGGGCTGTGTGGGAGGTCCTTTACAATATGCCTTGATTACAGAAAGATGAGTATATGTTTAATTCTGATTTTACTGCCTGAAAGAAGAAACAAAATGCTTATGAGAAATTTATTCCTAAATTAGGTAAAATCCACCACAGTCTAATAGTTCTAATGCCAAGATATCTGCCCACAGTCTAATCGGAGAGATTTATTATTAAGCAAACAACATCTGACATTACTATGGCAGTGTCAGCCTACTCTTGCTTGAATGAAGCACCCAATAAAGCTACATAGGATGTAATTTTAGAGTTTTCTAAGCTGCTTATTTCACAGATATGGAGATATTCCTCCTTAAAGCAGAGGAAGTAGAAATATCAGTAACTGCTGTTGTAGGTTTCCACCCTCCAGACTTTCTATGAATAAGATCTAAGATTTCAAGCTTTAAGCACTCAATATTTTTTTAGCTCCCAGTAACTACAGTATCCATTTTATTAAAAACTCTTTGAAGATTCTCAGCAAATTCATGAAATCCAGCTAGTTAATTCTGATAAAATTTACTTATATTGGGAGGTTCACCTTAAGGATTTACACTTCTTTGTCAGTTTAGTTAAAAATCTGTTTGACCCGAAGCAACACAATACAGCAATGATGCATCCCAGATGACAAGATGAAGTCTAGAGAGCCTGGGTAACTGCCAGGATGATGGGAAGAGATGGAACTTCAGGCAGAAATTGGGGTAATAAGTGGCCTTTGTGGCAGGTGCACCAGAGGAGTTTGTCAAACACTGTTTGCTGCAGGGATTCCGAGGGGATTTAGACTGAGATTAACCAAGACTGCTGATTGTAGCCTGGCTCTGTGCTGGGCTGCTGTTCTTGCTGGTTGCTGCAGGAAGGATGTAGCTCTTTCCACACCACTGCTCCAAAGCCCTTTGCAGGTGTTCCCAGAGACCATAGTATCCTGTTTGTTATTACAATAAATTATACCCTAAAGTACACAGGCCCATGTAGTAGAACTATTTTTCAAGTAAATGTGAGAAAGACAGGCCTTTGTGAGCAGGAACTTTTCTTCCATTGACAGCTGTCCCTCACCTTGGAGGTTAAATCTGTTCCAGTTTACCCAGGAAATTTATTCAAACTCTTGACCCAATAAAAATATTAAACCACAAAACCCAACCAAAACAAAACCACACTCATACAAAACTCCTGAGGGACGCAAACTTCCCAAATTCCACTTCCAAAATCACCTAGTGCTTTGGCACTAAGCACTGATGTGTGGGAAGCAGGAGCTGAGGACCTTTTGGGAAGTTGCACATATATCTTGTCTCTGCTTCCGTTGCTTCCTGAGGACTCTGGCACTCATGGAGCCACAACAAACCCTGAGAAACCCTGATACTTCAGGGTTTATATTATAATCCTGGTGTTTTAAGAATACGAAGATAATTTTTTTTAGACCTTACCCTTTACTGGCATTAGGATTTATAGCTCTGTCAGTAGCATTAGTCACAATATTTTGGATTTTTTTTCATTAACTGATAAGAGTTCTGCTTTCACATCTGAAGTGCAGCTGAAAACCACACTAATGCAAAGAATGGTTTTAGTGGTGGGTGGGAAAAACAGGGATTACACAGGCTACTGGAAAAACTTAGTACATCCTGCAGTCAAATTCCTCATGAAGTCAAAGGGGAAAGCAGAGGCTTTCAGTGATTACAAATTAGCCTGGCAACAATAACTTTAATTATGGTACAGCCCCGAGAAAGTTCTCAGTCCACTTCATCCTTTCTTTCCAAAAGTCGGTTTAGATTTCTTCTGACAGACACATATCAAAGATCTTAAGAACAATTGAGTGTCCCATTTCCTGTGTGGGACCTTAATCTTGTAAAAAATATTCATTGCACTCAAAGGTTATTTCTGTCTTGTTTTGACGCCACAGATTTAATGAATTAGATCATTTCTGTTGAATGTCCAGCTGTTTAGAATCTGCATCTCTATTTCAGAAGCACAAGAGGAAAACACGGTGTCTTTGCCAGAAAAACAATCAGATAATAAGACTGCATTCTGTTTAATTGGGAAAAAAGAATAGGACACAATGTGTCGAGTGGATGAATCTGTACTGACAAGAATTCCCAGGACCCAAAAATTGTTTAATCTTGAAGTGACTGCCATTCTGTGTATCGATTTACTTTTACCTCATGTGCTATATTTTTCCATCTTCATGCCTTAGATATTCTTAATATGCTACATTTCCATGCTGAGCTAATTTTACTGATTTTATCATAAGACTTAGGATCATTGCTTATCTTCATCATGCCCAGTTCTGGAAGTGATAGAGGAGGAATCTTAGATATCATTTTAGTGAAAGGTTATTTTCTGATCACAATTGCTACAGGAAAAAATTATGAGCATGATGAACATCAGCCTAGAGTTTCCACAATGTTTCTGTGCTACTCATCACCTGATGAGTTTTTTTAAAGCTGGGGACAAGCAGAAGAGTTTATGTGTTTTAGATCCTTATAAAATTAAAAAAAAAAAACAGCGGAAGTTAAGTAGAAGTTGCAACATGCAGCAAGACGATTATTCCAAATTTTACACCATGGGAAGATGAAGGAGAAATGCTGTGGGGTTTGCTCAGTGGTTGACATACAGTCACTGCCTTGCTGTTGTGGGACGTTTTGGATGGAATACAACACAGTCACTATATTATCAGAGAAATTATATTTCTTCTCCCTTTACTATTCCTTTAGATTATTTCTTATTTAACCTTGTTTATGGGCTTAGGAATTAAAGAAATATTATAAGAGTTTGAGATACAAGAATTTCAGTAATTTGAAAAATTTCAGCATGTTGATTGATTTATTATGATGTTTGCAGCACAGAGAGAGTGTTTAACTATAGCAGAAGGCACTTTTCCATTACCTGGAGTTGTTCAATTATGAATTCTGTGGTGGCTCTGGAGATGGAAAGAATGATTGAGCTTGAACAATAAAGCAAAAGACAGACACTGCTAATGCTGTACTGGGATGTGGTAAAGACAGACCTCATGGGAAAGCAAAGTACTCACACAAATACAATCACCACATAATCCATTAATTATTATTTAGAATATTTTCCAGCAAAATCTTAATGCTCGTAAATGAAAACAAGTTCTGATGCCATCCTTGCTGTTATGCCCTTACCCTTCTAAATGGATATGTAGGTTTATTATGATTGCTGAAGACAGAAATACAAGTCTTACATTCGGGCTGCTTTGATGATGTCTCGATGATTTGCTGCAGTGAGAAATATTTACACAAAGATATACTGGATATTAGGCAGAATTTCCTTCACACACCCTTAGTTCTTTTATAACTAAAGTGCAGTTGCAATTTTAAATAGGTTGAGTTCCACTGAATATTTTTGCTATGTTCCTACTCTACATATTGACAATTATAAATCCCCCTCTACTTGAAGAGGCTGACCCTTTTTCCTGTTTTGCTGTCATCTGCATGAACTGAATTTTGCATCTCGAGTCTGCCACTGTCTCTTACTTATGAATTTTCACAGTGGAACAATGCCTCCTAAATCCACAAAAGATTTTTTTCTTTTGCACAACATTGAATAACGTTAGTAACTTTCAGGCATCTGATGCCAAAAGAATAGCATAATTTAGAAGGGAAACAAACCTCTGTTCTCACAGGGGTAATTGGAGGCATGGGATGTGAATGCTAAGAGGATACGAACCACCCTTCACGTTACCTTCCTGTCCTGACACCTACAGAGAATGAAACATGCTGAAGTGCTTTTCAGCTCCTTGTTATCACACACTGCTGTATCACTACCACGTTAGAGTAATATCTTATGTCTTCTTGACCTCTGGTATGATACCCTTTGCCTCCTTCATAATTTGTCCTTTTGGAAAGCAGAGTTTGCCAGAGGACTGTGAGCCTTTGGTGAGGATGTGGGCATGGCCTGCTGGGTCAGGCTTCTCTCCATGCAACACCACAGCCAGCAGTGGCAGTGGGAGAAGGAACAAGCATCTTGGCAGCACATGTTTGTAATCTGCTTTACAGGTCTGAAGAGCAGCTGGAGAGAGTAACTTGGAAGTCCAAAATGTCCCTTGACCATTTCTGGTATGCTGATGTAGCAAAAGAAACAGGAAGAATATATATAAATCCTCTGAGTTCTTGATTGGAACTGATTTTTTTTTCCTAAAAGTTAACTAGCAGAAATTGCATTGGAAACAACACTGATCTGCCAGTTGAAGACAAAAAGATATTATAATAGTTAATGTCTGAAGAGGATCTTGGGTTGTTTAGCCTGGAGAAGAGGAGGCTTGGGGTGACCTTATTGCTCTCTACAGCTGCCTGAAAGGAGGGTGTAGCCAGGTGAGGGTTGGTCTGTTCTCCCAGCTAACAGTGACAGGACAAGAGGACTGCCAGGATAGTGTGTTCAGGCTGGACATCAGGAATAATTTCTTCACTGAAAGGCTGGTTAAGCATTGGAACAGGCTGCCCTGAGAGGTGGTTGAGTCACCATCCCTGGAAGTGTGCAAGAAATGCCTGGACATGTCACTTAGTGCTATGGTTTAATTGATATGGTTGTGTTTGGTCAGAGGTTGGACTCAAGGTTCTTTTCCAGCTTTAATGACTTTATGGTTCTATGGTTCTACTCTATAATAAATCATAGAGACAGAAGTTAAAAGATGCTTCAGCCACAAGAGGAAGGCTATCCAAATCTCACATGGGATTTCACACACGGGAAAGAGAAGGCCGAAAGGGATAAGTTTGAATTTGAGGATCCACATAAGCTGAGGCAGCAACTGCTGCCCAAATGGAGACTTGATCCCATCCCATGCCACCTCTTGCCATGCTGTCCCTTGCATGGGAGCTTGTCTGACCCCCTGGTGCCTGGGCTAAGGGAGCTGAACTGGCAAAAATGCATTGACTTGTATTTTTTTCAGTGGGTAGTGTGTTTTCTGTCAGTTTAGGTTTTTTAACTGGCCTGTGATTTGATCAGGCAAGTATCAGCTCAAGGGCTAAAGCCAAGGGTGGGTAAGGGGAGGCAGGCTGCATTTTGGCAACTTTGCTGGGTTTGAAACCATACTCTTATACTCATGTATTTGAAAAGTATTTTGGTTTATAGTTCTACCATTACCAATCACAGTAGAAGAACATTCCTCCTCTAATTTAATTGTTAAATAATCTCCAATAAGTGGGAAGCAGTAAACACTGCTGTGGTTGTAACTACTACTTTCTTCTGTGTTAATTAGTTTATTTTTTCCTAATGCAAAAAATGTGAGAGCCTATAGCTGCAAGAACCTGTACAAATGTATTTTATCTCCCTTTTCTTTTTAATGGTTTGTGTCTTATGAATAAAAGCTCTTAAGTTAGCTTTTAAGAGGAGAATGGTTCACAGAGCAGTTGTGACAAATGTAAATTAACTTAATTCAAATTGTCATATTTTTATATATCAAACACTCTTTTGAGGTGATAGTTTCTATCTTAATCAGTACTGATATTCTTCTCAGCATTTCTTCAAAGAGTGGAGTACTGTTTGTGTTTCTCTTCCTTTTCCTAAAAACCATCTTGGAAGAGTCATACAGACCACTAATCATCCTGTAATATTTTATTTTTATCTCTAGGATTTCCAGTGTCCACAGCAAGGATGTAAAGAATAAACCCAAGACAATCTGCTAAGCCCAGCCTGTACTTTCTAGGCCTGCTGCATGCTAGAGCTGTGATAATTGTCATCTTGTACAGGTTTTGTTTTATAAATGTATTCACCCTCATCAACTGCAAATCCTTTCTGAGATTCCTACCCTGTTCCATTCCAGTTCAAATCCAGCTTGCTGAGCTCTGCTGAAAAAACTCCTTTCCAAATTAGACCAAGTTCTACCAGTTGGTAGCAGCCACCTTAGCTGCATGAACAATTTCAACAATATTTGTGTGTATTTCTGGCTTAGCTATGCCCCCTCCTGAAACTCCACCTTTGCAAATGAAGGAGTAAAATATTGCTTAACATGCTCTGTGTATCACAGTAAGAAGCACTTTAAACCTGTTCTTAGATCCTCTTATGAAAGGGGAGTTGGCTCTATAGATCTAAAATTCCTTTTAATGTTCATTACCAGCTTGAGGACTTACACAGCCTCAGGCACCAAGAATTTGCTGCCTGCATCGTAACTTTCAGAACGGTTTCCAATATCACGAATGCAGCACTCAGTCTTTCACACCTTAATGAAAATACGGATATTTCTGATGGAAGATAGAGCAGCCACTCAGTAAAGTGCATTTTTTAAGCTGAAAGATTTTCTTAAATTGAAAGAAGTATATTAATCCAGAGATCGATAAAGATAGATAGATAGATAGATAGATAGATAGATAGATAGATAGATAGATAGATAGATACATACATACATACATACATACATACATACATGCACGTTGCAGCATTAAAAAACCCTCCAAATCTCTGTGTGCAGATATTTATTTACCCTTGGCTCCACCCCACCGTGTGACGAGCAGAGTCGCCCGTGGGCCTGATGCAGCAGCGCCTCTTAGTGACAGAAGTCAATTCTGCATTTCCTACTGCGGGAGCTGGAATATTCTCGCTTACCTTTCAGTTTTCTTGATTCCCAAGTGACTAACACAGCAGACAAATATTTTAACTTCCAACAACTTATACCCGAGAGTTATTGTTATTATTCAAAACATAGTTGTGGGTTTTTTTTGTTTGTTTGTTTGTTTGTTTGTTTGTTTTTTTGTGGATAGGCATGGGTTTGCACCACAATCTCCCCTTCAGATCAGGGGTTGACATTTCTCTCTTTATTTTTTTTTCTTTTTAGCTTAGATATACTTTTAAAATGTGAAGCACATCTTTTAACTGTTACTGAAACAAATTCATATCTTAAATCTACTAAGGATGCTTTTTGATTACAAGATATTTGATCTGCTAACCAGTAGAATTTCCAAAGAGATTGCAGTCTGAGTTCTTATTTAGTCAGAAATTTTTTACCAGCTTAGTTGGCTGAAATTCAATGGAAACCTTTTATTTTTACACAGGTATTGATATTGAAATACAACTCTTCAAACAACCTTTGCCTCTTTCTGGGTTTCAGTCTGACAGCATCCTTTGCAAGAGTGGTAGAGAGCAGCTTATTACTGGGAGACCTGATCAACGAGTTCAAGAGACTCATGAAAGTGAAAAAAAAGGGGCAAGAAGAGTGGAAGGTACTAAGTGAAACTCATTTAATTCAACTTGGTCTCTACAATAAAAGTTGATTCTAAGTTCTTGATACAAACTACTCCAGTTAATGAAAAAAAGGGTGCATTTGTCATTTTTAGAGTCACAATTGTAAACCTCTTATAAAATCCAGACTATTTTATTGGGAAAAGCTGGTAGCCTGCATATCTTCCTTCCTATGCCCAGAAATACTTCATTTTATGCCAAGTATGTTTCAGAAAAAGTGATTCAACTGGTCGGATGGGGGACTATGACACTGAAGTCCCTGACAGGTGAGACTAACCCCTGAACATGCCTAAAGCCCTAAGCAGCTCATGCTGCCCTTCTTGTATGCTTCTCAAACCTCAGCATTAGAAGCTTCATTATGGGCTGCTTTAGTGCTTCCTCTGGCTCCTCATCATCTTTGTGAGACTCATTTCTATCAGACTGCTTTAGTCCCCCGCTCACGTCGGTGCTCCTGTCAGATAAGCTGGGTCGGGCCGTTCCGAGCAGCACGGGGGAGCCCCGGCGCTGCGGGCGCTGCTGCCCGGCCAGCGCATGGAAACGCCTCAGCCCCTCTGCCCCCTTGTCCCTGTGGGATGAAGCGGGGAGAGGCGCCATTCCAAGAGCTCTTGAAGCTGCTGGCAAATTGCAGCCACGTTTGCCAGAAGGATTGGTGATGTAAGGCCAATCAGACAGCAAGTGCATCCTGTCCCAGGTATGTCTGATTTTCAGCAGCATTTTGGTTCTGCCAAAGCGCTTCTCCCCCGGGTCGCTGAAACCAAGGGAGAGACGCACTTGCTGTTGGAGGCCTCCAGAGGGAGATCCTGCCCATCTGAACCCGAATGCCCATCTCCTATCTTAATTCCACACGGAATTACTGAATGTTTAATGAAAGAAGATGATCAGGGTGTGGAGGGGGAAGCTAGAAACCCTGTGGCTGAAGAAACAGCTGCAGCACGAGTTCATTTTAAATCGAGAGAGACTCTTACGTGGAAAAAACATCCCAATCCCTCCAGTCAGGGGAAAAGCTGAAACCAGAGTTCATGGAACCCATAACCCATTATCTGGAGAACCCATCATTAGGTCTGTAATCATTCATCACGAGAGAAAGTGGCATTGAATTATCAGTCTGGATATGTGGACCATACTGAGTGTCAGCAATTCTTTACATAGCTCAAAAAAGGACAAAGAGACATGGCAGAACAGCTGGGGTCACTAAAAGATGGTTCAAACCAGAAGCAAATCCCTGCAAAAGCCAGAAATGGATGTGTTTTGAATTCAGGGAGTTAAATTCACTGGAGTGTGGTTGTTTCTATTTAAATGAAACTATGTTATGACAGAGTTTATGAGATGCCATTCTCCTGGGATGAGCACTAATAAACAACCACATCTTTTCCAGAATGTTACTTGTACTGAACTGGCCTAGCAAGTGCACAAATTGCAGCAGTTTGAAGATCACAAGTGGGAGGGGATGTCAAGCAGTGTTGGCTGTCCATGGCAGATGTGATGAAGCCCCTGACTGGGCAGAACCACAGTTCTGCACAACACCTTAGCCATGATGGCAGTCAAAAAACATCAGGAAAGATGGTCCTTACCAAAAATCCTCGAGGGGGGCAAAAAACATGACCAAAACTACTGTTCTATACCAAAGAGCAGTACCAGAACCAAAGAGCCTAAGACTCCCTTAGGGATGAGTAAGAGCTGATCAAATCACACTTAACATTAGTTGTACTAGACAAAGAGTTAATTTAATCTGTCTGGTGGTTGTTCACTATTGCCACCAGTAAGGTGTTTGTATCACACTATTTGTCCTTTGGATCTGGAATAACTACTGGTCCTGACTGGGGGTCCTTTTCCCAGCCTTGCCACCAGGAACAGCTGGGGAGTGAGTGGTGAGAAGCACTGCCTGGATCACCTGCCCTGACTGCAGAGTGACAGCAGGGCTCAGCTGGTGCAGTGCTCATACCAGCTCATTAAGGGTGCACTCGTGGATGTTTATCAGCTAAAAGCATTGAAGAAATGAACATGATGGAGAAAGTGCTAAGCCTTTGCTACATGGGCCTCAAAGGGCTCTGCCCTGATGCTGTGCTCCTGTCCAGGGTGAGGGTGAACTTACCCTGCTGCATTTTTGTTAGAGATTTCTAAAGACTCTTTACTCCTAAGTGAAAATGTCCAGGACTGTCAGGTTTATATTGCATGGCTTCACATACTCTGTCCCACTGCCTTGTCCTCTCTCTACTCAGTGTTGGTGAGGCTCCATCTGAAACACATCTTTCAGGAGGGGTTTTTTGGTAGAGTTAGGATGGATGCAGAGAAAATGGAGGGGAGGATGCCAGGACAGTAAAGGGCCTACCCCCTCAAGGAAAGGTTAAAGGAGCTGTACTTGTTTCACCTGGTGAAAGGAGGACGAGGAGATGATGAAGGGTAAGGATGAGGAGATGATGAGGTAAAGATGAGGAGAGTGATGAAAGGGTAAATTCAGTAGGAAAGAGACAATAAATATCACGTGAAGTCCCAGGCATATCCATAGACCATAAGCACAAGGCCTTATTGATAACATATTGCTTAGTCATAAGGAGCTTGTGACATCATATGGCTACACTGATTGAATTAAAAATATTTTGTAGTTGTCTACTACAACAACACATAAGGCAGCATATGACACTTTGGAAAGAAAAAAACCTAAGTTATCAAGTAAAGATAATGTAGAAAACCTGCTACATTCACAAAAAAATACAGAATGAAAAGTTTGGTAAGCAATTCTAAAGCTGGGATTGAAAGTAGGAGAATAGAAGCATTGATTATAAACTTCTAAATGTTTTGAGAAAGTCCTGCTTTATGAAAATATTTATTTGTCAGTAGTTTTTACCATGAAAAATATTTGATACTGATAACACCTCACAAATCTCAGCTGTGCTCTTGTAGTAGAAACACCAAACCTCAAAATCAGGCTGGAAAGCCAAAGACAAGTTATGTAAACTCCTTAACTAGTCCTCAATCTAACTTCCCTCATCATCTTCATTTTTTCTTTTAATTGGCAATCACCCCGTTTAGGTCAGCCAGTTGGCAGCTGGGTTTTGCCCTGCAGTACCTAAGAATGGTTATGCTGCTTTGGCTTCTTGCTTTGAAACTTCTTTTTTTCTGAGCATTTGATCCCTTACTTGTGCTGACAGTCGAGGCTGGTTTGAGTCACGCTCTTGTGAGAATATTTCTTGAAGATTTGAGTGTTACTACAAGATCTGTCACAGTGTGAAACGTAGCATGTCATGTTCCTGTTTAGAAATTACTTCCCTGAAAGCTGTGACCCTGATCCTACACACACAGACACACACGAGGGTGTTGATACTGGAATAACCCCCAAAACCACTGGAAGTATCTCAGGCATAAAGCTATCCATATAACCATATGTTTGTGAGTTGCTGACTGCTGCAGACACATGTACTGAGATGACTATAATGCAATTGAATAAATAATACAATGTAGCTTTGGTTTAATAAGGTGAAAACAAATAGAAAACAAATAGAACAAGGTTCTTTTTTTTTACTCATGAACACTTGAAACCTGTCCTCAGCACGTTTAAATCAATTTAGAGCAGAGTACCTGGCCAAAAGTTTTATAACTTGGAAAGGGAATTGAATTACAGAAAAAAGAAGTGAAATGCATGAGAGCACTGAAACTTATAGGAACAGAGCACTGAACTGATAGAGCAATATTTTTCTTGCTTCCACAAATAAGAAAACTATGCCAAACTGAATGGAAGAATACAGATTTTTGTCACCACCTTAGCCCAGGTTAGGCAATCACAGAATACATGAAATGATCAAGAAAACAGTAATTGGCCTATGAATCCTTCTTTCTTTATGTTCATAGACCGCTAGATAAATAAAATAATTATTACAATTTAAGATAAAAATTAACTCAAATAATGAAACCAGTAAACTCCAATAATTTAATAATTATTTGGGCTATGATTATTAGGTCTGTTTATGAACAAATATAGTCAGAGACTACAGCTGACTGGCAGGACTGTAGGCTGCAATGCCTTGCTTGTGGCAGAGGTCTGTTTTGCTGGGTAGTAATGAATCAAGCTGAAGGTTGACTGGTTCAGACAATTCTTCTCCTAGAAGCAAGTGCTGTATGTCAGGTGTTTGGGCTTAGTATTTCAAAATTAATCACTGCTTATTTAAGCTTACAGTCAAGTGTTATTTATTTTTGAAACTTCAGTAGTCTGATATCTTTAATTACTGAGAAAAATTATAAAATATTAATGCCAGTATTACATTTCATTTCCTTGGACGAAATGAATGTAGTTTTCTTTGAAGTGATAAGGAAACAGAGATCTGCAACCCATTCTGGTTTGTGCCCATGAATCTCCATCAGCTGTTTCACCTTCTTCTGATCCAAGTACCATCACTAAGCTCTGGGCACTTGCCCTCAATTACATTGTGCTGAGCATGTTAGAAGCCAAGCCCCGCTGTTGATTGAGCCAGAAAGTGAAGTGAGGAAAGAGGAATCTGTGCATAAGAAAGTACAATCCTGAGGTTGTAATGGCCTCAAAGTGCAAGTTTTAGTTAGTGAAACCCCAGCCAATGTCCTGGAACCCCTCCTGATGAACTCCACACAGGGCAAACATGACTCTTCTGCAGCTTGAAGCGCTGCTGCACTGCAGGGTGCTGATGTTTTGCTCGTAAGGAGCACTACCCTGGGCTTCGGTAAGCGGGGCACCCTGCCAGCACAGACACTGATGGAGCTGAGCTACGCCTCTGCTCCCACCCTCAGTGCCACACGCAGCCCCTCGTCACCCCTGGAGCTCGCTCGGGCCCCCATCAGTGCAGTGCTACTGGATCTCCTCATTCAGCAGCTTCTCACTGAAGCTGCCCAGAGAGGGATCTGTCCTCTGCCACGGGAGGTGAATGAGGAGCAGAACCCGAGTGGCACCCGTGGTGTTGTGCATTTACCCAACCGATCGCTCCCCCATGCAAGCACAAGCATCTCTCTCTGAAACCCTTTCCCAGGCTGTCAGGCTGTACCTTTATCAGCCCAGAAGTGCTGCTCTGCACTGTTGACCTCTGTCCCAGCAACATTATGATGAATATAGCAATTTGTTTTCTTGGCAGAGTTTCTGTGTGATACAATAGCTAAATTACATCAATCAAACAAGCAGTCCACCCATCCCAAAGGGATAACAAAAAAATGTAAGGACTGATGTCCATCTAGTCCATTAGTCTTCCCTGAAAATGGCTGACACAAGGTGCTTGATGAGCATGTGGTGATTCTTCCCCAGCTCACCACCCATTCCTCAGTGATCTGCAACTAACTGACTTGCTGAGAGGTGACGTCTTTCTTTTCACCGCACTTGAAGTGTTTTTCTTCCATTAATCTAATTGCTTTATGAACATGCAAGAATTTTGAAATCCATGACACCCTCTGGAAGTGTTTTTGCTTTGGAGGCTTGCTTAATTTCCATTTTTGTCTTAACCTTGTTAACCTTGTTTTATTAAATGAAAGCCTGATGTTTTTGTTACTTTCTGACTAGTGATGGCTAATTTAAGGAAGGTAAAGAAGGTACTGGGGGATTTAACAGGAAAATAAGTACTAAAAAAGGTGTAAACACCCATGATGCTGAAAAATTTTGTGTAGTAATAAGAAAAAAATGAAGGGAAGAAAATGAGAACTCTGTTTAGGTTGTGAAGAAAAATGCTGTCCAACAGTGCAATATATTTCTATCTGAAATACCTAGTAAGAGATTGGCTGTGTCTAAAAATGGACTGGACTTGAACCCTTAGGAAAGACTGGGTAAGGATACTTCTGCATTGGCACTAGCTACTATTTTAGAGATGCTTTCTCTCTTTGTGGAATTCCTTTATATTCTTCCATACATGAGAACCAAACTGCACATCTCATGTTTGTGTCCCTTGCTCTTTGTGCTTTGGCATCTGATCTAGTTTGGGTTTTGTTCCATCAGTTTCAGATAAGGGTTATAAATGGATCATACAATGTTTTTTATCTAATCGTCATTATATATTAGAGGAGGAACTTTTAAATCCATTTATTGCTTGTCCATTTTATCTCCCAATATCTAATAAAGATACAGCCAGTTTAGGAAATAGCTGCAGAACAATTATCTGGTCAATACCTGCAGAGCATTAGCTCAATTGGCTCCAGGTGCCTCTCATCACAGTCAGGCAATTATCCTTCCTTGTGTCCCCTGGTCCTTCTGCACCTGGACACACACATGGCAGTGGTATGGAAGCAACTTCTGCAGGGCTTTCTGTGCTGTAGGATTTCACATCTCCTCCATGCCCTCTAAGGACACACAAAAAATGCAAGAGGAAATAGTCAGGCTTTGCATCTGTGTGGATTTACTGCTTAGTAAAACACCAGTATTTCTGGACATCAGATGCCCAGACTGGAAATCTAAATAAGTTGGTAAAAATAAACAGGGCAGACAGAACTGAGTGCATTAGGTTTAATCCCGACGAGAGCGTGGCGTGGCCTCATTTCACACTGGGAACTGGCAGAGGCAGCCGATAAGGAGAGAGTGGTGACAGATGCCAGTTGGCACCAGATGAGGAAGCCTGGCTTTGTAGCCCACACTCTGAGTTAATAATGGCCACAAAAGAGGACACACAGACCAAATTGTATGCACTGGTGAGAAAGCTTCTTAAAAGTCAGTCCCAACAAATGAAAACTGGGGTTTTGTGTGCTCCAGTGTAATGATTGTGCTGAACAGAATACATCACTTCTGTGGATACAATTGCCAAAAACCTTTTCAAAATTCCTTTAAATTTTCCCTTCCTTAAAAAAATCACATAAAATAGAGCTGAAAAAACCCTTAACTTTCTGAATGACTCTGACTTCTGAGTGCAACTTTTCAGTCACTTATAGCAAAGAATGGTAACTGAACAGAAAACTGTGCTGGGATTCATCAGCTATGGAGTGTCTTTTTTAAAATTACTGAACCTCTATACACATAACTTTATACATCATTTAAGAAGTGTGCTTACAAATAGCTGACTAGGAGAGATTAAATGTCAACGTACATCTGTTCTGTTTTGTTAGAGTGAACAGGGAAATATTCAAAGTTTTAATTCCTTACCTTGGGGAGAATGAGGTGCCCTGCAAGGCAGATTCCTTCACTGCATCTGTTGAGTGTGGCTGTGTCTCTCACCTGCATCACACTGTAACGTGGGCAGAAGTCTAGTTTACTTGGAAATAAATGCTTGGAAGTGAGATGTGGGACACAGCCTGTGGAACTAAATGTGACAAGCTATTACCAAAAGCAATACAATGGGGAATTTTCATGGATATAAAAGCATATATCTAAATGATTTGAGGTGAGATGTTGAGCAAATCGTTTCATCTTCTTACAATGGTTTCAAATGAGGATAATTATACTTACCCTATTGAATAAACTAATTAGAGATCTAAACATAGAAGCACAGTATGTTCCTAATATGATTATCCTCAGCTCAAGGAAGAAAGCATATCAGAGAGATAACTGGAAAGGGAAAAAAAAGAAATGTCAGCCCTCAGTCTGGTGCCAAAGTGGCAGAAATGCTTCTGTGGCATTTAGATAAGGACTGCCATGAGAAGTTCATCAGGCACCTTCACAGCTCTCTTCCTCCTTCGTCAGCATCTACTCGTGTACCAGTGGTTGCTCAGATCCAGTAAACTAAATAGAAATGGCATCTTCTTCATTTGGCTATGTGCTAACTCCAGCATAGGCCGAACAACTCCATTGTTTCATCTTCTGATCCTCAATGGCAAGCACATGCTCCTGTGAAGACAGCCTGTCACTGACATCACATATAAGATGGGAGGGGCATATTTGATATATTTGGTAAGTCCAAGGGGGATGTGGGAAGAAAGCAGAAGATGAAGTCAATAGTTTGTTTTTTTAATAGCCTTCCAAATGCAACACAACATTGCTACAGCGAGGAGCCTGTGCTAAGTCAATATGTTGGTACCTAACTATTGTCTACATTGACACTGATCAGGCATCCAACAGGGACAATCAGTGCCCTTCAGGTACTGAAGACTGAACAGAGACCAGGAAAACCTCATAGAAGAGCTCAAATAGAAAAGCAGGGATCAAAACAAAGCCAAATCTTTTTGCAACACAATACCCTCCATGTTACTCTTGGTTTCATTACGCCAGATTGAAAGAGATTTAAACAAAGTCTTTATTATTTCTCCATATGGAAAGCAGCATGCTAACCTCAAAAGCTTGAAAAAGGAGAGTAACTCCTGGTTTGGCTTTGACTGGCCTAATCTTCTCATTCCTTTTCTGACACATTACATTTAGACATGAAATACTGAAAGGTAAAGTTTTGGAAAGCATTACAGCACACCTGTGCTGGTAGACCCTGTCCGTAAAGTGGTTATGATAAGTACCTAGGTTTTTGTTAGCATGGCAGAATTTCAGCTCTCCTCACTGTTTTAGTGAAATAAATGATTTGGGCATTTCTGTATTACATAACTGCCTCTGGAACCAAGTCTTTAGTCAATAAAAATTCATCTGCTGCAAACCATATTGTCAGCTGGCAAAGCTCTGACAATACAGGGCTTGGCTCAAGTAAGCTGGGATTTATGCCACCAAATCTTAGCTGCTAATACTATTTCTTTGCATTGTCTTTGCAGCTGTCTCCAGCAAAGCAGCTCCTCCTAAGAGGAGATTGTCTCGATCTCTGCTCACTTCTCAAAAGAACACCTTGAGGTTGGCTCCCTAATTATTTTTGCTTTTGGTGCTCTAGTTTAGGCAACACTGGGCAACCCTGTGGCACTTCATGCAGGAGGTGATGCTGCAATGACAGCATGACTCTCTCCAGCCTTCTTGTGAGCAAAGACTTCATATATCTATAAATGATGGATGCTGGAGGTGAATAGGAAGAATAGAGTCAGCTTGCTCTACATATTCAGAACTGAGGGAAATGCTTTTTAGTCTTCTCCCTGCAAAATGGAAGCCCAGTCTGAAGGATCTTCAGGTTCAATGCATTATAGTCAGGCACTGCCAATCACTGACCTTTTCACTTAATCAATACTCACTCAGGGGAGACCTAGGCTGAGTATTAGGTAAAGATTCTTCACCCAGAGGGTGGTTGGGCACTGGAACAGGCTTCCCACAGAAGCGTTCACAGCATCTAGGCTGGCAGAGTTCAGGAAGTGTTTGGACAATTCTTTCAGGCACATGGTGTGATCTGGGCTTGTCCTGTGCAGGGCCAGGAGCTGGACTAATAATCCTTGCAAGTCTCTTCCAACTCAGGATATTTGCAGTGATTCTATGAACACATTTTTAACAAGGAACATATATTCAACATTTCTCTTCAAACGTCAGTGTAAATCTTTTCCAGGCATAAAATACTGAGTTGGCTGAATTTGAATAGAAGTAGGGAAAATACCCATCCTTATTACTCAGTTTGATGATTTAACACACTTCAGAATTTAAATTATTTAAGCAGCTATACATTAATTTTTTAATCAGTCACCCTGAAGACTGCATAAAATAGCTACTCTCAAGCATTAGAGAGAGAAGAAAGTTTTCATCCACATAGTGCAAGGAAGTTTTCTAAGAAGCTTCCCACCTCTGACTAACTCAGAAAGCAGCATTAACATTCCACTTCTGGGTTATCACTGGCAAATCACAGACAAATTCCAAATCTCTATCCAATCTACTCACCAGTTATCAAACTGGCTGAGAAATCGTTTGAGCTTTGGAGCTGGTACATGGCTGAAAGGAACTGGTGAAGCCTGGAAACAGCTGGGTTTGTTCAGCAACATGAGCCTGTGGTGAGCTCCTCTTAAGCTGGCTTTAATATCCCTGTGCAGCACAAAGACTGATGGAGTGGAAATTGAAAATGCAAACCTAGCTTTTATAGGCATCACTTGCTGAACAGAGTGCAAAGAAGTATTCCACATTTTAATATTGACAAATAAAGTAAGAGAATGAAAAGTCGTATTTGTACAGAAGGGAACAGCAGCTTTGAAAACACTTAAAAGCCTTAAAAGTGGCTGCAAAGCAGCAGTTAGAGTGAATAACAATTACAGTGAATAACATCCAGTACTGTAGAAAGGCTGTGTCTCAAAGTATTCAAATACCAAATATATCAATGATGCATGAACAGATATTATGGTTGCCAGGCCATGACTGGAATAATGGGCTAAAGACTTCTTCACATCACACGCCAAGTATCTCACATTCTGTGTCTAAGAAATGGAAAGCACAGCTCAGCTGCACTGCTTGCAAATATTTGCCTGAACTACCCATGTACCTCGGGTTCTCCATCACTTAAGGACTACTAAACCAGCTGTCTAGATCAAGAATTGCTTTCTTCATGTGCTGGACATAAAAGAAATGTGGGATTACAAATGCTGACTGTTCGATTTGATAAAGTACATTATAGTTGCCCTTTCAAATACCCAGTAGGTTTCCTCTCGACTCATTATATTTTTAGTTTTGTAATTGAATAATGTTAATTTTTACAAGAATGCTTTGTTCTTTAAATATATTATCCACAGATGATCTGCATATTTCTTTGGTAATTACCTCAAACAAGTAAACTAGAATCTGAAATGGTAGATACACAGCCATGGTAATAATTTACATGCCATTGTTTTTGTTAAGAATAACCAAACTGACTAGTGCTTGCAGCACATGACAACAAAGTGCTGACAATACAGAAAAGGAACTACTATAAAATACTAATTTTAGGCTCTCAGTAACAAAAATGCATACAGAACGCTGATGGAGAATTGCAGGGGTGTTATACCAAAGGGGAAGTTTACATCATATTAGAAAACTTATCAAAAGGCTTGATGCCAGATTTTATCTTTTGGATTGTATTTTCAGGAAAAAAGACAATGGTTCATGGAATATAATTAAATCAGTTATTGCATATTATAGTTCTCATAATGCATGATGGCTCTGCTCATAAACATAAAGCCTGTGTATGAATGTGAGTTGTGTACACAGGACAGGGATTTGTGCTTGCTGCTGCCTTTCAGCCACTGGGTTTCACTCTCTAGCCCATTGCCATTGCTGGTGCGAGGAGCCGAGACCCACCCGAAATCCGCCTCCTTCCAGCAGCCTCCTGCCATGGATCCTGCCAGGGGAGCGTGTCCACCTTGCCCTGTCAGCACTGGCCACCATTCCATGTCAGCAGGTCATTCCTAGGCATTGCATTCATCAGACTCTCTTCTTTTGCAAAACTCTGGCTGTAGTGGTCTCAAGATGATAGAGTCAAGCAATACTGCCCAAAGTTAACCTGAAGGTTAATGTATGGAACTACTAAGAAATGCCCATAGAATTTGAAATGTTGATGTGAATTCTGTAAAATGATAAAGAAATAACTTTGTTCTCATGGAATGTGAAAGGAACAAATGGCAAACAAAGGAACTTGGGTAACCTAAACAACTCATCAGTGTTAGTGGACTTCTCTGGGTCACCAGAAGATAAAGCTAATTTTGACAATTAACTGGCAAAAGTTAACATGAACAGTTGAATTGTTAGTATTAAATAGCATTCACGTTCTGTATCTATTCTTATATTGCTATTCCCTGGGCATCTGTGATGATTTAAACATACAACAACTCAACAAGCAGCTATGTTTTATAATTGTACCAGAAATAAGATCTAGTGTCAACATATACTTCTAAAAGAGTTTCCACACAAACAAGAGATTTCCTTGTTTAGACAAAGGTAGAAGCTTTATTTATGTGGAAGAATAGTTGCATTGAATTTTGGAAGATTATTTATCTGCATTTAACTAACCCCTAATCCTCAGCCACATGGTGCTGAGTGTGAATGGAGATCCTGCTGACCGAGGTGCAGCACAGCCTTGCAGTATTGACAGCCAAGTTACAATATTAATCACATTTATGTAACATCTCTTGTCTAAGTACCTCCAAGCACTTTATGAATGTTAACTAACGAGAAGCCTGCCCATGCTCTTTTTGAAGTCAGTGGCAGCTTTCCAGTTGTCCTCAAAGGGAGCAGCACAGGCTCTGAGTCTCATAATAATGTAAAAGTAGGTTAAGGATCTCTGTGTTCACTGGAGAAGAGAGGGATAGTGGAGCTGAGGAACAGAACCCAAAGGGCTTTTCACTAACTGTAGGGCTGCCTTTCTCTGGAAGAAACTGTAAAATAGTTTATTGGTGAGACCACAAAATGAACCATAAAGAAGGAGCTGCACATAAAGGCTTAAGCCATTGTTGCTTTAGAATGTGACCTTTTTCTTATTCAATAACAACAACCGGAAACAAAGCTGGGCTTCCAGGGATATCCCTCTGCAACTGCTGCAATGGCCCTACAAAAAGCTGCTCTTTGGAAAGGCTTTTTTTTTCTCCCTGAGACATTCTCTGCAGAGGTATACAGCATTTCTAGAAGCCTAGTTGCTTTGCTACTACATTTTCTGTGCCCATGACTGACCTGTTTGCACACCGATGCTCTTGATTTCTTGAGCCATAGTAAGTAATTTTAGAAGGAAGTCAGTAAGTCTCTGCATTTGCCCTCTTAAGCACTTTCCTGGTAGCTGTCCTCAGCACTGATTCCCATTTCAGCCAAGTGCTCTGGCATCTCATCTTCATTCAGATTCTCACAGGCAGCTAGTGGTGCCTCTTTTGTATCATATGCAGAGGTCCTCCCTGTGGAGGCATGAGGGTCATGGCTCTACCAGAAGCTGCAGGCTTAACCATCCCTTTTGCAAAGATAAATAGCATTTAGTGACATGGCACCATTTCAGCAGTAACTAGAATACAGCCATAAAGAGGATGTTATCAGAGACAATAAATGAAAGGGGAGGAGGGTTTCACAGCCTAATTCACTGTTGTTTCAAAACAAAAAAGCCCCAACAATGCAACCAAAGGGAAGGAACCAGAAAATAGCCAGTAGTAATTTTCTTCCAGTCTGCCTATATTTTGGAAGATTGAATTAATTTTTTGTGAATGATGCTGCCAGAGAGCCTACAGTCTATTTCCAGGCAGCTCTCCACCAAACATCCATGTGACATAGAAGATGTATATGAAGGCACTGGAAGTTCCTGTGATGCCATGTGTGTTATGCTGTCCATATGGCTCAGTGAGAACTGCTGTAGCAGGTTCCACCAATATAAATTAGATTATTTGGACCTTATAGAAGAAATCCTCACAGAAATTGTGTCTGCTCAGCAGTCTGCAGAGGGAGGAAAGGCTCATAAGTGTTAAGCATCATGGTCCAATTCATTAACGAAGGACATTTAAATGGGCACTTTTTATGGGTACAGACAGGACCATCTTCCTGCCTTACCTATCACACCATTCATTTTCTTTTAACATATGCTAAATGGCTTCAGCTCTAGAGATGTAAAAGTTACTTATCTCTGCAACATGATCCCCCCTGCCCCAATTTCTCACCAAATTTGCTGCCTACCTCCCAGTTTGCAGCCTGCTCACCATTCATCTTCATTGACGTTTGCCCTACACCACTCTGAGATTAGAACACCATGGGAAATTAAAGGCAGTACATATAAATCATGTTTATTGTTGCCTCAGATACAGAAAGATAACAAGAATCAATAAAAAAGAAATGATGACTCACAGTTTTATTAGTATATGCAGTTTTTCATGAGCTGAGTCTTCAACAGTTTAATTGGGCCACTGAGATCTTGATGAATTAATATATTCCTGGCTATTTATCTTCTGAAACCTCAGTTTCTGCTTTTCCATAGCACTTAAATTCATGAGGGAAAGAACTTTACTACACTCCAAGAACCTGACAAATTTCTGAAAGCTAGAGAGGTTTGTGAAGGCAGAATTCATCTTAGCCACAGTACCTGAAGCAAATAGGTGGTGCTCAGGTCTGTGAGCAGCCTTAACTGGGGAGGAAATGAACTGCCAAAAGAACAAACATAACTGGTGGTCCAGATGACTGAACTGTTGTCCTTCCATCTTCTACCCTCACAAGGCATAAAAACCCCCATTGCTAATGGAACTACAATTTCTCTCTGTCTAATTAAAGGATCAATGTATCAGGAGAACCTTATTTTTACCATTCCTCATGATTTTTGGTCTTTTACCACAACCTTTGATAATAACTATTTCTATTAAAAATTAATTATCATATTTAAACCTGTTGCTACTATTTATTTCTGGAAAATGTTATTCAAATGCATTTTGAATACCTATGGACATCAGAATATAAAGTTCATACAACCATCCCTAATAAAATCAGATACAAATGTGTTTCGCTGCTTACAGCATAGTCCTTAACCATGGTTTTCTTTTTCCAGCAAATGGGAGGATTTGCTTCCTTTACTGCTTCATACACTTCCTGCATCGTTTTTAGTTGTTGAATCTCGCTTATATCCCCCTCCAAGAAGTAATCATTTGCTCTCCCCAATATTGTACAATGGCAAACAATATATTATTTGATATAACAAACCTCTTTTGCTTGAAATCGTTCATCTCTGACTGCAATTGTGAAAAAAATCTTGATAAAATCACAATTGACTAACAGTTCTTTATTTTCAGGGTTTATCAAGTACAAATTCTTGAATATTTTGGCCAATTCTTTCCATCAACTTTTCTTATTTTTCCACAACAAAGTTTAGAGACTGCAGCTAAAAAAAAAAAAAGCAATTTGCTACTAGATTGGGTATAGAGTTATGGTGCATTTCATTCAGAACAATTTGTCATAACTATATCAACAGCCTAAGAAAGGGCCACCAACTCTCTATGGAACAACATGCACTCTTGCTTAATCCTCGAATAAAAATGGTTATTGGAGTTACATTCAAAGATGTTAATAGTGGAAAATTTTAAAGCCCATCTGAATTGCATGCAGCATGCACTGGACTTCATGCTTAAGATTCACCTGTCTCTTGGTGATGGGCTCTGGTTTATGTCAGGTAGCACTGGGAACTCATGGCCTGTTTGTCAGTCACATTTTACTTCTGATTTTTAGCTGTGCATAGAAAGCAAGATTAATAAGTTGTACTAAATGGAAAAGCAACATTTTCTGCTTAAGTGTAGTAGTAGTAGATTCCTCAGTAGATTCCTCTGACTGTCTGACAGTGGTTTGAAAATGACTTAAAGTGGATTGAACAGCTGAAATTACTCCAAACGTACAGCATTTATTTAATGCCAGCAAAGGAAGTGTACAGCTTTGTTAACTTGATCTCCATTCTTTCTGCTAAGGATCCATGAACATTGCCAATGGAAAAGAAAAAAATCTTGTAATGCCAGGCAGCACAAGGGAACACTGAATTCTGGGCAGTCAATCCAATCCAGCATGCTGAGTGGCTAATTAAAAATAGCACAGAAATGTATGAATGGAATAGTTAAAGAAAACCTTTAAAACACACATAGCAAAGTAATAGCAAATGCAGTTCACTGCAGTTAAGTTGTACTTACAACAAATGACTTTTACTGATTACTTTAGGGCACTGGCAACAACTGAAAGAAACAACACACAGGTGACTTACAATACTGGAAACAGCAACAATGCCAGGTGCCCTGTAAGAAAAGTTTCCAGTACAGGCCCAGCAGTGGGAATGGGACTTTAAGGTAAATTTTGAGTTAAAGAAGCAGATGAAAGGAGGTGTGCTCTTCAAATTAAAGCACACAGTAGGTATCAAGGTACCCAAGCTGATTTTTACTGACACTAGAGTAAACTACCGAGTTCCTGAAAAAACTTTCCAATGGGAGTTACAAGGACAAATAATAAAAGAGAGCTTGTAAATGGATTTGATTAATTTATAGAAGGAAATACATAAGGTGGTTGTCAAATAAAGCCAGAGACTGGCTATGCAGAGGTGACACTGCTCTGGTGTTCCTCTTATACTTTCTTCTTCAAATATCCCATCTCAAAGCAGATGCAGTTCTTATATGAAGAGATGTTGTGCCCAGCCTTCTCAGTAACACAACCAGTTTAATTTGTCCCTTTCTGGAATTTGACAACAATAAAAAAGAAATAAAATAAGGAAATAAAAAGCTTTCTGCCTTGTGTTTACAGTGTCCCACCCTATCAAACCCTTCCTGCTTGTACAGTCCTTGCCCCTTGTTCTACACAGCCACTCCCCAGTTCCTTTAACTGGATTTTGGTTACATAGTGAGTCAACAGGCTTAGTAAATCAGCATAAAGCATTACACATTTTTATTATTCACATGCATTACCAGAGTTGTTTCATGTTGAGTGCCTAAATTTCTGCTTACTTACATTATCTTGGCACTATCAGATTAACTCCATCAATATTTGTAAAGTGCTATGCACTTGCTGTATAATAAGAACTGTACACGTATAATTAGTAGTAATTACTACTGTTTATCATTAAACAAAAATTTGCATTTAAGTCTAAATTCCTGAGTAATCTTTTGCTCAATCTAGACTTCTACTTCAGAGTACTGCAAAGAAGAGAAAAAAGTAATAATAAGGACAATAGTTTTGTGGTAGTTTCAAAAGTTCATAATTAGATCATTTGTTAAATTAAGAAATCTCAAGCTTATCATTGGTGGGAAACAAGGATGTAGTCACATAATGAAAATGTGCTGGATGAATCAGGATGATCTGGCCACTTGGTTCCCCCCTGGTAGTTGCCCTCTCAGCCATTTCTTTGGAAAGACTCAGACTTTCTTTTGGAAAGACCACAAACTCAGGAGAGAGCCTGCCTTCCTGGGATGGTGCAACAGCTATACAAATAAAGAAAATGTGTGTCCAGTTTTGCTATGTTTAAAATCTTGCACATTCCTTCTGAGGAAAGTCGAGAATTTATTTTTGGTATAATCCAGTCCCTGAGCACACACCAGAAACTGCTGCCCAGCTGGGTTGGGAGTGAGTTCCTGCTCACGCCTCTGCGCAGAGCACCCGGGAAGCACCTCCGTGCTCCTGCGTTCGCTCTGTGGCGCAAGGGCAGCCTGACTCGGGGGGCTCAGATTTCACTCCTACACCTGCTTCAGCTGCTGGCCCCACTCCATCCTGTGCATTTGCACTGTGGCTGCAGCACAACCACAAGCTGCTGGGAGTTGAGCCAGTACATCCTTCACTCACCATCCCCAAATCTCCTGCTCTTTGGACAAACTTTTCCATTTTGCTGCTTTACTGAGGCAGTACTGTAAAACTGTGTTTGGCCTACAGCCTCTCATTACTGGGGGCTGCTCCAGGCTGTCAGCCCAAGTCATGCACTGTCCTGACATGCAGTGATGAGTAGGAAGAGTACAGTCAAATCCTGGTCAGCTCCTGACAGGGACACAAGGGCCCCAAGACTTCAGCTGACGTATTAAGCACATTGCAGCAGTGCCATTTTGAGCAAGAGTGCACGCAGCACTTTGAGGGGAGCATCAGGCATGTATCTCTAAACTCCTGAAAGGCAATGGATCTGAACTCTGCCTGGACATGCCCTGACCTCCAGCCTTTCCTCATCAGAGCCCAATAAAGTGCTTATATTGGCTTCAGTACTGAGCTTTCTGAAATCACTGCCTTTTTTTTTTAAGAAGTCACTTTTTCAAAGAAAAAAAATTCTACAGGAGTGTAGAAAGGCATTCCATGAAGTGTTAGTACAACTCAAATGTGGCCATTTATCCTAACACCTTGTTTGGAACAACTTCCTTAAAAAACAGTTCCCTCACATGCTAGAAAAATTATTGGGGGACCTGATGCAGTGGGAGAAATCCTTCCATGCTCTGAGTGACACAGTCAAAATATCAAGCACTGACTTTGCTATGGTTTGACGAACATCTCTATAAACAGGGAGGAGATTTCTGAACAGACAGTTACAATCTACAGTTAGAAAAGGAAAAAACCAAGCAAGAAGTTTATGGTTGCTGCTTGCATGGATGACTGCCAATAGGAGGGGGTTTTATATACATAAACTGAGCAATTGTATCACTTTGAATTTGCATAGTGTTGGGTTTTTTAAATTATGTAAGAAAGCATGTCTCAGCAATTGCCACAAAAGGTTAAAATATTTTAAGTACGCAATTATGTGAATAAATATTAAAATCCCAAGAAGTCTGATTTTGTCATGGTTGCAGCACTTGCAGACAAGTACAGTCAACTCACATGGGAAATAGCTTTCAGAAGCAGCTGACAGCTTGTGCTGCATTACTTGTTTTGAATGCTGTCTCCAGCCAGGTATGGGATATTGATCTACAAAGGAAACCATCTCATTTAGTTTTTTCCCCTAAAAGAAACTGCCTTGTATACTTGGCCAATTTCTTCACAGTGAGAAATCACAGATGGACATTCTGTTTTGAAACCTGTGATAATGGTGCAGCACCTTCCCCAACACTGTGTCAGGAAGGGTAGCAGAACTGTTAAGTCAACCATCTCCTTAAACCTCTTTCTCCAAGGTTAATTTATACTAGTGATATCTGCTTTTATAGAGAGTTGTCCCCCAAGTGAAGATGGTTTATGGTGTGTGGTAAATTCTGCAAGCTGTACTTCACTAATAATCATTGTTATCATTGTCTGTGTAAGGCTAGTGCTTGTGAATTAGTCTAAGGAATAGTTTAAGCAAAGTTAAGTTTTGATTAACTTTTAAATCGTGAGGCTGCTTTAGTGGGTGACATCTGTTAACATGAAAAGTCACCAGAGGTCTGTTCTACTGGTCTGTTTTAGGTGGATGCTGTCCCAAGCAGTGCAGCAGCCAATGCTTTTTGGCAAGGGGTCCTTTGAACAGTCACAGAGGCAGACCCCTATCATGGGAGGTCCTGGTGATAAACTACACACAACTCACTTCTGCCCCCTCTGCTGTGGCAGATAAGCCGTTCTTGTGGCAATGCTGGCAGGTATAACTCAAAAAGTAGTTACTTCAGATCAGCACTCTTACAGATTCATATATAAAGTAATAATTGACAAATTTAAGGGAAAAAGCATTTTAGGCAATGGATTTGGTCAAACAATAGTGCAATTTGTGTTTGAGCTTTTGTAGTTCAGGAATTTTCTCATTTTACTTAAATGTTATGCGTTCAGAAGGCTATTCTAAAACTTTGCAGAGCCTGAAGAGACTGATCAGGCCATGCTGGCCTTAGACATTCCTTCTCTTCTCCATTCAGGGATCTCTAAGATATAAATATCACCAGTGGGTTGCCCAAACTCTAAGAAAGTCAATCAGGCCCAAGACTAAGATGCTAATTATCTGTTTAGACACATTAATACCAAAAGGCAAACCACTTCCACAGGAAGTTAGTAAGCTTATAAAAGGTGATTTATACAAAGCAACAAATAAAAAAAGCCCCTTTCTCACAAAATGATCTGTTGTCATGCTGATACAATTTCCCAGAAACCTCTGAGGTCTGCTGAGCTCAAGGGGGAAATAAGAAAAAATAAAATTGAATCTGCAAACTGCAATTCTGTAATGTAAAAGTAATTAATTCTCAAATTGAAAATCCAGGTCTTGATATCTGAAAAAGAATATTGAAGAGACTGGTTTTGCCCACTGCAAATATTGTGAAAACAGAGGAACATGAGTACATGGTCACCACAGTGTGAGGCCAGGAGAAAATGCACCCCTTACCCACATTAAGAGGCAAAAAATCACAAAAATTATTGCAAGCATGGAGAATTTGCAAACCCTGTCAGGGTTCTTGAAAAATATGTCCTTTTGTGGACAGACACCAGAAACACTTTGAGCATTGGCTCAGTGATGAAGCCACCACTGGCACTTTTGCCAGGCTCTGAGGAAAAAGTCTCCTACAGACACAGGGACACATGATCCCTATCCCACAAATTCCCCTCCAGTTTCAGAGGCAAGCATCCCAAACTCCTCCAAACTTTGGTCTGTTGCTTTTCAGAGAATGAAAAAGGCAAAGATGAGCATTTTATGAGATGCTTGTGTGACCTCACATAGTGGCCATAGTCCACGCCAAATGAGGAAGACATCTGTGAGAAAAAAAACCCGTCAAATGCAGAAGAAATTACAACTCCTGTCTCGGTCCAAGCACTTCACAGGTTGAATTTTAGCTTGTTTCCATACAATACCACAGTTTAAAAGTACATTTACTTTTTCTTAGCAATCTGATGGGGCTTTAAATATTTTCTTGTGCATCTTGTGAATTAATCTATGACAAAATACCCCAGGCAGAAGAACAGCCACAAAACGTAGAAGCTTAAGCAAAAATAGACCACATAGCACGAAAGAAATGAGGACAATGTGTTGCGAGGTATTTTGCAACTTAAATGGTTGCAGGCAATTACTTATTAAAGTATCTGTAAAGTGCAGAGAATTAAACAAGTTCAGCATTCATTTCACTAGTGCCTCTTGGCTTAGGTCAACATCGTTTAGGTGACTGTTTTATGACTGTGGAACTCTGTTACCTATAAACAACTAAGAACAAAATGTTCTGTACATCCCATATTGTGTCAGGTTGATTTCAGGCCATGTCAGAAGATGACAGACTCAGTTCTCACTAAACTGTGATACAGAAGTGTATGTGCAGCCATAGGTTTTGGCTGTCCAAGGAGGTGTGGGCTCACTTGTTTCAGAACATGCTGAAACAGAGGCTTCATCCAAACGGGTGCTTGTGAATGTTCCCCAACAGTCTTCTAATCCTGCAGGACAGAGGAACACTACTATTTGAGGTAGCATGGCTCTTTCATATAGTGCAATTAAGGGAATATTTGTATCCTATAAATAGAACACTCTAAAAATGAAAAAATATTTCAGGTGTGTTTCTGATGACATGGCTTGGCAATTTAGTCTAATAGTTTACTTCCAATGCCAGTCCAGGGTAGCCAATCTCTACCATTTCTTGACTAAGACACTAGAGATTTCAGGCAGATTTTCCTGCTCTGAAAACCCCACCAAGTATCAAGTCTTCAACACCTGTACTGCTTCCTTCCTTCCTGCTTCATCTCCTCAGTGCTGTATTGCCTCTGTGCAGTAAGTCTGTGCCTTGCTCCCCAGAAAGAAAACACGACTTGCAGACATAAAGAAGATCCATGTTTTTATTACCTGTTTTTTGTTTCTTGTTTCTTTTTTTTTTGTTTGTTTTGTTTTGAATTCACATTAGTAAGCAGGAAAGTCAGAATCTAGTTCAGTAAAGTGCAGGCTTGGGAGGATTAAAATAGCCTCTAGCTTTGGACTAATAAAAAAGCACAGATCACTTTCCCAAGGGGAGAAGGTTGTTTTATTGGGTCCTGTAGGGAACCAGAAATGCTTCTTCCAGTAAAATACAGACCAAAGTTCCAAGCAGCAAACATGCACATAGCTATTACCACCTTACAAAGGTATCAGGAAGCAGACAGGGATAACAAAAAAAAAAAAGCTTTGGATTTTCCAACTTGCAGGACAAACCCAAGTATCTACATGAGCAAGGGGGAGAATAATGCAATTAAACAGCATAAACTTTTCACTGCCTTCATCACAAGCACATCTGTCAACAGGCTTTTTCATGTCAGGTATAAAACAAATACGTAGTCTTCTGTAGTGCTCCAAAATGTAAAAACAAAATTCTGCCCTTTTTTTAGGATCTATGGTGGAATTGTATACATGAGATAGTTACTTGAAATATTGAATTGATTAATACTTTTTATGGTACGTGATGCAACTTACATACCTGTATGAAGCCTCAGTGATTATTTTCTTGGCATTTCTCTCTTTTTACTGTACATTTTTTGAGCAGGAACCATGGCTTTTTATTTATTTATGTAGAACCATCATGCCAGAGACCCTGCTACTCCTCTTCCATAACACGGTTTAAAGAAAGAGGCTGACAAGGAAGCAGATGGCTGAGAAATAGATGTCCAGTCTTTGTCTTCTTTCCCAAACACACAAGCAGTAACACCCATCTGTTACTGAAAAACAAGGAGGGAAAGCCTTTGCAGTTGTTCTGCACAGACTAATTGTATGTTGGCCAAAAAGAGACTATTGGAGCCTATGATGAAAGGAAAGGGAAGTCGTTGAATCTTTGCTAAAGTCCACACAGCTGAAAATGCAGATCCACGAGAGATGTCTGAATTTTGAAGAATGGCTGTAGAATCTCCTATCCAAGGGAGAACCTGAAGCTTAGGTGTGAAACATGCCATTCCTCACAAGGAGATGGGAGGGAAAATAAAAAACACAGGGAAAATAAAGAATTAAAAAAAAAAAGAGAGAAAAAAGGGAAGAGAACACAGTAGGTAAAACCGCTGCTAAGAATAACCTGCAGGAAAAGGAGTGATTTACCTGAGTGCCAGCCCTGGAACTATCCAAAACCTCCCACCAGCCCAGACAACTCCAAGATCCATAAAGTATATGGCAACTACTAAACAAATAAATGGTGGAGAGAAGCATCTTTATGCTGCTTCCCCTTCATTAAGTGACATCTTTGCACACATACATAAAAGCCACGACTTGCAATTTCTTGGACTTGAAAGTTGAATTGAGTCCTTCAAAAACACATTAAAAATACAGATCTCTGCATGGTTAAGTAATAAGGTTTCTCAGCAGGCTTTTTGAATCAACAGAAATTGAGAAGGACTTCAAATTACTTTTTCATTCAAAGGTCCCTCTACAATTAAAAATCCTAATTGGCATGACATCCATTAGCAAATTAGCACAGAATGCCAAAAGGAACGGTTTAGGTCTGCTCTGCAAGCATTTGTGTTTATATGTATTGCTCTCATGATATGCACAAATCCTGTATTCTTGAATAGAAACTCCTAGCCAACAATTTATCTTGAGGTTTTACCTTGCTCCTTATGCTCTTACGCTCCATTTGTAAGTGGCAGAATTTACCTCAAACCTTTCTGAGTACCCTAATTTGATAGACTCACAGAAGAGTAATAGTTGAATCATGAAGGGACCTCACCAGACTGCTGGGGTCAGGCCCTACCCTGCTCAAACTTTAGTCAACTACAGCAGGTTGCGCAGGACCTTATCCAGTTGGATTTCAATGGTCTCCAAGGCTGAAGACTCCCCAGCTGCTCTGGGATACCTTTTTCAGTGTCTGACCACCCTCGCTGTAAAGAAGTTTTTCATATATTTAAGTGGAATTTCCTGTCTTTCAATCTGCGCCTATTGCCAATTGCCCTTTCTGGGCAGGAGTGAAAACATACTAGTTCTGTGGTCTTTTACTACCTTAATCCCTTCTCGTATTTACACACTTTGATAAGATCTACTGAGCCTTCTTTCCTGCAGGTTAACAATTCCAACTCTCTCAGCCTCTCCTTGTATGACACATCCTCCATTCTTCTAATTATCTTTGCAACCTTTCACTGAACTTTCTCCAGTATGGGCATGTATTTCTAGTGCTGGGGAGCCCAGAACTGGACACAGGTCTCCAGGTGTGGTCTCACCAGTGCCTCACTAGAGAGGAAGAATTATTTCCCTTGACCTACTGGCAATGCCTGGACGTTGTTGGCTGCCTTTTCTGCAACTGCACATTGTTGGTTCACAGTCAACATTTTGCCCAGCAGGAGCCCTGGATCCTTTTCTGTAAAGCTGCTTCCCAGGCTCCAATAGTAGTAGTTAGGGTTAATCCTCAGCTGCTACAGGACTTGGCATTTCCCTTTGTCGAATTTTATGAGGTTCAAGAACAAGAGTTGGCCCATTTCTTGACCCTGTTGATGCCCCTCTGAATGTCAACACACACACCTAGTCTCAACCACTCCTTTCAACCTTCTCTTGTCTGGATACTTGCCGAGGGTGCACTCTGACAACACCACCCAGTATAAGCCCCGGTATCAATCCCTGTGGTACTTTATTAGTGACATACCTCCAGCTGGACTTTGTGCCCAGCAGAGCCCTTTGAGCCCAGCAGTTCATCCAGTTTTCAGTCCATCTCACTGCTCATTTACCTAGTCTGCACTTCGTCAGTTCGTCTGTATGGAGGTTACAGGACACAGCATTGAAAACCTTGCTAAAACCAAAATAAACAACATGCCCCATTCTCCTCTCATCCACAAAGCCAACTCTTCCATCACAGAAGGCCACCAGATTGGTCAGGCAAAGTTTTCTCCATTTATATCCATGTTGACAACTCCTAATCATTCTGTCCATGATATATTTGAAAAATAATTTTCTTGAGGATTTGCTGTATTACCCTCTCCCAGGGATTTAGGTGAGGCTGACAGGCTTGTAGTTCCCTGCATTCTCCTTCTTTCCCTTCTGGAATACAGCATGGCCATTTGCTTTCTTACAGGCCCCAGGAACCTCCTCTGATTTCCATGATCTTCCAGATACAATTGAGAGCAGCCCGGCATGCATGGTTGAATTCCACTAAATCCTACTGACTTGTGTATGCTCTATTTGTTTAAATGTTTCCTGACTCAATCCTCCTCTACTGAGGTTAAGCCCTCAGAGCTCCAGACTCTTCCACTGATCTCCATGACCTAGGATCCCTGAAAGCAAATCTTACCAGTAAAAACCAAGGCAAGTAATTTAGTTCTGTAGTATGAATAATTCAGTTTTATTTGGCTGTAATATTTTTGACTCTCTATAAGAAGTAGCAAATGAATGCAGGCAATGAATGAGGGATGCTTCTTGAGCATCCTGCACCTGAACAATACATGTTTAAAACCACTGCTCTTGGTGGTGAACATGGACCTTGAAAGATGAAAAACTGTTATAAGTAGCCGAGGGCATTTTCCTGCAGAATCATATTGTGATATTGGCAACATAAATCTAGTCTAGGGAAAGAAGAATGATAAATCTCACAAAACTTGAACAGTATTTTAATTATCATAAAAAGCCAAATTCCTCCTCGTGAAAAGAATATGAGGAAAGCATTCTTTTTTCAAATGAGATCCATAACTTTTATACCTAAATACTGCAGATAATGCAAGAATGAAAGCAATAGCTATCATGCCTTCAAGAACTGAATTTTGAAGTTTCTGATTGAATTCCTGTTATTGTATTGTTAAGGAAGTGGCCTTGTTCACTGAGCTGAAGCAACACTGGAAGAGCTTCCTGTTTAAAGCAGCAGGGAGTGCAGCCCTGAGAACATCAATCACACAGTTCATGATATTAACTTGACTGGAGCATTGCAGGAACAGGGCTCTAGTCAGCTTCAAGGGTCCCCTGCAGTGTTATATACGGCAAGATCCTGCAGTTAGTATTTCTTCACTGTGACACAGTAACTCTCTAACAGAAATGGGAAGAGAAGGAACAACTTTACCGCACTAGGGAATTGATCAGTGGTTTAGCATCCTCTCTCCCCCTAGTATCTTTCAAAAAGGTGCAAAAATTTGAGAAGTCAATTACATAACAACCTACACATAAGTTTCTTTGACAGAACAGTAATTTCTTAGCTTAGTAACTAAAAGTCCAAGGCTTAAAGATTTATATCCTTTGTGATTTTAAATTATCTCTACTGTTGATCTTATTTTTTAAAATACATTTAAGAAGGCTTTTATGTTCTGGTAATGATTTCCAAAGAAAAAATACATACTTTTAAATTTGTTGTCTGTTCTACAATCTTTTACAAAATTTCTACACAAGGAGATGCAGTGGTCCTATGAAATCTTTAGTAGTTAATTCTTTATTAAATGTAAACATAATCATAATTGGTCAATAAAAATGCCAGAACTAGGAGCAGGATCATCAAAAAAGCAGCAATGTCAGACAGATTTGCTGTCTACCACAAAGATCTGTGGACAAAACATCATGAAATGGACCATTCTGACTGGCATAGCAGTTGATGTTCTGAACAGATTTTGTTATATGCAGACATAAATCCTGATCTCTAGAGAAGGGATGGAGGTGCTACCAACTTGAAGAAAGAGAGGGAATACTGCCTTTTCATTCAGGCTGTTTAATCATTCATAACAGTAAATACTCACACACCTTGATTAAAGTACAGTTTAGAAACATTAAATTTACTTTCATCATAAACATCAGTCTCAAAAACCATGGAGGAGATAATAGACAAAGCCTGCTTTTACACACAATGTGAAGGGTGAAAAGAATGAAGCATAGCATGATAAATATACCTCATGATTTGATTATCATTATGATTTAACTGAACTATCAAGGAAAAAGAAAAGAACTTATATATACACCAATGAGTATATTCAATTTAATAAAATGCTCCTTCAGTTTCCTAGATTGGTTTTGAAAAATAAATTTATATCCTACAGTGTTTCAGGTACACGTACTGCAATTTTAGGAACAGTGCTCCTTGACTAAATGGTTGAACTTTATGCAAATGGCTTCACTTATGCAAGTAACACCACTTACAAAAATGGAACACATATCTGAGCTTGTGACTTGAAATAACTCTCAGAAACCTGAACACTAGCATGCATCTTTGACTACTCTTCCCAGAACATTACTTACTAAAGTTTTGGGCATGTTGTTAGGAGAACCACGGCATTATGACTTATCTCACAAATTTGTATTTGGAGAATGCTCATGCTCCATACCCCCTTATGCTTGCAGATGGACACTTAGAAGACAGGACAACAAGCTAAGACACAATGAACAAAAGTAAACCTCAGTGGAGTATTTTTATGCTCAGTGGCTAACGGAGTGAGGCTCTTTGTCCATTTTCTCTCAGGTCTGTAGATCTCTGAGCTGACCAGCCTGTCCTGCTGCTGTGAACAGCGAAGGCTCAGCCACTAGAACAGCTTCTCGTGTGTTGTACCAAGCAAGAGAAAGGCACTGGTGGAGCAGGTGAGTACCAGAGCAACTGCAGAAACATCCAGTGATGAGTTCAATTGCACTGGGCTGCTCCTGGCTGCAGCAGACTGGTCGAACATCCCAAGTACCTACTTTCCATTCACCACGTCACTCAACCTGGTCCCGCCACACACCACCAGCTCTGATCACTAAAATGTCCATCATGACCTAGCGGCTGTCAAAGAGGAGGCACCTCAAGCTGTGCTGACTGATGTTGCTGGAGTCAGAAGCAGCAAGGGAGGAATTTGAGAGCAGGAGTTCCAATAGTATGTGGAGAAGAAAATAAGAATGATGGGACAAGTGGGAATGAAGTATTGTACGTCCAATCTTATCTTTTCTAGTGCAGATACATGCAATTGTAATAAAGAATTTAAAATGAATGGCAGACAATGAAACTAATAAGGTGCGTGAACACTGAAGACGTCTTATGACAAAAACTTAAAAGATGCTTCAAAAATAGGAGGATAATTTAAACTCAAATGAACACGCAAGACTAACACCAGAAACTCCTGAAGGAAAATTTCCTCCTTCTTACTGAACAGAAATATGGTAAGACTGAACATGATAATGCATAAGAACAGGAAGAACCATCCCAAACTAAGCAGCAATGACCATATGGACTGAGAAAGCTATTTAGTGTGAGACAGTCCTGGGATACAGAAAAAGAAAACACCATAGTTCTCTCCTTTCTCTACTTTAAGTTACACTGTGAACTTGAAGTAACTGAAAGGAAAACTTACTTGGTAAGCCTAATTTTAAATTGCATTTTGATTATTTACTTTGCATCCCCTCCTACAGTTCAACCTTTGCTCTTAAACTCATTTTACTCTGAAAGCTTATCTTGGCATTAAAAGCAACTCTAAAGCATGGGATGAATAAGGCATATTATTATTTGAAAAACAATTGTTCCAAATAAAGAAGAATCTTAGACCTTGTTGCACTCAGCCTATGGCAAGTGGGAAGAACCTTGGGAACTGAGCTCTCTAAGCAGCAAGGATCAGTTTGAGAACTTGTAATATCTGATATCGAGGAAAGTCAGGTCTCCCCTTTCAGCCAAGGAGACACGATACACAGACAGCCCAGAAACCTGAGAAACTTGTAAAAGCTGTTGTTTCTATGCCCTGCTGTTACAGTATGACAGGAAATAAAACTAAATTATATATTCACTGTGCATTTATTCATGTATGTTTCATCTGTTTTTTTTTAGTAGTTAAATCAATGAAAAATGTAGACTTGCCAGTTCTTTACTACTGTTTTATAGTAGTAGGTTCCTTGCAAGGCTGTCATGAGCCTCTCCCATCCACTGCATCTCCCACAGTCAATAATAAATATTTGATTAAGCTCAAAACAGCTGTTCTTAAACTCATAACCTAGCTTTGAAGTTCATTGCTTTTATTTCAGTTCTGAAAAAGGGCTTCTGTTCCCTAAACTTTTCAATTATCAGAGTGACAGCAAAACCCCAACTGCCTGTGGCACTGGTTATTACATTTTGAAATGCTGTACACTGTCAGTTTGGACTGTTTCTCCATAAAGAATTTTTTAGTAGAATTTGCTTTTAAAAGGTAACTCATTTATCAGAGTAACTTCTTCTTGAAGTCAGTTGGCTTGACCTTGTCATGAAAGCAGGACATTGCTTTAGCAAAGAAATTACAGCTTCTAAGATCTGTACGTAAGAGTTGATATTTACAGCTGAACAGTAAGCTCTAGTCAGCTTTCACTCATCCTTCTTTAGAAGCTCTGCCTGATTTTGTTAACAGACTTTGTGCTATAATTAAAAACCAAAATGGTCTGAGCTGAACATGACTCTATGTTTTTGAGAGACACCGATGCATATCCCTGTAAGAGAATTTCCAAGATGTAAGCACTTAGAAGAAAAAAAGTTGATCTAAATAAATTATATGATTGAAACTGATTGCTGCCTTAATAGCAGAGAAGGTTGTTCACTCTCAGAGCAGCTCTAAGACTAAAATAAGTCAAAAATCTGAAACCAAAGCATTCTGCTAGAAGAGACAAAGGGAGACTTTATCTATCTTGTATCTAAACTGTGGAAAGGAATTTATATTTTTCCTCATAAGCAGAGAGAGAGAGACAAACAAACATTACTTGAACTAGCAATTAACAGTATCATCATGAAGAATTAAAAAAAAATATTAACGAATCACACAGATCACCAAATTACTAAAATAGCTGAAATGGCTAATTAAAGATCATATCATTTCAGAAAACAGCTGATGCATGTGAGGCTTACTGTGCTGTGCAGAATATTGAAAGATATAGCAAAAGACTGTTTTGCAGGAAGGGTGAGACAAAAACACAAATAGCTAAATTTTAAGAGTAGATTTTTAAATTAAAAGTATTTCCATTTGACCGGCATCAGCTTTTGCAGAAACATTCTTCTCTTTGGAACGAAGTCTCAAATATTTCAGGCTAAGCAAGCCAGATAGGAAAGTCTAAAATAAGACTTTACTGTGCACAAGTGGTCAACTCTCTAACGCTGAAACTCATTTTCCTGTTCATTTATTTTGTTAGAAGGAGTTTCAGTAATTGTTCCTATTTTCTGACTGTGAATATGTTTCTAGAATGGCCTCAAACAAAGAGGAACAAGAACTGTACACAATGGTGCATCTAGAAACTTTATCCCTTCCTGTCCTCTGCCACAGTGCTTGTTGTTTTATTTTATTGTAGAGTGTCATATGGGAAGATTAGTATTGTTAGCACCTGAGTATCTCACATTGTCATTTAAATAAAGTTTACAGGAAGCCTCTAGTGTTCGTTACTTCATCCTGACAGACTGAGGAATCTGTAGGGCTGAGATGCCTTCATGATTATTTTTGTACCCAAGAACTATAAGCATATATGGGACCATAAAACCTTAATCAGAAGCAGAACATCAGAAGTTGTTCATGGTATGCCAAGCCACTCTCCTGGTATTACTTAGATCACCACACCCTCCTGCATTCTGTCTGACAGCCTTTGGTGGAAAGAATTTCCTTGTGGAAGTACCACTTCTTGTTCTCTTACATGAAAATATTTATAACAGTAGGAACGCAAACAGTAGGAATTCACAATGTCCAATTCACATGAAATTTTACAGATTCACTACTCTCAGTACATCACCTTCTGTGTATCACTCACCAGCCTTCTATTTCATAGCATCATTTACCTTTCAGGACCAACTGCATTGTCAATGTGTCAGTGTGATGCAGAACGCTACCTGTCACCTGTCAGACAATGCTTCACCTTCCCACACTCAGCATTCTCACACAGGCAGGAAGTTCTCTGAAAACATCTGTAATAAAACCTTCTTTCAAAGAAAAAAAAACCAAAGAAAAGCAGAAGACCTCGTTTTACTGCAGTGCCAGTGACAGCCCTTACCATGCATTTATACAGCAGACATCAAAGACAAGCTACATTTTCTCTGTCAGAAATCCCTTATTTTCCTGTTACTTTCTTCTCGAGCAACATTTGTACACTTCACTTTTAATTGCAAACTTAGATTTTCAGCTCTATGGGGCAGGACACCTTTTGTTCTTTCATACAACCAATCTCCCCCACCAATGGAGGGTTTCAACAAAGGGACTATTATTTTGTAACTGTTTTCAAGATGTATTTCTGTCATGTTGTGTTCCCCAACACACACCTTCCTAAGTAAGACCACAAGTAAGTCTTCTCAAAACACCACATTTCTCCACTGAAAACTTGTGAAAGACAATTATGTAACTTAATGCCATAGATGCAAACTATTTATAATAATACTGTGTTACACAGTATAGATGTATCTTTGACAGATGAACTCCTAGGATCCTAGTAGTCATACAGGAAAAAATATTTTTGCTATTTTCTGAGCATTGCAAGAATACATACACTGACAAAAGAATAAAACTTACCAGAAAAATAAAGTGTTGTGTTTTAAATCCAACCAACATTTATGCTGTGATATCACGAGTTTGTTCTCAGGCATTTTGTTAATTGGAAATAAGGAGTTCGTTCAGTAGGTCAATTCTTTGATGCCAGTATTTCATCAAAGTGTCAGTAATGGCACCTCCATGGATTTATACAGATGCACCAGAATAATTTCTTGTGATTAGACTAATTCAGAATTAGGTATCAGCCTTTTCTAAAGCAGCTGTTTTGTGAATTCATTTGAGAATGTTTAGGTTAAGATTTCCAAAGATTTCTGTGTGTAGATATGTATCTTCTTAATAAAAGAAAATCAGATAAAGTAAGCTGAGTCTTCACATATATATATATGTATATACATAAAGATGGTATAATGCAGACTGCAATGAGCCTAGTGACACTACACTCCTACAAAGTTATCCACACACACACACACACACACACACACATATATATAATTTGCAGGTTTAGATTTAAGAGAGTGATTCGGAATTAATTGGGAAAAGTTTGGCTTTTTTTTCCCCTTTCTGAAAACAGCTCTTTTTGCTTTACTACAAGAACATTATGCTATTGCTTTTGCAGCTGCAGATGCTACCACAGTTGTAATTGCCTGTCATGCAGTGAAGAAATCTAATTAAAACCACTTATTTGCACCTATTAACCAGTCTCTTTAAATTCAGACAAAAGACCTTACCACAAGCTAAAACATAAGTACATAGTGTGGTCTGCAATTCAGTAAGAGAAACATGTGTTTTCAGATAATTACACTTACCTCCATTTTCCTGCTATTACCAATTAGCATTAACCATGAACTTAAATGGCTATGTAAATCACTACACCTGGCCACTAATCCAGACACACTCAGACTGCTAGTAGGACATTGGACAATGCATTTCATTCTACATGCTTAAAATGGTGACATTTTTTGTGTTGAGGGCAAATTTCTGATTGTATTGTGCTTTAGAGGTGCAACATACAAGAATTATAAAAAATGTTTGATAAACTGCAAGGAATAACTTGCACTTTTATCTCAAGAGACACAGGGGTTTTTGGAGCAGTTTTATAGATAAAACCAGAGTATTCCTTTGCAACCTCTGTCATCCTGTCTTTTAGAACAATTAATATTTCAGTTATTTCATAGGGAAAAAAAAATCTACAGAAAGCACTAATGTAAATAGCAGGCAGGGCATTAAACCAGAATGGCTTAGTAAGTAGCCTACTGCACAAGCTCATCTGGTAGAGTTTTCTGCACTTCCCTAATGTGACACCTTCACTGGACTGCTTACTCTGTTTTACACTGCATAGTGTTGACTGGACAGGTGGAAGAGTTGTGCTGTGCACCAATGCAGTACTATTGCCATCACATCACTTCTTGCTTTCTTTAAGGAAGCAGCATTGCTAGACTGAATCCACTGAAGAAGTACTGGCGCTTTCACCATTTCATGATTCTGTATTTAAGAAATAGGCCAATAATAAACTAAAAGCCATGATAGACAGGCTTCCTTAAGTTCATGGGTGGCTTTAAGAACAGAATTTCTTTACCCATTTTTTGTGCCACTTCTTCAGGGTTCCAGGCCACCCTCACGCCCAGTGTGTATTCATCACTCACCCAGCTCTCTGTACGCCCCTGCTGAGCACCCTTGTGCCCATCTGGGCGAAGGGAAGAGGGGTCGGAGCTGGATGTGGGCTGACCTCTTCATTACCTCAACAGGTATCTGCACCCACACGGTCTGGCACTACCCTCAGCGACAGACACCTCCCCAGGGGCCACCTGGGCCACTGGGCACCGACCCCGCCAGCACTGCGCTCCCTGTCCGGCTGTCCCTGCCTGGCCACCCCCCGCAGGGAAGGGTCACTTCGCATTAGGTGCCCTCATCCATCTCCCACCCGCGCCCTCAGCGCTCACCCCGCGCACCCGGGCGCAGGTCAGCGCTCAGAATCGCAGAATCAAGTAGGAAGAGACTCCGAGATCATCGAGTCCAGCCTATGAGCGAACACCACTACGTCAACTAGACCAGCACTGAGCTGTCTGTCCTTAAACACCTCCAGGGACGGTAACTCCACCATTGTCCTGGGCAGCCCGTTCCAATGTCTAATAGCTCTTCCTGAGAAGAACGTCCAAGCAGAATGTCCCCCAGCGCGGGTTGGCACCGGCTGGGACAGCGCCGGGCCCTGCGCGGTACCTGCGCGGTGCGCGCAGCTCCCACCCACCCTCAGCGCGGAGCGGCCGCCGCGGCGCCGCCTGATCCCGCCCAGCCCGCCTGGGGGCGGGGATTGGGCGAGCCCGCCCGTCACTCCTCGGCAGCGCCGCGCAGCGATTGGCCGCTGGCGCTGTCAGTCATCGGCGGGGCCGCGCCCGCCCCTTGTTGT
>VZSE01007029.1:3482201-3681859 GCA_013398275.1 Promerops cafer
GGGCAGCGCCCGGAGCGGAGGGCGGCCGCGGTTCCTCTCCGCACCCGCGGGCGGGGGGGCGCCGGGGCGGCGGCCGCGCTTCGCGGGCAGGTGTGCCCTCTCCGCACCCGCCCCGGCTGGTCAGCATCCCGCCCGCATCCAACCCTGTCCTGCCCGGCCCTGCCTCGCCCCAACTTGTTGGCATCGTCAGTCGGCCAGATTGGGATCCGCGGCTGGGAATGGGGCCGGTATCAGCGCAAGGGATGCAAAGGTTGGGTAATAATTGCAAATGCAAAGCAGCGCGCTGCGCCTGGATGCGCCTGCCGGGGGGCTTACACGCGGTGTTAAATAATGTGCGCCGCACACAATGCTGCTGGGAGTTCGTCTGTGCTTTGTAGGCAGAGCGTTTCTGTGATATCTATTGTCCAAGTGATATAAAAATTCCTGAAAGCTGTTAATCCTGGTGTCTTCACAAAACATCAGAAGATTACAAAATAAGATTGGGAAACCGGGGTTTGCTGAGTTTAATCGCTGAAGCTGGACCAGAATGTTTGTTTATGGAGGAAGTGGTCTAGACCTCCTAAATCTACACAATATTTATGTATTTAGGAATACATAAGAAAAGTAATCTGAAGTAACTCTTCATATAAATTTTGTAGCACCAAGAAATTTCATGTTAGGAGGTCTTTTTAATGCTTTATTCATGTACATATGAGTGAAACACATCAAAGAAAACAGCCTGCGCTTCAGTAGAGGGAGACTTTGATGCCTTGTTTTTACAAAATACACTTAATAAGTGAGAGAAGTAACTGGAAATTAAATATACAGGAAGGAGCATGCCTAGTAAAAGTATTTTGGAAGTGCCTGAGTTACACATTGATCTTTTTTTCTTCCCCCATTCCCCAGCCATTTCTTTGAATGGAATCATGGTTAAGGATATACATGAAAAAGTACCCTCTAGAAAACTGGTATAACAGGCAAGTTGAAATTGAGCTTGCTGTGATGGAATAGATACTGGGCACCCCTTGCAATGATACCTGTGGCTGGGATCGATGGCACCTCATGGCTTGGTGCCTCATACCTGCAGGCAGTAAGCTGCTCTTGTAGGGTGCCATGTGTTTATTTCCATAAAACATACAGCTTCTACAGGGTACTGTAAAACACATCAGAGTTGGCTGTCTTTTTATAGCATGATGCTGGTGGTGTATAATTTTCTACTCATGCTAGTAGCCATAAATTTAATTGTTTTATGACATGGTGTGGCTACTACCAAAATTGTTTTAATATTGTGGGTACGGCATTTTGATGCTAATGAAGCTTCCCTGTATTGAATGTTTTGCAACAGATGTTCCTGTAGAGCCAAGAAGTTTTTATAAAGTACACTTTGAGCTCTGTTGGAGCTTTTGAGAGTAATCATGTTGGAGGGTGGCTAAACATATAGTTTAGAAGATTTGTTATAAGCAATTGGAAGTCAGACATACATTGGTTTTGGACATCAGTGTATGTCCAAATATAGGTCCAGTTGTGTATGAAGAGCACTGATTGTGACTGGAGTATGGATTGAAGAGTTTCAAAATTATACTGCACTGAGGAGAACATATCTATTAAAAAACCTGATTAATAAAAGCAAAGTTTTTTGCAACCTCAGCTCAAGATTCTATCTTGATAGTAGGTTTGTAATACAGAAAGAATGTGAATTGTGTTCAGTGTAATCAAATCAAAGGGAGTGAGGGAGATAATGAGGGCAGGGAAGAAAAAGAAAGTGCTGATAGTCTTTGGTGTGTTTGCTCAGAGATTATGCATGACATTTGGTGATACTGTAGGCATATTCAGAATGAAAACGTAGCAGTGCTTTGAAAAAATAATAGAAGAATGAAGGTTTTTTGGTTAGTACATTGTTTCTACTACTTGCTCCAAATCTGTACTGTGACTACAGTCATACCAATATAGCAGCTGCTTGAAATAGGCACTCTGGTATAGTACCAGCACTTAGAACTGCTGGAGATCAGTAGGGGTTTTTTTCTCCACTCAGTTTCAGTTTTGACTACAAGTAGATACTAATCTTTATCCAAAATGTTGCTTAAATTGTGATTTAGGTTTAAGCCATTACTATCTAATTATCCTGCTAAGGCATATAACTCTTGAAAGACAAATTGAGGTAGCATGTGTCCAGGTTGCCTTACCTTCTGGTGTTCAAACAAATGAATTGAGAACCTTCCCTATTTGGCAGTGGATGGAAGTAGAAATTTAAGTTCAAGGTGAAGTTACTGTCTCTAAGATTAATCAGTCAGATCCACATTTCTGTGTGGATCAAGTGTAAGAAATTGATTACTTTTTTACTTAATGCTTGGCAGAACTAGAGGCAGAGATTTGAGAATGGTGTTGGTTATGTGCTAGTTGGAGGTCAGTGCAAAAGATGAAGGGTGAGCTCTATCAGAGCCATTTGACACAGCAGTCTCCTTTATGTGCCCAACTGTGTTGCAAAAGAAAAGCTTTGTTGCTTTAAAAATTTGCTGTTCCTAGACATTTTTTCTTGGAACTAGAGTACTGGGTAGCTGAAGGAATGGAGAAGAACTTGTTTTCTGCTTCTGTGTGTATCCCCCAACAAGGTATTGTGCAGTAACTTGTTGCTGTTGTTAACCTTTCCTTTGTCTCTCGTTTTGTCTTGCACCAAGTTAACCTGAACGGCTACTTGGAAAAGTTAGTGTGTTCTCTATAGACTTCTTGGGCCAGTTTTGCTGTTGTTATTTTCAGCCATTTGATGAAAGGGAAGATGCTCAGTGTGAGCACGAACCTTCAGCAAACTTACCTTTCTGCTGTATTTTGTAGTAGGAAAAAAAATCACTGCTTGGGAGTGAAAAGCCTCTTAAAAACTGTTTCTTTTCACATCTTGGAGAATGTAAATTGGCTGCTCAGGAAACCAAGCTTTCTGTCAACAGCTGTGGCACATTAGGTCCTTAAAGTTAATGAATGAGTGAATAAATATTAATGTACTTCATATTCTTTGTGTCTTCTCAGGGGACAGAAGGAATAAAAGTAGCCTGTCTTTCCCACCTGGACAACTTCCCAAGAGAAGTATGGGAAGGTTTACCATAAAAACTTGGTTGCTAGAGTATCACATGTTGCATAATTCATTGAGGTTGCAACTTGCATTATTTTATTGTAGTTCTATCTGTCACCTAGCTTTATATTTTTCCTTTCTGTTCTCATGTAATATTTGTGCCTCTGCTTCTTTCTTCTTTCTCTAAGGTGATGCCTGACAAATACTGTGTTGGACTTTGGTGTGTTTCCAGTTCTATCACTACCTTACTGATTTTCTATTGACAAATTACTTATCTTGATGATGTGTCAGCTTACTTGTCATTAAATTGGAAAGATTTAAATTTGCTTTGACAATGCTTCTAGGAGAGCAAAGCTTTCTTCTTGGCTTTTTGGTCTCTGTGGGGTTAGAGGAGTTCAGAGAATAATCATTGCTTTCACTGCTTCCACCAGAGGGAGCAAAATTTTTTTACTGGAAATGTACAGAAGTTGTAGGTGTTATTTCTGCCCTTCATTTGTTGTAGAAATAGGTGGTTTGTAGTAGAGGAATAGTTGAGCAGGGGAGATAGGAGACTGACTATGACAGTATGTGAATGTTAGCTTTTTATATGGGTTGTCTAAGAGATTGATCTTGAGATCCTGAAATGTGGTCTGGAAGAAGTGATTATCAGTCTGAACTTCAGTGATTATCTTCCAGATAAGAAGAGGAAGAATGTGGCTCCAACTACTATCAGCACAGCTGTGTGAAGATATGTGGACAGAATAAAATGTCATGCTTAGGATTATGCACTTGATTTAAACTCCAGAATGTCAAAATAAGCAGTGTTTTTTCAACAGAAGAAAAAAAATTCTGTGCTATTTCCACACTTTCCTTGGTTTTTGGTTTGAGATTTTTTTTTTCCAATCTAGCTTTATCTTTTATTTGGTTAAGTTTGCTCATTTGTGTAGAAGAAATAAAGTTTTCTATGTGTGTTGTCAATCTTTGAAGAATCTAAATTGACTTTTTTATTAAGAATAGACATAAAAATCCAAGTCTTCCTAAACATGAATTGCATAAACCACACAAACTTCCTTCATTTAGTGATCATAAGCCAGTTTGCTGTACCTTTACATAATTTTCTCCATATACTTCCTTGTGCAGAGAGTTACCCAAGTTGCTTTCATCGTGCCCTTAACATACTTGATTCCACATAAAAGCACTGACGTATGTTGAGCCCGTATTTCACCTTTAAGCCCTCGAGGAGAATGGGCAGGATTTTTTTTTTCCTTGTATATATCTATGAAATATTTATTTCTTACATGCATATGATGTAAGAAAGCAATTTAGCAATTTTTTTCTCCTTTATTTTGATGCCTTGGAGATGGGCACAGCTGTAGTTTGGAGAAAAGACAAGGCTTGAAGGTAGTGTAGGGAATTTTGCTGAGAAGGTTTGTTTGCCTGCAGGGTACATCTGAGTATGTCACCTAGTTAGGTCTCTGTTATTTCATAAAATTTTGAGCATTAGTGATGCCTTATCATTCCTTGTTTTCTGCCAAGACAACATAACATAGCCTCCTGAGGGCTGAGATGTTTTAGTCTGATAAAAGCCTTTTTGTCTAAACATGGAATAGATATCAAAATGTTTCTCCTGTATAACTGTCCAGAATTTAGATGGCCTAACATTTGGCTGAAGCACTATCAAACTAGAAAAAAGAATAAAGTGAGAGGTGTCCCAATTTTCCTTCTTTCAACATTAATTCTTAGACCCTTGTTTGTGTATGGTTGTGGAACCCAGAGCAGCTCATTACTGATTTTTCAGAGATGACCCAGGAAATTTATAAGTAATAGATGTGAGAAAAATTAGCGTTCATGGGTGTGTAAAATGCAAACACTGAAGGCAAGGAAGTGTTAGGATAAGCAAATTGTGCCCCTACTCTGCCCTGTACTTTGCTTATGTGCTGCTAGCAGCAGTCAGGAAAATGAAAGGTGGATGGCAAAACATGATCTTCTGTGATGATAAAGACTGTAGTTGGTGGAAAAAAAGCTGGACATAAAGTTTGGTTCTTCATTTTGTATATGCTGTCCTCAGTGACTGGATGTTTTGAATTGTTTGAATGTGCTAGCCAAGTTTTTATTGGTATCTTAACTTCCCTTTGAACCCTTGGAAGGGAGGGAATGTATCACTAGAAGGGTCCTCTGCAGTGTGACACCTTTCCCAGGTTTTACTGTTAATGGTTAGGTGTTGACTTACTCAATAAACAATAGGTAAAGAGTTAAATCTGCAATGAAAAATATAAATGGTTGGGATAAGAGGAAAAATTGACAGGAGAAAGTGACTATCTTGAAAGAAGAGGTGAAGTCTGTTATGGACAGAGTTGGAAAACAAAGCACACACTGAGTTGCAGTGTTAGAAAAGATGGGCCATTTATTAAGTGATAGAAGGATTTAGTGCAAGAAGGAAATCTCTGTTGTTCAGGTTCATGAATATTGTTGTGAGGATGTAAATTACAGAGCTGCTTTAATTCTTTAATATTTATGAAAGCAGCAGTGAATTTTGTTCTCTCGCATGCTTTCATAGGGTATGTTTTCTTCAGTTTTTTGCAAAGCAGTGGAAAAACTCAAATATAACTACACTTAAGGTTTCTACAGTAAACATCTAAACTGACCAGCCATATTTACCTGACCAGCTTATAGTCACCTGCTTTGTTTTGTCACATTGTTTTTCACATCCTTATGCAAGACATTGACGTTGTGTAAGTGTGAACACCCACCTGTGCTCATGACAGTACAACCCATTTCTGAATCCAAAATGGGGTTCAGAAGTTGCTATGAAAATACTGCAGTTCTGGGATGTTGAAAAGAAATAGTGGAGTGCTCAAAGAACAGTCTAATAAAGAAAGAGTAAGGCGTAAAGAAGATAACAAGAGTCACTTTTTACGGAGTGCGTGGTTACCACTGTGCTGCTTTCTGTTTCTGAAGGCTTTCTGCTGTAAATCTCTTGTACCACAGCTATGTCGATCTTTTCTCTCTGTGGGCTTTTTCTTGAGTACTGTGCTGACTTTAAGCAAGAGTTCTGAAAAGCAATAAAACTGAAATATGTGAGTCATCTTTATCATTCAGTGGTCCTGACATTTGTTGACTTTTCACTCCGGTTTACCTGTTCCTGTGTTGACCTAATGAAGCACTGTGATACATCCTTTGCAGCCTTGATTACAGAATACTTTTTTCACATTTATTATTTTGATTAATATGCACTTTTCCTGAGTAATGTATGCCCATTTTTTTCCCTCGTTTCCCTTGAACTAGGGAGTCTAGACTGGAGTTTTATTTTCTCGTGAAAAGTGAGAACAACTGCACGTAGCCAAGTGAAAACTCGTTTGCTTGATGTGTGCATCTTCACAGTATTTGTGTTACAAAGAAAGTTGATGTAGCTCTTTAGTATGGATATTTCATTTTCCTTCTTTCTTTTGGGAAGTATTTTAAATTCAACATCAGTTGAATCAACATTGCTAGTCTGTAGCACTTGTTTAAGTGAACAGATCTGTTTGAGAATTTCAATTTGTCTTCAAATTTAGATAAGTGCTAGTTATGCCTACTTGTTTTAAGTGATCATTCTGGTAGCTAAGCCATCTTTTGCAAAGGAAAACTTCCATAGCTTTGCTTTTTATTCTAGAATAATATATCCAAATGTGAAGAAGCTGTTTTGGTTTGGCTGTAGTGTTGTGATTTTCTGTAGTTGGGATTTTGGTGTTTTTTTCTATTTCCACTTAAAGTGACCTAAGCTGCAGAAGGTGTACTTATTCTGAAATGTGGCTTTTGAGCATACCAATTGTATTACTACAGTGGTATATTCTATACTGTAATGCCACCTGTACAGATCATTCTTAACCCTTCTGATCTGCCTTTTGGCTGAGAAATGCTCTTGATTCTACTGCTTCCTCTCAATCTTAAAAATATATGACTAAAATGAATTGGGTTTTATTCTTCATGGTGGAAAGGCTAGAAAGGATTTGAGGTCATCATAAATCTGCAGAATTTTAGAAGTTCAGTGATGGCTGAGATTTGTAGAAGGTCTACCATTTAGATACCTTAGTAAATAATTTTCTGTAATGAAATTGAATGTAAGAAGTCAGATAAAATATTTTAATATAGAAGTATAGTTCTGTATGTAATTAAAATATTATTAAAAATAGAATTAATTTGAAAAGATGTAACATCTCAAAGTAGCGTCCTTTGCTTGTAGGGACTGCAGATGTTTAAAGGGCTGCTGTTGTGGTACTTGGAGATGAGGCTTTGCTGATCTCATGGGGATGATCCCTAAGTGGGAAAAGGTGGAAGATAATAGACATGGAGGAATACAGACTGTGTTGGATAGTAGGTCGTTCAAGTGAGAGTGTAGTGAAGCCCTCTCCTATTTTTTTCCTTCCCATTCAGAGCACTGAGAAGCTGGCATTTTAAAGATGGGGAATATTTGTTCTACTTGCTAATTGAAAGTACTGTTGTCATGACCAGATTGGTGCTTGCTATATGGACAAGAGACTTACTTTCAATGTTTGTTGCTTATTTTAAGATGTATTTCAGTTTCTTACATACCAGGAGAATATAATTGTAGTGAAGTAGATCTTAATTGAGGAAATGTCAGTTTCTGGTTGCATTTGAGAAAGATATCTCCATAGATGTTGGTTTTTTTGCTTTATTTTTAAATGCCTAGGAGAGTGAGTAGCTTGTAAAGTTTTTGCAAAATTTCAGACACTGTGGTGGTTCTTTGGGCTTTAAAATAAAAACTTGTCATTCAAATACACATTTGAATACCCTGTATTTACAGATGACAGAGAACAGAAATTTTCCCCTAGTGTTGCTAGATGGAGATTAAAGATTTACATTCTTTTATCCTTTTTTTGCTTGTTAAAGTATGCAGACAGGATGATAAACATAGCTGGAACTATTGGATAAACAGATAATGAGGAATATAGTGGGTTTTTTGGCAAAGTCTCAAGAAGTAACAGCTCATTCCCAAAAAAATGTTCCAGGAAAGGTCATCTATAATATTGAGGCCCTCATTGAGTATGACCACCAGAGACCCCTTTAGACAACCCTCTAGGACCATAAAAGGGTTTCCAGGAGACAGATGCATGCAAATTAGTTCTAGGAAAAATGATGTTTATGTATTAGCTAGGAAGTACACTGTAATGAATATGTATGATCATGATGGAATAAATACCCTGTTGTAAAGTTTCACACACACATATGATTAGAGAAGATATCCTCTGAAAGTGTCCAGCACTGTAATAAAGAATGCCTGCTTTCTAATACTTCAAATTGTGTTATTTTCCAGCTGATTTTTTTGTCAGTGTACTGCTGATACATGTGACAGAGTAGAGGTTTTGAGTTCATCTCATTACGTGCATGTGCACTGCGAGTGTGTGATAAAAACCCATGGTTTTAAAAGCACAGGAACTGAGTTCTTTGGAACTGTGTTTTGCCAACATAATGCCAGGCTGTGGTGTTTTGATGTTACAAACTCTTTTTCCCTGGTAGTTTGAGATCTGTAATCCTTAACTGGCCAAACCAGTTTTTGCTTAACAGAAGCAAGTGGTTTAGATCTTATTGTTTCTGAAGAGAGAAGAAAACAAAACACACAAACACAAAAACCCAAGCCAGCTTCTTAGTCCAATTTCACCTTTGAATCTAGCTTGCATCCTAGATTTTGGGTGTTCCCATGAATAAATGGCTTTTTTTGACAACTCATGATATATAATGGTGAATTCTTAAGAGCCCATCAGAGAGAACACCCTTCAGCCAATATCTTCCTATCCTTAATGAATTAGTTTTGGTTGTTTTCACTATAAAATGTACGTTGATGTTTCATTTTACATCTTTAGTCATACAGTTTATCTTAGAGTAATTCTGAGTAATGGCTAAGTAAGCCTTCTTTGAAAATGCTTATTGGATTTGATGCTCATTTATTGCACAAACCAGATTACTATTGCCTACATCATGTTGTCATGATGTGCTTTGCTCTCTGTGGCATACTTAAGAATTGCAAACTGGAAACTGGAAGTTAATACTGCAAGTAGAAATACTATTACTAACCTATGTCATAACTGGATTAGATGTTTTGGATTGAAACCAGCTTGGAAAGAAAGCATTTAGGATCTTATGTGTAAGTCCTTTCATCTGCCAATAAATTAATGGGAAGATGAAGTGTATGTGTCCAATATTAAAAGCATTTGCCAGCGATGTTGATGTTGACTAACGCAAATGGTTAGAGCATGCACTTCAAGGAGGTAGCTGGTGTTAGAAGGCTGTGCTTGGAGTTTTCATCTGAAAAAGTGTCCCTTCACACTGGATACTGTATAAACACTCAGTAATAGTCTTTGCTACAAAGAACATTCTGCCTTAATACAAACATCTCCCATACCGGTATGATTTCAAAATAATCACTGCTGCTTATCCTCCATTTCTTCATGTTTCACCCATGAAGCAAGGCTGAGACTTCACAGCAAGAATGTTAATTAGTTATATTTTCATCATGTAAGGCAGAGTATTAATTGAATAAAAAATACATTTGAAAGCATTTTTGCAAGATTTATGATCCTTTCAGTTGAAAGAGGAATCTTGTTTCTTTTTATCATTCAGAGAAGAAAGGTTCTCTGAACTACTCTTAAGTATCTATCAACTTTATCAAATACCCTTACCAATATCTCTGAACTCCTCTTCCTGACATTTCCCAATAAATTGAAGAAAATTACCAAGCAGTTTGATTTTGAGGCTTGTAATGGATTTGCTTTTTAGAGCTTTACTGTGGAAAATGCTATTTCCTTTTTTTTCCCCTTTAATATTAGTTCAGCAACTTTCAGGCAGTAGTTGGAAAATTGACATTGGTTTCAAATAATAGTCATTCTCACTTTTCAGTTCTTAGCTGTCTGGCATTAAGCAATTATTGGATAATTGTACAAGTTGTTTTTATACTTGAAGAAGGCTAGAAATTGGATGGAAGAATATCCATCAATACTGCTGTGTAGTTGCTGTGGAGAAACATTAACTCCCCTGTATGTTATAACCAACTTTTTGATGAACTCTTGTAGATGTTTTTCATTCCTCCGCTCATTGTTTTTGTGGGAAAGGGAAATAGTTTTGACTTAACTTGGAGCAGGAACAAGAAAATAATAATGTTTAAGGAACAAGGCACAACTGATGCTTTGTTAATTGTGGTAAGGTTTGGCAATTTTTGACAAATATGTGTCAACAAACATCGTGCTTGAAGAGGTTTGTGTTTAAAATGTTACTGCTAAAGTGGCCCTACAGATTTAGAAAAAACATCAGAGCCTCAGCTTTAAGGTCTTCGTAAGGCGTGTGTGTACATTATTCTGTCTCAATCTCCTAGCTCTTGCAAGAACTCATTTTAAAGTGGTTTTGTAGTTCATACTCCATTTTTTTCCTAAAAAGTATTTTTTTTTTCTCTAATAGCCACAGATACTGAAAAGAAGAGCTAAAGGTTGGAGAAGAAGAATGCTGCTTAGTGCACCTTGCTTATTGGCCCTGTCAGATAAAGGAGGAAGCATAGGTCATAACTTTCTTTCTGTGGTAGAATGGAGGGCCAAAAATTACTATAGACAGGGAGACAAGTATCTTGTACCTCAGAAAAACTGAATTCCAGGAGGGAAATGTACCATGGTGTGGCTAAGAGGGGTACTCCTAAATCTCTATCTGCAGAATTGCCATATCCACAGGTTCTTGACTGTTGTCTGTGAAGCATCTTGCATCTTAAACTTGTTATTTTAGGCTCTGCACTTGATCAGGAAGGCTTCAGTGCTTCTGCTTCTATCTGGGTAATCTTTTTTCAAAGCCTAATTCATCAGCAATAAGAACAAAAGTGTCGTCTTATCTTTTTTTCAAGAATAACTTAGAGAAAATGCACAAAAGAACAAATAGATAAAAATCACCAGGAAAAACACAAACCCCCAAACAGAGCCCCATCAGCTTTAATTTATCCAAAGCATTGTATTGAGGCCACAGGCATTCACTGCATTTTAAAGGTTTTGTTTTTCTTCTTATTGGAGACAATTTGTTAAAAATGAGAAAATAGAGAAGCACCGAGACAAGGTAGTTGTCCCCAGAGTTTTTGTGGGTCATTGGCAGAAAGAGTAAAATGCAACAATCCTGGGTCATCTTTGGAGCTTCACCTGCTAAACCACTGTTTCTCTTGTGAGGTACTTTGTTGTAAATGTTCTTCTTTGGGTGTCTCTCAGTACCTTGCTATAGCTGGTAAGCAAAACTCAGTGCCATTGTGTTGCTGCTTTTCAGGGGATTATTAGTAGGCTGTACAGTGTGGGCCTGTATGATTAACTTGTGCCATCCAGTTAGGAATTACCTGTATCAGTAAAATTCCCTCGCTGCTTTTCTGAATGATGCAAATGCCTTCTGTGCTGTGAAGTAGCAGGATTCTGGAGGCCTTGATTGCAGCAATTGGCTTTTGATATTAAAATATAGCTTACATGAAGAGGAAGCTTAGCCTAAAATCTGAATTAGTAGATAAAATTTGCATACATTAAAATAAGTTTTGTGGAAAAAAATTAACTTTTCTTCTGTATTTCTTTTTAATGCGGACTTAAATTTCTTTAATGATTTATTAAAGATGCTGTTTGTGTTGTAAAGTTGGAGACTTCCAGATGTTCAAATCCAATGTTATTCTAGAATTTCCTCTTGATGATGAAAATCCTTGTGACAGTGAGTGACCTTTTTCTTTTTTTCTTTATGTTAAGAATTGATTCCTTAATTACTTTTTTCCTTAGCAATAACTTTGTTTTTACAAAAGCATGGCATAAATTACATTTAGTTATTTTAAAATACTAAAATAAATGTCTTTAAAAGTTACATACTTTCTGTTGACTTTTGCAGAGGTCATGCAAATGGAGAATTTCTTATGTAGATAGCTTAATGCAGTTAATGATGTAATAGATTTGTATTTTGTGTAGCTACTCCAAATATTGAAACTGAATTTGTGTTCATGTTTTACTATTACATTTAGCATGAGTTGTGCCTATAAACTGCAGTATGAATAGTTTTGAACCAAAATAGTGGATTTAATTTTGAAATTGCTAGGCTACACACAGCAGGATCTGTAATAGCTTAGTGTGTGTAACACAAACATCATTTGTTGCTGAATAACTAGTGGTGATAATTTACATTATAGTTATATGTTTTTTATTCTTATGTGCACGTAACTTTCCATTTCTCATTGCTCTCTCTGTAAGATTTTGAGGTGTTATCCTCATTGGCTGAGCTATTGATATCCTGTATCTGAGGAGGAATAAAAAATAGTTTGTTTTATTATACATGTGCTAAATTATAACTGCTCAGGGTGAAACTTGCCATTCTATGGCAAGACTCCCCCCCCTGCCCCCCCATGAAATCTCAGCTTTAAATAGATCTTGGTTAGGTTTTTTTTTAAATATTTCTTCTGTAAAATTGAAGCTGCTTATTGGAACAGGTTTTATGACCTCATGGAGGCACATTACAATTTGGTTTGAAGAATGCATCATTCAGCTTTAGGGAACATGTTGTCTTTGTTCTTTGTGGGTGTTCTGCTCACATCTGACCAAGTCTCTGGGTATTTAGAAAGTTGTATTTTGCCCTACTCACAATGTTATAAGAGTTTGACATAAGTTTTCAAGAGGTACACAAGTATACTATTCCCAATTGTTGAAGCTTGTTTATGTAACATTTGCCAACAAAATCACTGCTTGATTCAATGCCTGGTTTTCATGGAAGCTTTCAAGATGGTGATGTCCAGCTCTGTCCTTGTTCCTGCTTATTTGCTTCTGTTCCTTTTGTTTCCTAGACAGCCAGATAATTTTTGTCACCCTTTCAAGGCAATCTGTGTATGTGAAGGCGAGTTCTTCATCTGTCTGGGTGTGTGGGTACAATGAAGCTGTCTGTCAATTCCGTGCTGGTCAGCATGGCTTAAGATGGGAAATGGAGTTAGGAAAAGGCTGAATGTTAAGTTTTGGCATTGTTTGCTAAACCAAGTAGTGCAGAACAGAAAAAAGTGTTTCTGTGGGGTGAAGTGGTTGGCATTGAGGATCCAACGTGGGTGCTATAATAATTTTGGGAAATACTGCTTTTGCCTAGGTTAGTCCATGGGGTAAATGTTCACTTGCCTTTGGAGCAGATATTCTAGTTCAGTTTAGTTTAAAAGAAATTAGGTTTGTTATCCAGACACCATTTCCCAGCACTTGCCAAAGCATGTGAAGTGCAGATAACTGGGAGGCTTCAGGAGCCCCCTCTGATCTGAACTAAAACACTGTAGATGCACGTATTATCTCACTGCTGGAGTTGGAAGTGAGTGTGATGGAATTTGGGAGCCCACAGAATCTGTTTCTCATTCTGCTTCCTGTAGTATTGGCAAGGGATGAAACTTCTTTCCATGTGGAAATGAGTATAAGTGGTAGAAATGAGTGCTGTAGACTGAAAGCCACAGGTAATGGCAAACAGGTAAGTTTTGATTTTTGTTGTAGAAATTCTGTGTTTGCTTTTAAAATGTAAGTAGTCAAGTATTCAAGATGTTTACCAAGTGAATATATAACCTGTGATAGCAGATGCTCAAAAGTCAGAATAAGTGTCAGATGAAGATTACCTCTGTGACTGTAACACTGCCCAGCAGTGCTCACAAACTCTTCCGTATGAGCTCCTTTATTTGGAATGCAGATCACTAGTAAACCAGAGGTTTTTTGTGAGCTGGAGAAACAGTAGAAAAAGAAATAGATTATAGTGATGACTTTATATTTTGCTTGCATTTTGAGATACTTAGGGCCTGATTTATAGGCATGCTGGATAATCAGAATAGCAGCTGAATTTGTATTTTCAAAATACAATTCCAGTTAAAGTTCTGTTAAAAGTACTGACTGAAAAACTAGGCACTGAGTGTTTGAGACTGAGCAACCAAAGTTGTGGGCATTTATTTTACCCTTAGGGCTTTCATATTTTTTGCGCTCATCATTCACCTTTAAAATAGGAATATTGATCTTATGAAATTATTGCAGTTTACATTTATTGTATCTAGTCTTAGCATGTTATGGACAGAGCTGCATAAAACGTAAGGTTTTTATATTCAGTGTAGAATGCAGATGGTAAGCATTTAATGGGTCACAGGATGAGGGCAAAAACTGGGTGATTGTCCATTTGCTGAATGAATCAGAAATACTGCTGGGGAAAATAGAATAAAGCAGCAGAGAGAATATAATCAGAAGAGTAGGTATGTATAAAGGCTAAACTCAAGTTGCATGGCTTTCAAACCTTAACTGCTGCATAGCTTGGTTTTACAGGTACATATTTAAAGCTTTGGGAGCTTTACAAGTCCTGCAGAACCCTTGGTGCTTTGTCATCGGTGTTTTGGTGCACTGAGGCAAGGATAAGGATGGGATTGGTAAGAGTAGAGAAGAAATGTGGGGTAGTGTGTGACCACTGTGGTGATGCCTTAGATTTCCAAGTATTGTCTATGTTTGTGCACTTTTTGGGACAAGTGCTTTTAAAACACTCACTGGCATTTGGATTAATTTATGAGGAAGGCTTTTGGAAAAGGTTTGTGTTGCCTGGGTCAGTTAGTTTTGTGTTTGAAAAACTGACATAATAAATTCACATCCCTGGAGGTTGGCTGGTAGGGTTGATCTGAAGGTATGTTATCCTGCATTTTATTGCTGTTCTCAAAAATATTCTTCTTGGGGAAGATGCTCTGTTTGTTTGTTTTTTGGTTTGGTTTTTTTTTTTTTGGTTTTTTTTTTTTTGTTTTTTAATTAATAGGATACTGTTTTTGAGATACAGATTTGATCATTTGAGTAGATAGCTAAACTAAGAGCAAGTGCCCAAGAAAGGTACCCCCTTTTCACTCCTTACCTGCTGAATCCTTTCTCAGGTTTGCTTTTAGTGTTTTATGAGAGCATTTTACTCATTCCTAAACCTGCAGGCTCATCCTGAATTGTGAGATTCAAGGTTTGTTGTTTTGTTAGTGTCTGTTCCTACAGAGCTGATGATAGAGGTCAGAAATGCCAAGCACTTCTACCCTTTTCATAGTAGTAGTAGGAGCCAGATGATGACTTTCCTTTTTCCCTGGGTCTTACTAGCTTGCTTTTAGTGGTAATCTGAAAAAGGAGGACACCATGTCCAGTTGATAAATTATGTATATTGCAGTCAAATCGCTAATGTCTGGGCATTCAGTAAAACCAGCAATGCAAGTGTGTCCCTTTCAGGACAGGTATTCATGCTCATTTCTTCCCTCTGGCTCTCTACCTCAGCTTCACTACGTATCTGTGAATGTGCACCCTTTTCTGTCTCCCTTCCCCTTCTAGTCTGTCTGGGATGTGAGTTCTTTGGGTCAGAAAGATGCTTTGTGGGTTACATAGCATAATTTCTGTAAAAAATATTCATACAAATGTTGATGCTGAATTAATAATTAATTTCTTTGTTTTAATTTTTCTTTCTTGTCCTCTTTTCTAAAACATTATCAGTTGGTTTCCTTTTCAGTGGTTCACTTGACTGTTTTGTATGAAACTTTTCCACTAAATACATAGAATCATCTCGAGTAATAAAACTCGCTCTGTTTCATTTGCATCATTGCTTATAAAGGAGAGAAAACGGGTCAAGTTATGCCCTGAAAGAATATCTCCTCATTTATTTAGGATTTTTCAAATACTGTTAAAAGCATAGTAGAAATGTGGGAGTAAGAGAACGGATGGAAAAGTGTACGTGATGGTTTAGAGAACAGTTTAATTAGGGAACTGCTCCTATTAGAAAGCGCAGCCTTGCCTTTTGAGTCTTTCCCTGCTAGCACTTAATGCTTTTACTTGGTGTTACAGGTTTTGGTGTGGCTCAATTGTTACAAGAATGAGAGTTCTGAAGTTGTTGTTTTAATTGCTACACATTTATTTAAAAATGACCATGTTTGCTTACCCTGACCCTTACCTATTATGGCCTGAAACTTGGTTGAAAAATAGTAAAGGAATGGACAAGCTAAATCATGGTACTGCAAGTGTGCACTGTGTTGCTGCAAACATCAGTATTGGGCTTGCTGTCAGGAACATAAAAACAGTATTGTCATTGTAGCCTGTGGTGTTAAGATTAAGTATGTGTTTCAGCTAAGTGCCATCAAACAGTCTAAAACACTGTTGTGCGGAGGACCAGTCAAGCATGCAGGATTGCAGGATTCTTGTATTGAAGTGCTTAAGACCTGAAGCAGTGGTACCCAAGCTGTTGCTTGTGATTACTTGGGATGCCACTATTAGACATGGAAAATTGTTAGGCAAGTAAAAAATAAAATCTATGAAGTGAGAAATGTCATTTTCTAAATAAAGTAATTCATCCAGCTTTTTGTAGCTTAAGCTACTTCTGGTAGTGGTTGCTGTATTTGAGGAATTTCTTTCTTTATTGTGCTCCTACTGTTAAATTTTTTTCAGGCCATAATCAGAGCAATTCTTTTTACTCACTGATTTAGTTTTATTCAATTCCGCTTTTGCTTTCAGTGCCCTAACGTCTTTAAATATTTAATACACAAGAAATTTTCTATCTTCTAGAATAAACGGCCTGAAGGGAGGAAGAATTTCTGAAATTATCCTACTTGAATGTGCAAGAAGAAAATACAGTGTGCAGCCAAGCTGTTTATCTGATTACATAGCACTGAAATGCATTTCATTGGGCCCTGCTTCTGCACAGGCTACTGAAGTGATCTGTCAGTGATTTTTGGAGCTGATATGTAGCTTCGAGTCCTGCTCACTTAAAAAACCAAATAAAACAGCAGCTCGGATCTTAACATTACTGGGAGAGTAGAAGTGATTTAATGGTTGATAGAGTGGTTTGGTATTTAGAAAATCTACAGCAGAAGACATCATTTTCTTTTCTTGATTTATGCACAGTGTTGCCTCGTGTTTGCTACATCTTTTCCTCTGGGCTGCTCGGGGGAGCACTGGTTTGTGCTTTAGCCAGGGAGAGACTCATGGGAGAAGCTCTTAGACATGCTGTGGTAAAAGCCATGACAAAGCTACAGGTTCTGCAAATTGCTAAAAATGTGTGGATATTTCTGTTAATTTTTAATACACACTTGTGTGTGTTCTTCTTTCTTCTCTTTCTTTTTATGCAGGTCAACTTCGTAGTGTGCCAACTGTTTGCCTTGCTTGCGGCTATTTGGTTTCGAACATACCTTCATTCAAGCAAAACTAGCCCATTTGTAAGACATGTTGTTGCAACACTCTTGGGCCTTTATCTTGCACTTTTTTGTTTTGGATGGTAAGTTGCACTTAAATTCATTTTGCAGGAACTTGTAAATTTTTATTTCTGTGTTATGAAGAACCTTATTGCCTAAATCTGTGGGGTTTTTAGCTGCTGCAAATGTACAGAAAACAGCTTAGGTATACTGATGAGGTGCACCAATTTTGAAAGCTCATATGTTTGCGAACTGATAGCTACCATATTGGCTGCCTGTGGTTTTGATGAGGCAGGTGCAGTTTGTTTAACTTGTACAGCTTTTTTTTCCTGTAAACTTGCTGGAGAAGTATTCTCTTGGGGCACAGCACAGATGTGGTGACTAGGATAATTCCCATAAATACTCATGGCATGAGATAACTCAGTGTCTTTTTCTGAATATTGATTATAATGTGACTTTTTTTAGGAAGAGTTGCTGGAACTCTAAAATATATCTAATGACACTCCTAGTAGTGTAAAACACCTGGAAAGGAGCTGGCTTTGACTTTAGACTATTTCATGGTTTCTTTTTTTCTTTAATGATTTGGAGGGAAGATGTGATTGTTTTTCAAACACGTATTTTGTGTAACTGCTGTTTGCATATCTTGATCTTTTCACAGTGTAGCTAGACAGAACGTTAGTCAAGTTAGAAAAGGGTATGCATTTAGTTTGGTGATTTTTTTCCTTTCAAAAAACAGCTTACTAAATGGCTCACATCTTCGCAAGATGGTTTAAGTGCCAGTTTCATTTTATTGCATTGTAAACAACATGCTTACTTAGCTTCAAGTGGATAAAAGACTTATTTATGCTAACTGTTATAGAGTATTACTGAACTAGGGGGAATTATTCAAGCTGTTGTGCAGGTGGGAAGATGCACACGGTGTGTGCGTGCATCTGTTTCTGCACATGCAGAGTGTGTTGGTCTCTACATTGGCATGTTGCAGAGATCTCCCAACACTAATTGATATAAATTGTTTTTAAGTTTTAGGAAAGGAAATCAGTAACCTTTATTCTTTAGATTTACATGCATGATTTACTTTTATATAAAACTCTGCTACTCCAATCCATTTCTTAAATGTGTGGCCATGGTGTTCTGCTTTGAGAGAATGATCTGATCTCAAAGACTTCCAGTCTTAACACCAACAAGAAGGAGGCTGATATGGGAGATAGGAGCTACTATGTGAGGATTTTTTTTGAGAGCTGTGTAAGCTTAGAAACATGTTCTGTATCCATTGCTTTAGAAGCTGAAATCATTAATTGTAACTTGTAATTAGAAAGCTAATAAATTCATATATGAATTCTGAGTATGGGAGATTTTGGAAAGAAACAACCTCTACTTGCAACATAAATAAAAATTTGTGGGAACTTCTCACCAGCAATATGCTCTGGAAAAAAAATGAGATGTTTTCTGCTGTAGTAGAAATCCACATTATTCTAGTTTGCTTTGGATCATACTTGAATCTATCATATTAGCAATTAATTTCTATTTTGCAGTTATGGAGCTAAAAACTACTTAAAAATGACAAAAAGAACATAATTTGAGATGTCAAAAGTACACATTCTTTAAGAAATAGGTACTTCTGTTATATTTCTGCCAATGCTTTTTCCTTTTGCTTAAGTACATGTTATGCAAGCAGGTTCTTTGAGGGTTTTGGTTTCTTTTGTTTCCCCCTTTCCAAGAAATCAAGTATGTGTACAGGTTACAAGCCCCCATACACCTTCAGTGACTCTTGGATTGTGCTATAACATGTCTTATAAACATTTATAACAAGAAGGAAACTGTTACTGTTTTGTAATATAGTGTTACTAGTAAATGTAGTCACTTGCAGATAAGATCATGCAAACAAATGTGGGAAGTAGGTTGGAATCTTCCCCCTTTTTATGGCATTTCATAGTAGTTATGGTGTAATCTTCAAGTGTGTTAGTTTTCAGTCACTTTTGTAATACTTGTGATGGTGGTAGAGGAAAGGAAGAAAAGCAATAATTCCCTTGGCATAATAGCAAATAGCATAAAAGGCCCAGAATACGTACCCTTTGTATGTAGTTAAAAATTACTATTCTATGTGGTATTTCAATATGTCCCTTTGAATGTTTGAATCAGAGATCAATTATATTGCTATTGTTAACAGCTCTGAAAGAGAAATGTTTTCAGTGACTGTAGTCCTGGTATAGTATTCTATATCAATCCATGCTCTTTTAGGCTTTGATATCTTAGTGTCCTTTCTCTGTATAAGAAGCAAATCTCCTAAGTTTTTGTCATTTCACTAATGCGTGTCTGTGCTATACAATATTGCTAATACTTGGCAGATGAGAAAAGCAAGTAAATACTTTTTAAATTGACAATTACTGTATTAAAATGCACATTTGAATTTTAGGTAGTCCTATCCTAAATGAGACTAACTAGAAGTGAAGCATGGGAACGTGTACAGATTGGATCTTCTATAAAAAGTCAAGATTTTTCAAGGTTAATTCATGTCCAAATGACTTGTTTTGCCTCAGTTCATCGTGTGTAGGATGAAGGATTTTAGTTGGATAGACCTGGTTTTCTTGTTGAAAATCTTTGAAGTCATTTTGCTTGTGAGTAGAGGAGGAGTGAAATTAGGAAATTGTTGGTGATAAGCTGAAAGAAAACAGCATCACTGTAGCAAAATAATAGCTGCTTTTTAGGCTGCTTTGTATAGGAAAAAAAATTCCCGAATTAGATGAGTTATGTCACTTGATCATATGTACATGTGGTACTGAGGTACTTAAGGTACCAGAATGAAAAAAAAGTCATGTTACTGAAGATCAGCTCTTTTCCCCATTCACTGGCACTACTTTGATACCAGTGCTCTACAGCTTACTGAAGTATAACTCCTTCAAGGACCAAAGCAAACCCACAAAGCAGTGGTGTTGGGATAGCTGTGGTGGTAAGCTGTGGAAAACAAGCAAGAGCTTAGAGCTCCTTTGTGAAATAAATCTGTGATTTGTTGGTGTGTAGGGCTTTTTTTGTGTGTGTTTTTTGTGACCATCACCACCATCCCTTTAAAAGTTACTGACAACCTGGCTCAAAGAGACTGGCTGAACACAGTCACTGTTTCTGTTGAGTGGGAGATCTTACAATATTGTGGATACTAAGAAATTGTTGGCCTTACCTGAAATATCTATCTTCTACGAATATGGAAATTAAACCACTAAACCTTCATGTTGTTTACAGTTATTTACTCAGGAAATAATGCCAAATGGAAGTATTATAAGACATATTCTTTGTATTTTAAGAATTAGCAACATTTGCAATATCCTCGACTGAGCTGTAGCATTCTAGCTAGGTGTCTAGTTTTTGTTCATTACTGCTCTCTGTGCTGTGCTATGCTAAAGGGACAAGTTCTCAGCAGAAGAAAGGGTTGCAGAAAACCTAAATAGAATAAAAGGGGTTTTTCCTTAGAAGCAGTGGTGATGGCTTTAAACTTTGAACCTTTTTAATTTCACAATAAATGCATGCAGTTGATTGTCATTAAAGAAAATGCTATGAGGGTTTACTTTTTTTCCTCCCTAGGTATGCCTTACATTTTGTTATACAAAGTGGAATTTCCTACTATATCATGATCGTAATAGGAGTGGAAAATATGCACAAGTAAGTTTCCATTCTAAAATTTATTCTACTTTACTTTTACAAGAATGCTACAAGAATGCTACAAGAATGCTACAAGAATGTTGAGGGGGTATTTTGTAATGGTGCATATATACCATAATTCTAGTTGTATCATAACATTTCAGTATTTGAATTCTCTAACCGTGGTTTTATTTTCAGGAGAAAAGATGGCCTATTTGGGAATTTTTGCCAGCTTTTTGGAATATCTAAAGCCCTTTAAAACAACACCTCACTGAGACATATTTTGTGTTCTACATATTCTTATTTTTTCATCATTGCTTAATCTTAAGTATTTCTGGGTGTTGACAAATGACAAATGTAATTTGAAAACAGCCAATGCTAGTAGAAGGAAGATGTTTGAATGGAAGACAATTTGTGTGAGAAATTTCTCTTGGAACTAAGTGTTTAGAATTCCTTTTTTTAAAATATCAGTATGAATGCTGTCTTAGGTTAAGAATACATTTGTAAAACACATATGACATTATTTTAAGTTTGTATGCTTGATTGTATTTGACTCCATATAGAAAAACACTTGTTTCTCTTTTTCAGTCATTCTTAAAAGCAGGGAAGATGTTTATTTTATTACTGTATGCATATGTTTTACTATTCCACTAGCCTAGAGATCAGAAACAAATTAGGTTCCCACTGTGTTAATTCTTGCATAAATGTTTAGTAAAATAGCATATCCTTGCTTGAATAGGTTCCTGAAGTATGTGAGGCTGTTAGAAAAATGCTGGTAGAAGAAACAGAGGAAAATTGCTTTACACAGAAAGCACAAAGCCAGGGCAGCCTTAGTTCATGATCCTACCTGTTAGACTACTCTGCTGAATTGTACTGTGATAGTGAATGTAATTTTATTGTCTTTTGAAATATCTTATATTAGGCTCTTACGTTCAGGATTTTCTTCAAAGCCTCATGTATTCAAACTACTGTGGATGTGAGAGAACCTCATTTGGTTGGATAGCTGGTTTATAGACAAACAGTTTCTTTCAGTACAGATTGTTGTAAAGCAACTTGTTCATGTAAATTTCTCTTCAGACATTCAACAATGTAAGCTATAACTTATGTTACTTAATATTCTAAAAGAAATTATGAATGTGGTTAAATGCAGCAAAGGGAGGTACCAGTCAGGAACACTTTGGTCTTTATAACAAGGTACATAGGTTTCTCAAAAATGGAAATCCAGCAGTAGTTTACATTCCTAATAGCATGGGACAGGTAGGCAGATTTCCTGCACTGTGGCAAAGGAGCACTAATTCCTGATCCTCCTAATTCATACCAGCTGGTTTAACTGCATGGCCGGATCTGCTGAGATGTTGGCTGTGTTATACACAGCTGTTACTGCACAGCTGGGAGGGGAAACCTAGATTTGATTACAGAGCTTATGTTGCTTTGTCACCATATGAATTAGTCTGCTATTGGATAAAACTAAAAAACTCTTCTTTCAGTGGAAGAAAAAAATGTAACAGAGTAATTTTAAATTTCCACTTTAAATTGTGGGCAATGTGTGGATGCTGTATGGGAAGCTCCAGGAGCCACTTCTAGTAGGTGGTACAGGCAAGACTATACAAGGTTTGCTCCCTCCACTGCTGGAGTACCCCAGAAGCGATGATGCTTGTACCTAAGGAATGCACCAGGTGCACTTAATTTTCTGTCAGAAAAATGCCACTTACAGCTTTCAGTTTGGCAGTCTGAATAGAAACGAGTGTGAATTACTCCCCTCCCCACCTAAGTGTTTGTCTTCAGGCTATGAATGTGTCTCATGGAGCCCAGAGGAGTTTGAAGGTTAAGTACTGTACAGTAGAGCTGGCCTCAGGACTAGAGAATGTCAATGTTTTAGTGGGGATATGTATATATGTACAACTCACCATAGTACTTGTATATACCTGCATAGCCCCAGGTTTGGGATTTACTTTCTGTATTGTAGAGGGCCACATTGGCTGGCAGTCCTAGTTAGAGGTTACCTGCATTGTTCCATAAGCGTCTTAACCTTGGAGTCAAACTTCAAATACCCATATGTGATGTAAATATGGATTCAAGCGGATTTTGTATTAGAAAAGCACTTGTGTATTGTAGAAAATATATTTGTCTATTACCTAAGTTTATTCACTGACCTAAGTTTCCTTCTTTTCCCTGCCCTGCTGGCAGATTTCATGAGTGTTTGGGATAGGAAGAACATGATTCCTCTCCTTCCTGTTTTCCCTGCCTGCTAATATAGCTCCTCAGTCTTTTCAGCCTCTCTAAAAATTGCTTAAACAAGTAAGAGGCAACTAAATTTTTTGAAATGCTGTTAGTTCAGTCGCTGTGCATATAACCTGGTTGTACAGGTTTCCTTACCCTCTGAAGCAAGGAGAGGTTTTGGATAAGCTTTTGCATTCTCCAAAGCACTTTAGCCTTTCACGGTAGCTGTTATATCTTCTACTCCATGGTTGTATTTTGTTTTGATGGACATACAGTTCTTTGTACTGTTGCTATGCCCGTGTATGTGAGCTGTTTGAACGTGGTAATGTAAAGAGATATTTGAAATTGAGTAAACAAACGTTGGTTGTAATTGGTCTGGTATCTGTGGAGGTGCTTCCTAGTTACACCTTTATTGGAATTTTGGAATGTTAGTCTTCAGTAAGCTCCCTTATGCTCCAAGCTAGAGCCAGGACAGAGGGGAAGGCTCCCCTTTGCCTTCACTCCTTACTTTGGGGTTGACAAACAATGGGAGATGTGGCAAAGGAGGTGTGGAGGAGATTTGATTGTTTTATCTTAAAAATCTAAGATTAGAGCCAAATAAGTCATGATCATCTGAGTAAACTAATTCCCTTGACATGTTAATTGTGGCACTTAATTTGTCAGTCAGGTGTATAATAATGCTGAATGTTGTGATTCTTCTGATGTTTACCTAGAAATCAGACTTGTATTCTGAAGACTGTGAATGGAAACACTGACTAGCACCAGGCACTGATTCTCTGTATGCTGGATATTTCATGATTACAAAAATAACCATGTAAATGGATTGTAAATTGTCTATCTTCAATTACTTGAAAAGTAAGCACGTGTTGAAGTTAACAGCTGTGAAGGATTTTCCTAGTAATAGTTGTGAATTTGTTCTAAAAGCATTTGCTCTAAGTAGCGATTACAAGTTCATCCACTTTGATAACTTCCTGTAACAGTCCAGGCTGAGCCTGAAAGAACTCAGTGCATGACTTCAAACAATGAATGTATAAGTTGAAAAATAACTTGATATTGTCCTTCCAAAAACTGGAATGTTTAAATGGACAGGCCTTTAATGAGCATGTATTTTGTAATTACAGGAATGGAGTGAAAAGAGAATGACAAGTTTCTTACTTGTAGTGCCTATCACTTTTTGCTGTACTTTTAAATAAAGATTAAATATATTTATTTAATCTTTGGGGGGTTTGTGTGTCCCTATAGAGGTATAGGGAGAAAGAAGGATAGGAATCATCTCGTACCTGCAGATTTGTAAAGGTTGATACTTAAGTAGAGAGGCTGAAAAAGATAATGCACGGGCATTTTTAGTGTTGTAGCCTTCTCAGTTGGTTTGATACAAAAAAAAAGACATATGCTGCCTTAATGCAACTAGAAGAGAATCTGATTATATACTTTGTATTTCCAGAGAGAAGAGTCTAAATCAGTCTTTTTCTTAAATCCCCACTGCCTTTTTAAAGTTTTATTTTATTTTATGCTTGACTGCTGATGTTACTCAAAAGAACAGAGTTCTCAGAAGAACAGGGTTTTTAAATAATGCGTATAAATTGGTGTATAAAACCTCTTTTATCGCACTTGCAAACTCAGGTGAGAAAAAAATTTGGACTACTGTTGTAGGAAGTAGCTATATATGACTATTGGTGTTTACCTGAAGGAGGGTTCTCTTACTTCCTCTACTGTGTGTTTGGTTTCTGTAAGCATGTAGAGGACTATCTTGGAAGGAAGCAGTAGTGTAAAATTGCCCGGGTGTGTTAGAAATCTGTTGGGATGGAGTAGCTTTTTGGCTTCCATACAGATGATTTCTTTTTTTTTAATCTTTGTGCTCAAAGTGAAGTTGAACACTATCAGTCAATCAAAACAAAGTTGATAAAGTTGTGTTTTGGGGCTCTGTATTTGTTTGATAATCTCTGTAGCATCTATACAGATACTTCTCCAAGGCACGTTACTTTGCCTGTCACGCTGCCAAGCAACTTGACTGTTAGCAAATGAGCTCTGAGTCATGGTATCATTGCTGCATGGTTTATTACCTCCACAAACTATTGATGTCAAATAAATCGGGCTCCCTACAAAATGAAGTGGCAGAATAAATTGTACCTAGAAGAGTTCAGTGAAAGCTATGTTCTTCTTCAGCTCCTGGCAAAGACCAGCCGCTAATAAGAGTTGATTAAAAATTCTGGTTGCATGGCATTGACTGAATTGAGACAGTGATGGTTGGGATAAAGAGATTATGTGCAAGGGTACCATATATTACAGTAAATTTTCTTCTCTAAGAGCATAATTATCCATTTTTTTTTATTCTTTGGTGAAATTTCAGGCATTTGAGACAAATTTCGCTTGACTAATTACAACAAGCTCAGCAAACCATAATTCCATTGTTCTTAATGAAACGGCTGGCTGTAAGTTAGGGAAGTCAGTTTTGCCTGCAGAACTGCAAGTGATGGTGTATGAAGTGTCTGGGTTGGAGCTAAAAGATCATGACCCTTGATACCAATGCACTGCAAACCGTAAAAATTCTGTTTGTGGTTTTTCTTCTTCCTATAAGGGAGGGTGGATGTAAATAGAAAGCACTGATATTTAAGAAATACAAACATCTTAATTTTAAAATTCAGTGTCTCAATTAAAGATGTTAAGTGTCATTTAGCTTTTAAAGCTGATCAGTTTTGAAGATCAAATGTCTTTACTGGAAGTTAAAAACAAGATCACAGAATCATAGAATGGCTGTGGAGGGAAGTGTTTCTGACTCTCACCCTGCCTGTTCAAAGCAGGATCAGCTAGAGCAGGTTGCTCTGTGAAACCCAAGTCTTCCTTAGTACTGTCGTGATCCTGACTAGTTCCAGTTGTCATAAGCATGCTAGCCATTTCCTTTTGGTGTCATGCTGCAATGTCTATTATAGCTTAAAATTTATTTGAGGTGACTTCATGCAGCTTAGTTTTCTCATCTGATCTGAACTTGCACGAAAGCTTTTTATGCTTTGATTTTCCCTCACCCAGTAATTGCCCAGATTTGGTATTATTAACTTAAATTGATCCGGCTCATTTCAGTTTAAAGTGAAATAAACCAGCTGTACTTGAGACAGTTTGATAGGACGAGACTCTGTTAGGCAAGAAGTAGTAGCATGTCTGTCTTTCCTTTTTTGTAAGAAGTAGCATCAATAACAAAAAGAGGAGTGAGGGCAAAACACATTAAACAAAGACTATGCCAAGAAAAAAATACAGAAGTCTTGTGTCTTTAAGTCAGTAGAAACAGGTGGAAGCCAGGCTAAGTAATGAAGAAATGTCAGAGGGAGTATTTGACACTGCAAGTTGGTTTTACTTTGAATTAACTTTTCCGTTATGTTTGAAGACAAATGTTCTTCCAGTTTTCAACCCCTTTAAGAAGAAATCCCTTCTTTTCTTTTTAACTAAGATGGTGAAGGATCTTGGGGAGAAGTCGTATGAGGAGTGGCTGAGATCACTTGGTCTGTTCAGCCTGGAGGAGACTGAGGGGAGACCTCACTGCAGTTACAACTCCCTTGTAAGAGGAGGAGACACCAATCTCTTCTCTGTGGTGACCAGTGATAGGAGCCGAGAAAATGGCCTGAAGTTGTGTCAGGGAGGTTTAGATTGGATATCAGGAAAAGGTTCTTCACTCGGAGGGTGGTTGGGCACTGGAACAGGCTCCCCAGGGAAGTGGTCACAGCACCAGCCTGGCAGAGTTCAAGAAGCGTTTGGACAGTGCTCTTGGGCACATGGTGTGACTCTTGGGGATGGTGCTGTGCAGGACCAGGGGTGAGACTCTGTGATCCTTGTGGATACCTTTCAACTCACCTTATTTTGTGATGCTATGAGAAGGTATGCAGGTGATTTACTTGTACTCTCATCATTATGGAGAAATTGAACTTCTTGCACATAGCCCTCCTGAAAGCAATTTCCTTATGTGTTGGTTGGCATTGTTTTTAATTGAGAAGCTTAGTGTTTTAGAACAGTAAATTTCAAACTTTCTGTTTAAAAGTTGCATTGAATTATGTTGGAAGAGAAATGGGTAAATAAAAGATAGAAATCACAGTACGGTTTAAATTTACTGTACAATTTACAGTACCTATCTTAAATCTGGACTTTTGGTGTTCTATTTTCTGGGAAGTTTTAGGCATGTGATACTTTAACAGGTTTGTTGTGTGTTTACATCTGGTAAGAAGATGCAAGTACCTTAGACAATATAGCATGTAGTTAATCTTCAAAACTGGATAATACTGAAATAAAAAATATTTAGTATAGCCAAGTGCTAAGCAGTTCTTGCAGCCATTACTCATCACAGGCACAACAGGAACTGTGAAGTCAGTAGGCTTGCAAAAGGAAGCTCTGGGTAATTTGCTGTATGATTACTTAAAGAGTGAATAATCTGTTTTATTAATAGATCATACCACATGGAAATGCACAATGCATACAAGTAATGCACCATTTTAAACAAGAGTCACATGGGTAGCTTTCTTTTTGTTGGTATTCTGCTCTTTCTAGGAGTGTTTGTTTTAAATCCTATATCCTGGAAGCTCTTTTTTAGGAAGTGTCAGGCTTTTCAGCTCATTGGGGTTTCCTCTTTTGCTTCCTTCCACCATAGTGTCCATTTGTGATACCACGTTTAATATATGCTTTGTCATCATCTATATGCTTGATCACTGTCTTCTGGCTTTGATACTGAGTGCTGGTTTTAGTGGTAGGTATTATTGTTTCTGTAAAAAGTTTTTTGTCTTCAAATAATATTAATCTCTTGAATGCTTCAGAGGATATCTTGTGAGGTGTAAATGAGGTGGCATGCATACAGTGACATTAAATACTATGATTTTACCATTTCCCTACATAAGGTGTAAAGGTGTAAGCTAAAACTTGGTGAATGTGTTATAACAAAAGAAAAACCTATAGAGCCTTTTTTTTTCCCTACAAGATGGAAGGAGGTCTCATTGATCAGCAATATCTGCTTGTCTCCAGTTGTAATGAAAAAAGAGTCCAGGCTCCTTGGGATCTCTTTCTCTTCATGGCCATGGTGCTCTGAAAAGCTGTCTGGCACATACTGTAGGTACATTCTTCTGCAGAGGGAGGACACTCATATAAACCTGTAGTCTTGGTGGTTGTCCTGACTGCAGTAGGTTTGCTAAAGGTTTGCTTCAGAAATCCATGTAAGCAGTGTGGTTGTGATACTTAAGGGTTTGTCCCCAGACAAAGAGTTGTTAAGTGTTAACTTAGCAACTTTAAGTTAGCTTAAGTGCTGTCCCCACAGTAAGTTCTTACCATTTCATGTGATAACAGAATTAAAATTTGGTCTATGTGACCATTATGTGGTATATTCTATTACTGTAGCTGAGGCACCTTTCCAGAATGGTACCAATCTGCTATCAGAGCTGCAGTCAGAAGCCAGTGGCTTCATCAATCCTAGCTGCTGGAGAGCAGAATAACAGCTTTTGCTGTGTTTTATATACATGTCTGAATTGTCAACATCCATGTCCAGATAGGATATCTTCACACTAAAAAAACTAAGGCTTTCAGATGTGACAACAAAACTTGATTCATGGGTGGCTTCTGAAAAGTGTGTTAAAATAAAGCCTTATTGATGTTGGTTTGATTTAAAGTATGTGGCTTTGGAGACTGGTTAGTTTCTTGGGTGTTTTTCCATATTTCCTGTTTGAGCAATTAGTATATGTGACACAATCTGTATAAATAGAAGAAGGATCTAAATAAAGGAGCCTAAGACATCTAGAAGCAGAATGTTTGGTTTGTTGTGCCAGCTATATTTTGCTACTCATAAAGCTACTCAGTGCATTTTTCAAAGATCCTGCAAAAGTATTCCCTTTGCAGTGCAGAAGTGCAGTTACCTCAGGAATATGAAATTATTTCTGCTCCTAAACATCGTCCTCTTATGAATGAGAATTGAAATACAAGGTACAACATAAACACAAATATCAGATGCAGTCCCTGTCCAGTTCTTACGGTAGAAGAAATTCTTTTGCTGGAAGTAGTAAATCCCATATATTTTAGCAGTTAATAATAATGAAACTAGTAAGTGATGCTTTCTGAAATTGGTAAAATGGGTAGAAGCAATGCCAGTGTTTGCTAATACATCAGTTCCTTACAAGCATCACCGCTTTGTGTTTATGAGCAGAATCAATGAAGAAATAAAATCATTCCTAATCTTTTAAATCTTCTGCTGTAGGTGTTAACTGATGTAAGAACATCCATTATTCAATATAATTCTTGTAAACTTATTCTTCAGGTCAGCACCGAGAGGCATTTGTTTAAAGTATATTATCAGGATGGTAATGACCTGCTGTGTGCTTGTGTTCATTGTGAAATGAAACCATTATTTGTCCATAGTGTATTTCTCCAGTATTTCATAATCACATACTGGATTTTCTTTCCTTAGTCTCTCATCCTCAGAGTGAAAATATGTGATCAATCAGAAAATAGCTTCTGTTTCTTAATTGTGCTTTTCCCCCATCTTCTGTAAACACATAGGAGCATTGTGACACTGTCCAGTTTGTTCTGGATACACTGCCTCAGTTTTCATGCCACAGGGCATAAACAGTGATGACATATGTTTGAAATGGCATTTGGTCAAGTCACAGAGCAGATGTCTCAGCAACCTGTTTTAGGTCACTTTCCTTTCCTCTCCTTGGCTGTGAAAATTCTTGCTCTGTTCCTGTCTGCCTCTGTGTGTTAAGAACTTTAGTAGGTAGTGATTAACAGGTAACTCATGCAAATTGTGGTTTATTATGCAGTTGAGAGAAGTTGAGGTGGGAAAGAGGAGACCAAACAACCAGAACAGAATAACTGGTACATGAATTACAGACTTTGCGTATTTATGGTTGTCCTGACCTGTTGTCTTGTACTTGAGAAATCAGACATTGTCATTGGGTAACTTCAGCAGACAATCCTTGAACTATCAGTGTGCTCAGTTAAGGATTCTCTGTTAAAGGGAATCTTCTGCAAATGGAAATATTGATTCATTTTGCCAGAGAAGTTCAGAATGCCCTATCTGTGAGAGCCTGAGGGATTCCAGAATCGGACTCCTGCCAGGTGGATGCTGGTTCGTGGATGTTCTAGATGCTAAGAGATCTCAGGAGGCAGAGGGAAAAAATGGATGGTAGCCTCAGTTCAGCCAGACAGTTCTCATTCAAGGCTGAGCATTGAGCCTCCCCCTGCAGCAACTGATTGCTCTGTCAGCATCTTATTTTCTAATGGCAAAGTTCTGAGCTTTGGGTTCTGGGATTGACTCATCTGTGAGCAAGTCCTGGTTTTCTGATGTGCATTTTCTGAGGTAATCTCTTGTATTAATTGTAACAGCCTGTAAAGTCTTTGTAGAATTTGAGATTGGTTGAAGTTGGAAGGAACCTCCCAGAGATCACCCTCCTCTTCAAGCAGGGCAACCTAGACCCAGTTGTCCAAAACTATGTCCAGATGGCTTTTGAATATCTCTAAGGAGGGAGAGTTCACAATGACCTGGGGAGCTTCTGCCAGTGTTTCCTGCTGTTTGGAGAGCACCTTCTGTGTTTTGAGTTTGTGCATATTGCCTCTGGGCACACTCCTGTCCCTGGGCACCATGGAAAAGAGCCTGGCTCCCATCCCCTATGTAGCCTCCCTTCAGGTACTTACACACATTGGTGAGATCCCCCTAAGCCTTCTCCTCTCAGCCTTTCTGTATATGAAGAATGCTCCTGTCCCTTATCTTAGTGGCCCTTTATTGGAATCTCTCCAATGTGTCCATGCCTCCCTTGGACTGGAAAACACAGCACTGGAGCCAACATTCCTTGTGGCCTCACCCAGTGCCCAAAAGAGAAGATGGGTTGCCACCCTTGACCTGCTGGCAGTGCTTTGCCTAATGCACCCTGGAATGCCATTAGTCTTTGTGGTAAGAGCATGCAGCTGGCTGTTGTATGAAATAGGCTGTTTTATAAGTACAAGGAACATTTCTTCTGGAAATTAAACACGAGGGTGTTTTTCTTTAAGAAAAGCTATTTAGCTACTTAAGTCTACCAGCTTCAAAAAATCCAAATCTGCTTCTGTAAAAGTGTTTCTAGCCATGTTATTTATTTGCCTGATTTCTTTGTCTGAAGCTATAATGGTTTATTTTAGTTTGCTTCATTTTGCTTTTGTCTTTAATGATAAAGCAATACCTGAAGACATTTGCAGATTTCCAAAGATCAGGTCTCTGTTTTAGTATTAATGGGCTTAAAGAGTTGTGGTCAGTGGCTCAAGGTCCTAATGGAGACGTGTGATGGATGGTGTCCCTCAGAGGTCTGTACTGAGACCAGTACTAAGGGATTGAGTGGTGTAGCTAACACCACTGCAGGGAAGGGGTGCCATCCAGAGGGACCTGGACAGGCTTGAGAGGTGGGCCTGTGCAGACCTCATGTGGTTCAAGAAGGTCAAATGCAAGGAGGCAAGGCATCTGGGCCCAGGCAATCCCAGCCAAGTACAGGCTGGGTGGAGAGCAGATCGAGAGTAGCCTTGAGGAGGACTTGGGTGTTGTGTGATGAGGTGCTCAGCATGAGCTGGCAATGTGCACTTTCAGCCCAGAAAGCCAATAGTACCCTGGGCTGCATCACAAGAAGCGTGGCTAGCAGGTCAAGGAGCTGATTCTGCTCCTGTGGGACCCCACCTGGAGGGCTGCATTCACATCTGGGGTCCCCAATATAAGGATATCAGACTGTTGGAGCTAGTTCAGAGGAGGTCCATGAAGATGATCAGAAGGCTGGAGGACTTTTCCTGTGAAGACAGGCTGAGAGAGATGAAGCTGTTCAGCCTGGAGAAGGGAAGGCTTCAGAGAGACCATAGAGCACCTTCCAGTACCTAAAGGGGGCCAGCAAAAGAGCAGGAGAGGGACTGTTCACAAGGGCATGTAATGATAGGACAAGAAGGAATGGCTTTAAACTGAAAGAGCAGAGGTTTAGATTAGATATAAGAAAGAAATACTTCCCTGTAAGAGCGATGAGGTGCTGGAACCATAGAAGTTACCCAGAGAAGTTGTGGCTCCCTCATCCCCAAAAGTCTTCAAGCTCAGGCTGGATGGAGCCCTGAGCAGCCTGGTCTGTTGAAAAGTGCCTATGGGCAGGGGGGTTGGAACTGGATGATCCTTATGGTCCCTTCTAATCCAAGCCATTCTGTGATCCTGTTAATTGTTCTTCCACAGTTCAGTCCCTTTCTGGTTCCTTTTGATTCTTAAAAATGGAAGGGCATGATGGGCTGTATGTGATTGGTTTAATCTTATTTTTTCAATCCTTTAATGAATAGAAGCTAATGCTGTGCTTATACATTTGAAATTGGCTGACTGGTTCAATCAGCTTGGGCAAAAATTTGGCTTTTTTAAAGATAGTTTTCTTTGCATGTGTCATGAAAATTGGAAGCTGAGTGAAGAGAGTACTATCATTGTAAATCTGTGATGTTTTCAAAGCCTTCACTCATCTCTTGTGGACTTGACGTGTCCTGCAGACCAAACTGTGCCATTCTTTTGTACACTCAGGATTCCCTTTTGGTAGCTGGACCTTGTATTTCCGTTCTGAGTACCTGCTAATGGTTGTATTCTTGTGAACTGGTGCAACTCCTTGATGTTTACTTCTGCCTGCCTCTCTTGCCTCTATGGAGAAACTGTGTGGTGCCATGACCTTTTGTGTGTGAACTACCGTACCTTTCTGTGCTTTTCAGTTTGAAGGGTATTCTTTTGTTTTTTTTTTAATTGAACTGATGATATTTACCTGGTTGTTTTGTACTGCATGCTCTTGTGTTTTTCTGTATCTGCTCAAGTGATGGCCTTCTCAGCTTCAGATAGGAAAGAATTTTCTGTATGTCTTTTCCAGTATTTCATGTTGGATGATATTAATTAGAGAGCCTGCTACTTCCAAATTATTTTAATGCTCCTGTTCTTTTCCAAGGGATTAACTGCTCTCTCAAATACAGGATGCTGTCACAGCATCTATCAGAATCTCATTTCCTTTAGGGATCTTTTTGATGATTTTGAGATAAAAAGATGATTTTGAGATAATCTTTCTTGCTAGGGTATCTGGATTGTGAAAAAACCTAGACAAACAAATAACCAAAACCAAACAAAAACCAAAAAACCCCAACCAAAAAGCCTCACCGTAGAACTAAGCCCCAAACCTCCCCAAACAAACTACAACAAAATGCAAATCCTTGGCATTTATTGTTGTTTCATAGCCTGACATAGTTCAGTATTCCAAATTCTTAGAAGAGGGAAGGACAGCATGAAAAACAAGTTGAGAACAGGACCCCTCTGACTTAATTAGTGTACATAGGGACTTCGGTAGGTGTTACTATTTTCTGCCAATGTAGTTGTGAGTTGTTTTTTTTTAAATCTTTGCGTCATGCTTTCTGACTAAAACCTGGGGGAAGGGATGGTTTAATTTCTCAAAGGGAACTTGTAGCTTTACCCTTTAAACATCATAGGCTGTTTTGGAGATTATTTGGCTGCAGTAATGAAAGATGCTGTATCATTCATGAAATGTCAATCTTCTTGCTGTTTGAACTAGATAAATACAATGAATTGTGATTACCAGAGATTGCATAAATAGAGCTCCAAATCCATAGGACGCATTTCTAGATAGTAAGAGAGCACTTCTGTTTCACTGGAACACAAAGCGGTCCAAAATACAGGGTGCAGAAAGTCTACTGACCAACTAATAATGTGTAAGTCACCATTTAAATGAAACAAGTATACACCTTCCTTTTAGACAACCTTAGACTTTTAGAAAGAGTGTTTCTTCAGGATCTGTTGGTATGAAAATGTTAATTGAAAATTGAAGGCTTTTTACCTGGACTGGAGACTATCAAAAGCGTCTTCACGTTAATATGGGGGGGAGGTTGTTTGTGGTTTTGTTTTTTTTTTCTCCTTAAAAGCAAAGAAAGTTTCTGTATTGAAGTGTTTTACTATGGTTTTGATTGTTGTACCCTTTGGTAGACTAGGTAGAATATGAAGAAACCAGCAGAAATAAGGAGTAGATTAGAAACAGTATTCCACATCTTCCTACACTGTCTTCTCTTAGTTGCTGGAAAGGAGAAAACAATAAGACTTTTGTCAACAGATTAACACTTCTGGAGTGCCTTTCTGAAGGAAGAAGCCTTCATCTATTTTCATGCTTGTCTGTCTTCCTGTTTCTTACTTGTGCTCATCAGGGCATGTCTTGTGAGAATCAGTGTGTGGGTGCAGTTCTGCTACAGAGTCCAAGATCTCTGCCTGAGGAGGAGGGACAAAGCTTCTCATTGAATGTAACTCAGAATCTTAATCCACAACTTCTCTACACCTGTTCCCAAGGTATATATGCACAGTTGGGTTTTTAAAATGAAAATTTTAGAAATAACTTGTCTTACAGTGGATTGCTGTCTGTGTAGCTTTTGGCCACGAGCTTTGTATCCCCATTTGGGGTGGTGCAGAATCAAGAGTTCTATTACTAGGTTTGCATCTTGCTCATTTTTTTCTCCTTTTATGGAAGTTAAGAAATCCATTATTCTAAGCATAATCTTTGGATTTCTGCATTTCTTCAGAGATTGTCTGCTTTCTTGTGGTCCCTGCTTTCCCAAAGGAATTAATAAGAAATGCTACATCTGGCTTTTCAAGGAGATAAGCATGTAGAGTAAAGGCAGTACATACAGAAGGAAAAAGGGTGGGTGAGAACTTCAGTTCAATTTTTTACACTGGTTTCTTTTTTTTTGTTTTACATTCAATGACTGATTGCAAACAAGTTTAATACACAAAGTATATGAACAATCTGTAAATTAGAAAAAGATGTTGTAGGTTACCTCTCTCTTGGCAAACAAAGGTTTCTGAATTTACTGGTGCTAAAGTCTCATCCTCACTTGAAAGTACTTGTTTGCATTGATCAGGAGATAAGGGGGGTGTAGACTGCCCGCCCTCACAGCATAGCTAAACTTGCAATCAAACAAAATTTAACATATGGAATGTGTTCAAAACCAAGTACATGATTATAATGTGAAATATTTTCAGCGAATGTAACCTTGGTTTGACAAGATTGGAAGCATTTAAAAGAAATTTGAGTAGTACTAGAATGGTATGACACAAAACCAGCTCCCGTGGGTGTGTCTTGTTCCTGTACTTGAGTTTGTCTTGCCAGATCATCAGTATCTTGACTGGCTCCCACAGCTGTTTTTCCTGCCTATTACATCCTGGTCTCTTAACAGACTTTAAATTATAAATACTTTAAATACAGATGTCTCTGCATCTATGTACTGGAAAATATTTTAGGCAGACTCCTTTTCTCTCATTTTGAAAAACATTTCTTTGGTAAACAAAATCCAATATAGAATTCTGAAAATGGAGGCTGAAAGGGATTTGAGAGTTTATCTGGACCTCTGATCAAAGTCAATTTGAAATCTTTAAAAATAATTAGAAATTCTACAAAGTTTCTGGTTTTGTTCGGCAATCTGTACAGGTGCTTAACTATGTTTGCAGTTAGGTTGCCCTAGAAATTAGCCCAAGTTTAGCCTAAATCATCTGTAGTTAGAGCCCCTTTCATCTGTGTAGGGAAGTGTATTTCCCTTGTGTTTGCAGGAATCTTCTATTTATATTGTCTTCTTTCAGTCCAGTAAAGCCTGAACAAGTCTATTTAAATCTCTCCTTAGGTTGTGTTTTCAAGGCCTCTTTCCTTTTTTTTTGTGTAGCTGCTTTTGGAATTCTTCCAGTTGTTCTATGTCATTTGGAGATGTGCTTCTCAAAACAGGTTGAGGTATTTGTAATGCTAAGCAGACTAAAAGGCTTATTCTGTCTGTTTAGCAATGCTGTTACTTTTCATGGATCCTTTCCTGCGCTAATGCTGCCTAATAGTTGGTTTCCATTACAGATTTTTATGGTTGATTATTTACTGCCAAAATTATGCTTTGCATAAATGCTTTTGTAACTTAATTCAGCTCCATTTGAGGCTTTTAAACCTTCCTTAATTTCTCATTTTTTTCCCAAGCTTTTCTGATCAACTGAGTGTTTGCAATTTTTATAATGTAATGTCTACTTGAAGATTTAGTTAGTGTACTTACTGTTACCAAAATATTTAAATGTTTCCTGTTGTTTTCATAGGTTTGAGTTAGTGGAATGATATCTGATACAGCCTTATGATTTGATGGTATTTCATAAATTTTTTTTGTACAATTTGGATTTGGGTTGGTACTCTCCAGCAGCCCAAATGTTAGGATTAAAGCAGGCTGACTGGCTGTAGGCATAACTTTAACCATAGCCAGAAACTAAGTACCATGCAGTACTAATAAAAAGGGAGACAAAGAAATAAAATTGCAGAAAAGCAAGTGATGCACGGTGCAATTGCATGTCACCCACTGACCGATGCCCAGCCTGTCCCTTAGCAGTGACTGGTCCCTGGAGCCAGTTCCCCCCCAGTTTCTATCCTGAGCATGATGCTCTGTGGTATGGAATATCCCTTTGACTAGTTTGTCACCTGCCAAGGCCATGTTCTCTCCTGGCTTCTTGTGTACCTCCTCACTGACAGAGCATGAGACACTGCAAAATCCTTGACTTGGAGTAAGCACTGCTCAGCAACAACTAAAACTTCAGTGTGTTATCAACATTATTCTCATTAAATCCAAAACACAGCACTGTGCCAGCTACTAGTAAGAAAATTCACTTTGTCCCAGCTGTTCCTCACACTGGCTGTGCTAAGGATAGGTTTGATCATGGATGGCAGTCATGCTCATGTGGGAGGCCACATCTGTTATTTGCAGTCATATAGTCAAGTCATACTTTTTCAAGCTTTTGATTGTTGTGTTGCCCTGTTTACCTTCTAGGTGTTTATAAATACATACTGTGTTAAAAAGCCAATAAAACCCTTTATAGTATTTGATTTCAAGTTCAAGGGTCTATGATTTTTTGAATTCACCTTTCTACTTTTAAAGACAATGTTCTAAATGGTCCTTTTTTTCTAGTTTCAAGGAAATCTTACCCATGCAAAATTTTTCTCAGTGGATAATTATTAAATATGACTAAGCATCATTTAGCTTAATATCTTAGGGATTTTACTTGTATTTTGATTTGTCAGCTCCTACTTCTCCAGATTGTTTCTGAACCTTATCTTTGATTTGCTTTCTGAAATTTCCCACACCGCCTTTATGATTTACGGGCTATTTGATTTGTATGTTTTTTAATGCATTGTGACTATTTAAAAAAAGGTGTCTCAAAAGCAGCTTCTTGTGAATTGCACTTAAAGTTTGAGCATTTGTTAAGAGAGAAGGGGCTGCTGTCAATTGTCACCTTCTGTTAGGAAGCTGGTTGAAATAGGCTGTTTCTGGGTGAAAGTGTAGTAACCACACAACTCAGTTATGGTTATTAATGATCTGAAAGAGACATTAATACCCATGGAATCACAGAATGATTGAGGTTACAAGGAGCCTGTGGAAGCCGCCTTGTCCAATCCCACTGCTCAAGACACTGAGAGCATATTGCCCTGGTCCGTGTCCAGATGGCTTTTCAGTATCTCAAAGGTAGGAAGACTGCACAAGCTCTCTGGACAACCTGTGCCAGGGCTCTGTCACTCTAAGTAACAAAATGTTTCCTGCTGTTGACACAGCACCTTCTGTGTTTTGATTTGTGTCCATTGCCTCTGGTCTTGTCCCTTAGAACAACTGTCTAGAGCCTGGCTGCATCCTCTTCATACTCTCCCTTCAGGAATTCACATACAGTGATGAGGAACCCCTGAGCCTTCTTGTCTCCAGGCTGAAAAGTCTCAACTCTCTCAACCTTTCCCCACAGGAGAGAAAGTCCAGTCCCTTCACCATCCTTGTGGCCTTTGGGACTCTCTCCACTATGTCCACGTTCTCTCTTGCTGAGGAGGCCAGAACTGTGCCTGCTACTCCAGGTGTGGCCTCATTATGCAGTGCTGTATAGGGAGTATGTGTCACCTCCCTTGAATTACTGGCAACACTTTGCAAGGTTTGGCTGAATGAGGCAGGTAATAGTGTTTTGAAGAATTTCAGAACAGGAAAGAATAAATGGACAAAAAAAGACAGGCTTGGTTCAACACTGAAAAGCCAACAATTTATACTTCAATGGAGGCTGTTGAATTGCGTGTGCAACACAGTAGCTTGAAATTAGGAATGGGATATGTATGTCATGGACAACCTCCAAGAGAAGCTTTGTAAAGCAAACTATCTGAAGTGGAGAATAACAGGGAGTTGTTACATGGATAGGGAATGTGGTGTAATTCTGAGCCCAGTGTCAAGGACTTTTTCACATGGAGTACTGCACATTTATTGTGGATTTGGAGAAGATGAATTAACAACAAAATAATGGGTGTAGAAAATTCAGATGAGGCATTGCGGATGTCTGAGTTGGCTACCTTGAAGAGGAAGTTAATTAAAAGAGACGTAACATCGTAACCTGCCTAAAGCTGTTTGTCTGCATAGGAGAAACTGCATTTCTCTTATGCCACAGTGGGGAAGAGACTGGGAAGGGATCTGGGATGGAAACCTGGATTTCATCTTCCTATTGCTGAGAAAAGCAGGAGTTATGATTGTCCTGTTCAACAGGACTGCTCATTTCTAAAAATAAATATTTTTGTTCATTATAGTCTCTTGCCCTAAGCATGTACCTACTTTTAAGGGTATACCTAGTTCTAGCTATGAATGGAGATGCATATGAACGTCATAGAAAAGTCAGCTTATTAATTTTTCCCTCAGGAAGAATGTAAATACAAATTGCTTTTAAAGTTCTCTTTTCAAAAGGGGCACACATTTGCTTCTCAGTTCATAGAGGAAGTACAGATTTTAATTTTCTCAGATGTTGCTGAGGCTAAGACTGGAAAAGTGCCAAGAAGGGCCTTAGTATCCTTACTAAAGAGAAAGTATTCTGGAAGGTTTGTAAATGCCAGGTGTCAGGATCTAAAATAGTTTCCTACTGTAAGTAGCAAAGATCAAGTCTTCTGGAGACAGACCTTTAAAGGGAGATTTTTAGTTGATCTTGTCTTCTGATGTAGCACAGACATAATATTTCCATGGTTAAACCAATAAGTTGGTTAATTAAATGTATTTCAAAATCAAGATTGGATGCTTTTGTGGAAGATTCCAAGAGTCAGAAAATGTTTTCCATTAAACTGGATTCTGGTAATCACTTTTATTGATTCTAATCTGAGTGTTTTTGAGCTGTATTCTTGGCATTGTTTCTTGTTATGCCTGCCTTGTTTTTGCCTTCTTACTGAGTGTCCTAATGGAACTCTCATTCTTTCACTATGAAAGTAACATTTATCTTCTAACCAGGTATTTTCTAGTCTGAGCTACTGTGCCATGTGGTTCTCAGAACTGCTTCTAATGTATCTCTTCTGACAAGGGAACTGTGTTAAGCAAACCATGGGTTTGATCCTTTATGTAAAACCTAAAAATTACCTAAGAAGTATCAAAATCAATAGCAGTGAACAAAAGGCATCATGCCTAGTTTTGCCTTTTGAAGACAAGGATAGGTGGAGGTAGAAATTGTTTCTTCCCATGAGAGCTTGCTTAGGGGCTGAGGGACTGAGAAACTGCTGAAGTGTGGCAAAAGGAGAGTTGCAGAGGAAGCTGCAGATGCCCAGGGCTCATGCAAGGCTGTGGTGAGGAGCTGGGAGCAGGCAGCCAGTTCTCAGAGGGGACAGGGAAAGCTTCTGAGGGATGGGGGTAGTTGAGCAGAGTCTGCCACTGTTCAGAAAATACTAGACTTGGCTGGAAGTACGGGTCTGTCTGCCAAGGACACAATGGACAAAGGGAGGGATGTGCTTTTTGTTCTGGCTGCCCTACTTGCTCTCAGAATTTTCTGTTAGGAATTCAAGCTTCTAGTTCTTGTTCTAGTAAAGTGTGTGTTGTTTTGTTTTATTGTGTGTCATGTTCCCCCTTTTTGTGTTTGTTCTCCCCCACCACCCCCTCCCAAAAAAATTTAAAAGCCTTTAAAACAATTCTCAAAAGCTGCATAAAGAGGAGATGGGTGTGAGAATCCAGACACATAATTTTAAAACTGTGGCTAACTCTGGGTGCTTTGCATAAGTCCTGTCCTTCTTTGACTAAACAGTTTGGGTCATTCACATGTGGAGGCTTTCTTACTGAAGTTTTCCCACAGCAAATCATAGTGACTGTTGGAGTTCATGGTTATTAAAGTAAATGATTTTTTTAATACCTTTCTTTTCAGATGCTCCCCTGTCATTTTCCAGTTATGTTTTTTCAAATTATCTTTACAAATGTTTGGCATCTTTAATAAAAATGCTAATTTTTTCTACAATCTCTGCCACCTGTACTAAAAATTGAGATGACACACTTGCTCTTATAGTTACAGGCCTCTGCAACTTAAAAATGCGTATTTGGGAGTAAATAGTTTTGTAGCTAGAGTGGTAAGAGAAATCTGACTTAGCTGTGATGCTTACAGTGCAACAGAATCTGCTATTTAAATTAACATTTTGGGAATTACAAGTTTGTGTAGGAGGTACATATTCCTACTATTAAGTTAAAAAAAAGTTGGGATTTTAGAGTGAGAGGCTTTTAGTACAATTTCATAAATGCAGCAATATTTTGTAACTTGCTGTATGGAGATATATAGGTACTGTACAGATGAAACTATGTGCAAAAGTATAATTATTACATTTATCCCATGTGGCTACATCTCACTTGTGCTCCAGTATTCATTGCTGCAATGTAATTTCTTTCAGTAGGGTTTGCTTCAGCCTGCATCCACGGCATGATTCGGTGCAACTCTCCCCTCTTGCAAGTCTTAGGGGGGATTTGGATTATTGGAGGAAAATTAACTTGTTTTGGGACAAAGAGCTGTTAAACACTATTGTTTTATATTTGGAATGCACATATATTACAATGTGATGGCAAGCTTTAATAAAAGAAATTGCTTATTTTCTTTCTCATTTTATCTTAAAAATTAGCCATTAATAAACTATTAACAGTTAAATAAACTGAATAAATTCATAGAATAAGGGACATCAAGGTCTCTGACTCAGACTGCTGCTCAAAGCAGGGTCAGTGGTGGGGACAGATGAGGTTACTCAGGACTTTGTCCTGTTGGGTCTGGATAACCATTGCTATCCTATGCTTTCTCCTTCAAGCTGATCATCAGCTAGGAGTAGATCTATATAAGGTCGAGGTGGACCTTGAGAACAAAAACCTACCCAATGCCTCATCATTCACATTGAATTAAAATTATCTGCATTACCACTTCATAAAACATCTCAGAGGCTAACAAGACAAAGCTGTGGTCTGCTTAACAGCAGTTCTGATTATCTGAGGTTTCCCTCTCTGCCTTCTAAACCTGGTCTCATGGTTTTGCAGTGATCCAGTGTGATTGGGCCATGATGAATAACTATGCTTTTGGATTAAAATCTTTGTGCCTTTATTCTTGTAGTGGTAGATTTTATAGGAGATATGTTTTCACTTTTTCATACATCATTACATTCACAGGCTTTATTGGTTCACTGTTGAAATAATTTGAGAAACTAATTCAGTCATTGCAGAAGTGCAGCATGTCTGTGTCTTGTTAAAATAATCAGTTTAGGCTAGAGGTGTGCTAATATGTTCATAGTCTCCTAAAATACCGTCTCTGGCAAAGGCACAAATAACTTAGGGGTGCACTGCTGATTTTTTGGCTGTGTCACGGATCTTAATTTACTAACAGCTAAAGGCTAACCTATGTACTGCTTTCAATTATAATCGAAATATCTGATCTGTATGGTAGAACTTCAGACTGAAAATACTTCAATAAACATAGACTGAAAATACTTCAATAAACCATCAACTGAAAGGTTTCAGACTACTGTGTTTAGTTATTAAGTTATTATTTATATAATTCTCTATGAATTGTGACAGGACTGCATCTTCCTTTTGTAGGTGTCCTTTACACTTGATGCTGCTTTCTCATGATGGCTTCTGTTGTTTCTCTTTTCCCCATCCTTTCTCAGTCAACACTTGTTATATTTGCATTTCCAGAGATGAAGTGTATGACAAGGTTCTGGCATTCAGCTGAAATCACTAAAAAAAAATATGAATCTTACAATCTGTTTGCTTGTTTTTAATTGTGTTGTCTTCTCACAAGACTGCCACTAACCTTTTTCTTCCTGTTGCCTCTTTCTAATTCGAATGTGTGTGCTGGGATAAGACTATATGTGAAGTGATGTTACAGCAAACAGTACTTGTCCCTAACACCCAGCAGAAGTTCAAAAAGCATTCAGTCTTTAAATTTGTTCCAACTTACACCTTTGTCCAGCAGAGAGCTACTAAATTGGTCTGGAGAATTTCTCTTAGGAAAGGCTGAGGGAGCTGGGCCTGTTCAGCCTCAAGAAGAGGCGATTGAGAGGGGACCTCATCAATGTGTATAAGTATCTACAGGGTGGTTGTGAAAAGGATGGAGCCAGGCTCTTGGTGGTGCCAAGCAATAGGACAAGAGGCACTGGGCAGAAACTGATGCACAGGAAGTTCCACCTGAACATGAGGAAGAACTTTTTTACTGTGTGAGTGACCATGCACAGAAACAGGTTTCCAAGAGAGGCTGTGGAGTCTCCCTCACTGGAGATTTTCAAGAGCCATCTGGACACAATCCTGGGCTGTGTGTTCTAGGATGACCCTGCTTGAGCAGGGAGATTGGACCAAATGACCCACAGTAGTCTCTTCCAACCTGACCCATTCTGTGATTGAAATTTTCCAAGTAACAGAAAGGCCTAAATAGAATATGCCTTCAGACTAGTAATGTCTTTACAGAATCTTTTCTCAACTCTTCCAACAGCTAAAAGTGGGAGGAGAGTGATTACTAGTAGCGCAAGAGCATTTTAAGTTATTTAAGAGCTAGCACTCCAAGTATTCAATAGCAATTGAAATTTAGCCTTGGCTGGACGGATACCTGGTGGTCTAAAGATCAATCAAGGAGATTTATTCACACTGTGAAAACATAGTATAATTAAATAGCTAGTGACAAAACATAGGCATATAAACTCATCATGTTTTGTTTCACATAAATAGAATACAGCTGATCCAAACCCCTTATGGAGTTCTCATTACTCTGGTCTTCGTGGGTACCTCTAGATTTCAGTCACCAGAACAGTATGAAATTGTTTTCTTAAAAGATACTGTTGATTTCCTTTCATATTCTCAAGTCACTAGTAAGTGTCGTAATCCCCAGACATGTTAAACTGTATTTTTTTAAGGCATGTAGAGCAGGACGTGCACGTTTAGCTGAAACATTGCTTCAGATTTGGTTTACAATGAAAATACAGAAGGAGGCTGAACTGCAGTGATACTGCCAGGCTTCACAATAATGAAAAATCAGAGTATGTTCTGTGTGCTTGTGTTACAGATTAGTTTGTCTTGACTGTTATAATATATGTGATTTTTCAAAGTCCTGACATTCCTGGCAAGTGCAGCGTAGGAGCTTCTGCGTGCATTCTAAATTTCTGGCTGACTGGCAATCACACTATTTTTAGGCTTGAAGGCTTACAGTGTAGAGTTTCACATGCTTAGAATAAAATTAAAAGTTCTCTTCTATCTGAAAATTAGTGATTTTGATAAACTTGAACACAATTTAGAAGTATGTTACACCCTTTCTAACAAAAACTTTAGTGTTTAGGTGTTCTTATAATAGTGACCATGAAGCAGCTCAGCATAAACTAAAATCAGGGAAAACTAGAGAACCCTGGGAGTCCAAATGAAAAGTATTGGTGTCCTTTTCTTCCATTATGATGGTTAGAGGAAAGGATGCAGCCTTGTAGATGTATGATGTGAGTTAACTTCTGACTTTGTGGCTGATGCCATCACGAGGGCTTGGGCTTTATGACAATGGGACATTCTTTGATGACTCTAGTCTGTTATGGAGGGGTGGGATCCACCTGTCTGAAAAAGGTGAGGGAATCTTTGACAGCAGGCTGACCAACTTGGTGAGGCTGGTTTTAAAGTGGGGTTGGGTCCAAAGTGGCAATGCTCACATCATCACATCCAACTGGGGAACATGAGGAGCTGGAGTTCCTTGTGCAGCCTCAAAGTTACTATATCAGAAATAACTGAAACATGGTGGGCCAGCTCATGTGTCTCGAGAATTGTGATGGTCAGTTATAGGCTGTTTTATAAAGATAGGTAGGGAAGAAGGGGAGGAGGAGGAGTTGTGCTCTATGTTAAGGAGAACCTTGAATGTGTAATAGCCATCTGTGGTGATCATGGAGGCCCTTTTGAATGCTTCTGGGTCAAGCTCAGAGGAGTTGTCTCCAAGGGGAGTCTTACAGTAGACATCTGCCCTTGACCTCCAAACCAAGATGGCAGGGCGAGTGAAACAATATTTGGGTCACTTAAGCAAACTTCAGGTCAACAGAACCTGGTTCTTATGGGTGAATTCAACTACCCAGACATTTGTGGGAAGAACCATACTTGATGGATGTGTGATCCATCAAGTTTCTGGAATGCATAGGGAACTGGTTCCTCATACAAATGTTAAATGTGCCAACCAGGAATGAGGGCACTGCTGGACTTGCTGCTCAAAAATGGACAAAACCTGTTTTGTAATAGCTCAGTTTGTGATCACTGCCACTGAGGCTATCACTATATTGTGGTGTTTGGGATCTGGCTGAGCATGCTGTACTGAGACAAAAACCTTGGAGTTTAGAAGAGCTCACTTCAGCTCACCCAGAGCTTAGCTGGGAGGGATCCATGGAGGATAAAGGAGCTAGTGAGTGCTGGGAGTTTCTCTAGGATGTTTTCCTGGAAGCACAAAAGCAGCTCATCCTCTTCAAAGGTGAGAGGACTAAGGAGAGCAAAAGATCCCCTTGGCTTAACTGTGAGCTTCTGAGTGTGTTCAAAACCAAAAGAGAACTGTAACAGAGATGGAAAAGTGGATGAACACCTGTTGGAAACTACAAGGACATTGCCAGGGTGTGCAGAGATGAAGTTAGAAAAGCAAAATATCTCTTTCTATATAATCCTCCTGCAGATTATCGCAAGTCAGTTGAAGCGTGTGATTGGGAAAAGCCAGCATTGGATTCCCCAAGAGCAATGGTGCTTGACAAACCTGATGGCTTTCTGTGATAAAGCAGCTTCCTTGGTTGATGGGGATGTTGTCTATCTGGATTTCTCCAAGGCTTTCCATACCATTTCCTGTGGCCTTTTCCTGGAGAAACTGGTGTGTCATGGCCTAGGCAAGCGATTTGTGCAGTGGGTGGGGAAGTGGCTGAGAAACTGCACTCTCAGCCAGGTGGTGGTAGATGCCTCCTCTTCAAATGGGCAGCCTGTCCCAAACTGGTTCCCCCAGGGCTTGATATTGGCCCAGTGCACTTTAATATCTTCAGATGTAACCTGCAAGATGGGATGAAACTGAGTAGGGAAGTGGACACTTTGGAAGGGAGTGTCATCCTGCTGGAAGACCTGGATAGGCTGGAAGAGTGGGCTGACAAGAATCTTGTGAAGTTCAGCAAGGGTAAGGTCCTGGGAGAGCAAAGTCCAGGAGTGCAGCACAGGCTGGGATCTACCTGTCTGGGGAGCAGCTCTGGGAAAGGGACCTGGGGGCCCTGAGGGGCAACACCCCAAGGGTGAACTTTGTGCTGCTGCAGCAAAGAAAACCAACAGGATGCTGGTCAACAGGGGCATCACCAGCAGAGAGGAAGAAGTCATTGTCCCACTCTATTCAGTGATTGTCAGGCCACATCTGGAACACTGTGTTCAGTTTTGGTCCATTCTCTGCAAAAAAGGATGTAGACAGGCTGGAGAGGATCCAGAGAAGGGCACAGGACAGGTAAAAGGACTGGGCAGCCTGCCATGAGGAAAGGCTGGGAGAACTGAGTCTGTTCAGTCTTGAGAAAAGAAAGTTCAGGGGAGACCTTACCACTGTATTCCAATATTCAAAGGGTGGCTATAGAGAAAATGGAAACTTCATATGATTCCTTGGGAAAAAAAAGGAAAAAATGACATATAATGGGTACAAGTTACTCCTGGGAAGATTCCAGTTAGACACAATTGGAAAATTTTTCACAGTGAGAACAATCAAGCATTTGAATAATCTTCCCAGTGTAGTGGTGGGTTCCCCAATATTGGACACTTTCAAGATTCTGCTGGACAGGTGCTGGGCTATTTGTCTAGACTGTGCTTTTGCCAGGAAACATTGGATCAGGTGATTCTTGTCCCTTCTAATCTGGTATTCTGTGATCCTGTAATTCAGTTGAGTGAATTGTAATCTATAACACACTTGCTCACGGAATGCTCTTGTGCATTCCGTGTGTTTCTGTATGTGTTATATAGATGGGGCAGTGAGAGGGATTGAAATAGCTGTGTAAATTTAGCAACTAAGTACCAAGGGTCTGTGGATTTATTCAATGGGAATTTGAATGCCTACTGAACAGCTGTATAAAGACAAACACTGCATTTGTGGATCTTGGTTTAAACCACCTGTTTGTAATCATATGATGAGTCTGTGATAGGTTTCCCAGGCTGCTGGAGTCCTCTTCCTTGATTCTGCCTGTCTGTGCTGGCTGTTCAGTGGTGTTACGGTGAATTGTCTAATGTGCAGTGGGATCTTTGCCACTGTAATTATAGTAAACTTCTATATCTATGTAAGGTGTATTTCTTGCTATGAACAAAAACGTGTAAACTGTTGCTTGTAAATTATTTTTTAACTGTTGCTCTGAGTTTAGCAAACTTTGAATTGATAATATTTGGCTTTTAATAAATATGGAGTTTTTCACTGTATAACGGCTTGAATTATGATGAAAAAGAAATTTGAGCATATTTCCTAATTCCGAATAGTACCAGTCATGAAAAGTACAACTCAAGATGAACTCCCTTCTTAGTCTCTTTTTTGTAGTTCAGGTTTAAAATCCGTACATGTCTCTTTAGAACTCTCTTGTGACTTTTGTGTTACCTGTAGATAAAAGAACTCAAGTAATAAAAATTTTCACAAAGCAAGCTTTGAGCTTGCAAAATGATTGCAGATGCCTTTGTGTGTAACTTGCTGTCTCCAGACAGTCCTGCTAGCAGCAGCAGATTTTGTTCATTGATAAATCAGTATCATGGGTTGATGCTGGCACAATGCCAGTGCCCCCATGAAAATGTATTTTTCCTCAACTAACTGCTGTGAGATGTGACCAGGAACAGAGCAGAGCAGGCTCAAGCTTAGAAAGAGAGGAAAAAACTTTATTAACCTACACTAAAATAACAGAAACACACAGGAAACAGAATGAAAACCTTCCAAACATTCCTCCTCCTCCTCCTCCCACCCGATTTCCACGAAAACACAGTAAGACAAAACCTTGGATTCCTGATCATGTTACCACCACTTAGATAATCAATTCTCAGTCCACCAGGGGAGAGAGGAGTCTCTCTTGTACCATAGTCCTCCTCACAAAACACAGTTGAAACCTCCCATGTTTCCATGTCACACATGGCACCGCCCAGAGAAACTCTGCCATCGTGACATCCTCCTTCCATGTACAGTGCTCTCACCACCGTCCATGGACCGAAACTGCTCAGGGTTCTTCAAGGATGCTTTGCCAAGTGCCTAAAAACAACCATTTCTCATTTTTTGGGACAACAGTCCCCCCCCATTTTCTCATCCCCTGGGGCCGAGGGTATTGAGAACAGAGCTTTTCTTTTCCCTGAAGACAGAAGGCACCACCACACCCTCTTCATCTTCCTCTGTTCACTCCGCTCCTTTATATGCTGTCATTACAGCAGGTCACTGTCTTGGCTCCAAGCCATTGCACCCACTTAAATGCAGTCTCTCGTATTACAGGCCACTTGGTTCAGTCTATGGCTATACAAGAAAAGTCCAGCCAAAAGCCACTCCATCATCTCCTCCTACCTCAGATTCCTCCCATCTTCTTCTAACATCTCAGGTCCCAGACTGTCTCCCTTCTCTTTCAAACCACCAGCCAGGAGGACTAATGTTTCATAAAGTTTCCTTCACCCAAGAAAGGGTTAAAAGTCAGAGCTCTTCTGCCCTCAGGAGACTGAAATCTCATGGTGGCGACTCCCACACTGGGCAACCTTCTGCCCCCCGCCTCCTCTGCCAGCACAGGCTCGCTCTCTCTCTCTCTCTCTCTCTTCCTCTGGTGGGGGGAACAGAAGACATTTCGGTGTTTCTCCACCCCTCCGTCCTGCAGGGGCTGGCCCGGTTCCATTCCCTTCCACCCTCTCTCTCTCTCCGGGGCTCCGGCCTACCTCAGCCTGGGCCTCTATGGCTTCACCTCCTCCACCCAGCCTGTGGCTGGGCAGGGAAGATGTTCACTCTCCTGCAGCAGGAACAAAAGAGGGAACTTTGGGAATTCTCTACTTTTAAGCCCTTGTGTCTTCAGAGGTGACTCACGTCTTCGGTGGTCACACCAGGTGTCAGTATTCAAATCTGACCGCTGATTGGTTTGACTATAACTTCCCAAAAAACTCACTTCCTCCCAAACTGAGACAATCAGTGTTGCAAAAGATTTGGGAGTGAGAAGTTCATATGTTTGGACACTCTGTTTGTGATGAGGAAAAAAGGTCTTAAGCTGCATAAAGAATGGCTCATTGTGTTTGGTCATATCTCTACTTTTACAAGACAGAAGAGACCAGTAGTATGAGGAAATTTCCAGATAGTGAGTATGAAAAGTGTTTGAATGCTGAGAGAAATTGTTCAAGTAAGGTTGATGATTATTTATTTTCTTCAGAGAATCTTAAATGACTTTTCTCTATTATGTAAATTCAATGAATTGAAAGTTGAGGTCTATAGTGAGTTCTTACATTAGGAAATAGAGGGAATAACCCAGGAAGGTAATGGAACACCCTGATAAGGAGTGAGAGACAAATGGCAGTAATATGGGTATACATATAGGTGAATAATTCCTTATTTTAATGTCATATCTCAAAGGATAATTGATGACCAACCTGAAGTTCCTTATTCCTCTTAGTATTGACATGAAGACTGCATTTTTACAGAAATGTAGCCTCTTCCACTAGCATAGACTGTGATTAAATCTACCCAAAAGTATCTGTTAGTTGACTTCATACAAGTTAATGTGAGGGACAGGTCATATGATTAATTTGTCTGGAATAACCTGGGCCATTCTAATTTTTAAAATTTCTCCTATTTTTAATAAACTGTGAGATAATTTGATTGCACTGGGCATTTAAAGGGAAATTTTTTGACGTGTATTAGAAAATTACAAACATGAGTGGTTTGTATGTCTCCACTGAAGGGTAGGGAGGTGACAAGCCAGAGTGCAAGCAGTTCAGTGGCTATGGTAGGCCAAAAGTGCCGCTAAGTTCAAATATGCATGAAATCGGATCAAGACAGTATTCCAATAAATCAAAAATTTAAAAAGGTGTGGGTTATATAAATACAAATATGTGTACTATGTGCATACATACTTGAGCAACATAGTTACTCTCTAATTTAAAGATCATAAATACATGTTTGTGTAGTGCTGTTTGCCTGTGGTTGAAGTAGGTCACTTCCCTAAGTGATGGTGCCATGACTTGGACTGTCATTGAGTAGGTGTTTGTTTTGCTGTGGGTTTTTTTTTCTGTGTGGTGTTTGTTTGTTTGTTTGTTGGAGTTTTTTTTGTTTGTTTTTGTTTGTCTTTTTTTTTTTTCCATTGCTGATTAGAAGCATGAAAAATGTTACAGAAAGAAATGCAAGGCTTTTTCGTAACTGGTTCCTTCTGTATTTTGTATCATTCTTTTTTGTGGAGTATCTCAAATTCATCCCCGGAAATAGTCATTAGTGTTTCTCACATGCAGGAGAAAAATCCACACAAAAATAGAAGTTGTCATCATCTATTCCTGTGTCAGGCTTCATCATTGAGCAAATAAAATGGAGCTACCCACAGGTTTTCTCCTGACTGAGAGCAGGAAACAGCTGATTTAGTTCTCTGCGTGTGTTTCTGCAGGACCATATGACAAATACTGTGACAGTGGTGACGTTGATGCATCATGTGAATGTTATATACATCGGCATGCATTGATTAAAGGATGCAGAAGATAGGACACTGCAGCGGTGCTTTAACTTAGCTGGGGGATGGGGATGGGACAGAAATGAAACAAGTCATCTGAAGGGATAGGTCTTTCCAGGTTAAAAGAATGTTAAGCATTGGAGAAAAGCAGGCATTTCATTTATGCTATGTTTTAACCAAATTGTATTTTTCAGAAATGGTTTTATTTGTTTCAGAAGTGTTTTACTGCAGCCATTGTGCTGTTTGAGATGTGTGCCTGATTGCAAGATGGTGTAAATAGCTCAGCAAGGAATAGGGCTGCAGTGTCGGTGCAGGTCTGACCAGCTGTGGGTCTTGCAGTTGATTCAGTACCCTGCTGAAAACAAAGAATTGTTTGATTCCTTCCTAGAGGCAAAGCAAGAAATAGGGTGGGAAATATAAATACCATCACCCCCTCTGATAAAATACCTCTGTAGGGCATTTTGTTTTGGAAAATGGTTCAAAAGAAAATGCAGCTGTTTTAGGTTGTTAGTACAAACTCCTGGCTTTCCTTTGGTCTTGGAATCATCAAAATACTTGGTTTTTGTAACTAAACCTGATTCCTGTGGCCTTTTGTTTTGCATGCTGCTTGCAGGGAGTTGGGTTGTTTATTAATCTGCCGGCTGCCCTGTGCACTGATTCTGGCTGCACAGCCACCTTCTCAGCAAATCATATCCCGTATGTTCCCCAGCTGCTGCCATCCTTAACACATGCAGAAAATGTCTCCTGGCTGGCTGAACACAAATTCCAGCTGGCATCACCTCATGACTGAGCAAACCTCACCTCTCTCTCCTGGCACTGTTGCAGTCACACCGGTTCTCTGCCTCAGATGTTGTATCTCAAGGCAAAGATGTGGGGCTGCAGCAGAGACTGGAGGGCTGAGGCAGCTGGGAATCTGCTCCTTCCCCACAGAACGTGGGGATGTGCATGGAGCATGAGGGGGTGTGTAGCTGGAGCAGGGTGATGAGTGGGTGAGTGGAAATAACAGCTCCCTCTTATCTTCATCCAAGATGATACTTGCCAAGTGTTGAGTTAACAGCAGTGATGGGTTTAATGATTGACCTTGCTATTGTTTTGCCATCAGAGAACTTGTTCTGTTAAACTACCTGTGACTTCTTGAATAAAGCTTACTGGTCCACTAAAATAGAATTACTACAAAATACTTTGTACTTAGCAGTTCTAGTTTACTGTTTCTAAACCATTATGGCTATTAGGCCTGTTCTTTAAAATAGCACTTGCAGTAGTCCTATTATTGTCAATGTTCTGTAATGACATTTTTATTTCCTTGAAAATACTCTCAGAAGTACCAAGGAGGTACTTCTGGAGCACCTACCAGGCTCCTAATAGGAGACTGTTTTCTGACTCTGTGGTCTGTGGGTTTGCAAAATTAGTGATACTGGGCACAGTTCCGATGTTTGCGGAAAAGTTACTTAAGTATTACATAGAAGAAAGAGGAAGCGTAAAATCACTTGCATGCTGTGATGCAGAAACATCCTATAGCTAGGCAAATATTAAGTAGAAAAATTAGTGAACAGATGAAAATTCAAAGCACCAGCATGTCAGCTATTTGTTTTCTGAGTTATGAGTACTCATTTTTGTCAGAAGATCTCAGGATTCTACTTCCTTCATCAGGGTTTTGTAAGGCAGATTCCAGCACGGTGGAGTTCTGCCTTTACAGATTTTGTGTTGTGAAGCTGTTAGGCTTTCTTCTTTGTGTTTTTAAGTGCTCTATACTCTTGTCAACTTTTTACAATGCAAAGGTCAGAGTTGGTGCCCTTATCTGCATTGTTTACTGTTATACTTCCAAGTGATTGCAGAAATAGTGGTTGATAGGACACAATGCAGTTTTTCAAGTGAGAGAGAACTTAGGTGACCGCTCCTGTCTCATCTCAGTTTAACATTAAATTTTGGACATAGTCAACTTCAGCTCTCAGCTTTGAGTTTTCTCGGGGATCAAATAAATTTTTTTTATTCCCACCTTTTCTAGTTCTGTGTTCCTTTTGGAGTCGTATTGGAAGAATGAATCACACAATATGTTTCTTCCATTCCAGGGAAGACATGAAAGCACCCTCCCTCCTGCCTGTCTTCTGTTTTAGATGATGTTTCTCTAATTCATGAGACCCTGAAGCTGGTCTCCTTGTCCTTGAGATGTTCCAGAATTGAAGGGAGCAGGAGGAGAGGTTGGAAAGCAAGAGAATGTAGTGTTAGGGAGCATTTGGAAGATCTGATTTTTGTATGCATTTTTGACAAGAATATCTATGTTGTATTTGCCATGTATTAATGTTGCATTTGGAATATGGCTTGTAGCTATAACTGGAATGATCATTTAATTTAGCTTGGTAAAGATTTACTTTACCAAACCATTATGTTGCCATTATGTAGCAAAACATCAAAATACATTAGTCAAGTGATAATGTCAGCAGCTGATCTGCAGTAAACAAAGAGTCAAGCCACCACAAATGGTTCTGGGAGGACTAAGCTAATGAATCCTCATGGACCCAGCCTTGTGTGTGTGTTTGCAGGACACCGCGGGGCCTGGATGGCGTTTTCTCTGCGGCTGAGCAAAACCCGCGGGTCCTTGGGCTGCAGGGGCGTGGGCGCTCCGGGACACGCAGGCCAAGCAAGCGCTGCTGGAGGCCGGTGCAGCCCTCCTGCCCTGGGTTGTGCTGGGCTGCTGTTGGATCTAAATGTTGGAGAACTCTGTCCCCTTGTTAAATTTGCTTTAAAATGGCTGTCAGACCCAAAAATCTTCAGCTGAGGGTTGAAAGTGGGTGGAATGCGATAGGCAGATTGCTTATTACCAAAGCATGATGGTATGAATGTTTCTTTCACTGGAAATGGGCTCAGAGACAGTCTGGTTTTGTCTTTTTATTTGCTGTTTATTTCAATGCATTTTGGATCTCCACTTGAAGTAATTGGAAGGGACAGACTAGTGTGTGAATCAGAGGCTTCTGAGTGGCCAGAAGGATTAATAGTGCTTGTATTTTAGAGGCACACGCACTCTGAGGCTGTTACTGTTTACATCATAAAACTGATCAATTTCCTAAGAAATACCACTTACTTACGTCAATAATGCATACATAAATTGTGTAAATAGGCAACTTTTTGGTGTAAAAACAGCAGATTGGGCAGAGTAGCTTACCTTGCAGCTCTCAGTCAAAACTAAACTAATTCTAATCAGTGTTTGTGTTGGTTTGTGCTGGATGATTGCAGAATTAGATGTTTAGCTTTGACACTTTAGACTTCTTTTTGATGTACATTTTTCCCTTTGAAGTTTTGTAAGCAAATATTGTATGTTCTAACTTCACAGAGTTGAATTTCGCTGTGTGAACAATGCAAACTGATTATGATCATTAGAAGTAAAAAAATTAATATAGCTGGATTTTAATATGAATTCAGTTCTGTCCCTAGAGGCAAGAATTTAATTTTTTTTTAACTTTTTTTTTAAATTTAGTGTCATCTGTAGAAAAACAAACAAGCAAACCCAGGCAGCAACTTTCAGCACAGAGCTTGGGAAAACTCAGAGGCTATTCTGTCACCTTTTCTAAAAATCAATGCGGTATGATGTTACATAGTGTCTAGGTATGCCTTTTGGAATGGAGTAATTACACATCTGAAGAAAAAGAAAAGAACTTTTTCCTAACATAGTGGAAGAAGTATTTTTTGACTAGACATGAAGCCTTTATTTCAAGGCTAAATCTGTAGTATGTACCAACTAGCTGGTAAAAAAGCATCGTGTGTTGATTGGTTTATTTAACTTTCTTCCAGCAAAATAGCATAATGTGCTGTTGTCCTTCTACTGCATAAGAAGAGCGTAAAATAACAGAAGCTGTTATGACATCTCTCAAAGCCTGCCTTTATCAAGGTCACAGTTCTATTTTTGCTGCATTTTATGCAAACAGGGATAGGTATGGTAGAAACATACATTTTATAACTAAGGTGCTGAGTCCTCCAAAAGTGTAAAATGAAAATGCAACTCCCACCTCTTGTTGTGCAAAAACATAACATACATGGGCTGATTGCTAACCTGGATCTTTGTGCTCTTCAGCTTGCTCATCAGCAGATACAAAGCTCTAGAATTAACCTGTGGATGTTCTTTCTTGACTAGCAACTCAAAATTTCTAAGGAACATGGGTAAAAGATGGCGGTTCTGCTTTTAAACCACATATATAATCTTTACATTCTTAAATATGTGGAAGCTTTATATAAGTAGGTTCTGCTGGCTCATTCAGTTCTATCAAATTTGTGTATAGTTATGCTGAAGATTTTGAAATTAACAACTTTTTCTCAAGATTATTTGGAGCAATAGAGGGTGGTAAAGATGAGGGTGTTCTTTGGAGCCAGAAGTTGATAGAGGTGTAGTATGCTGAGGGTTATTAAACACAGGGATAATGTATTTGAATCTGGGTCTATAAAGTGCTGATTGTTTGAGTGTGGGAGAACACTGGGAAGCAGCTTCTGTGTGTGTTCTGCTCATCTGCATTCCTGGGCATCTGTGTTTGAGCTCCTGCTGTGGGGAGGACACAGTTCCGGATCCTGGGCTAGATGGAGGCTTTGTCTGAGCCTTTATGTCCTCCTGTTGCACATGATGTGCTGGGCAGGATGGTTGCTGTATGTCCTGCTTTTGACTGGGACAAGGTTTATGTCCTTCCTAGTAGCTGGTGCATTGCTGTTCTTGGGATTTAGTATGAAGATAATGTTGATAACACACTGACATTTTGGTTATGGCTAGGTAATGCTTACTGTCAGATGCATGTCAGTTTTCCATGCTCTGCCAGTGAGGAGGTGCACAAGAAGCTGTGAGGAAGCATGGCCAGGACAGCTGACTGGAGCTGGCCAAAGGGACATTCCATACCATAGTGTGCCATGGTCAGTGTATAAACTGGGGGGAGTTACCTGGAAGGGGACTGATGTGCTCCTCAGTAAGCAGGTGGTGAGCAATTGTACTGTGCATCACTTTTCTCTTGGGTTCTATTACTTGTTCTTCCTCTCCTTGTAATTTCAATTATTATTATCAGTATTAGCATATTTATTATTATAATATCTAGTTGCACTTAATAAATTGTGCTTATCTCAACCCATGAGGTTCACCTTTTCTTTCTGGTTCTCCCTTTCCCCGTGCGTGGTGGGTGTATGGTGGAAGCAGTGAGGGAGTGGCTGCTAGTTGGAGTTAAACCATGATACTGTGTCATGTGGAGTGAATTTCTAAGGTGACACTGGATAAAAATGCTTTGCCTGTAGGAAAAAAAATCAACTGTTCAAAGAAAATCCAACCACTTTGCACTGAAATGAGCAATGTTGGTGTGAATGTTGTGTTGGCTGTGCTAAACTTGTGAGGACAATAAAAAAGAGGGGTACAGGGATGAGATTGAAGTTTTCTGCATTAGCAGAAAAGGTGTTTCAGGAGTCATTCTATGTAATGTTAGCAGTAGAAAGTGTAATAGGAAATACATATCAAATTCCATCAGGATATTTGGAGACTAGAAGAAAGTTCACGTAGTAGGAAGGAGCTAAACCCTGTATATCTCTGTGTGTGTGTGTATATATATATACAAGTATAGAAAGATGCTTTTTGGTTTTATATGTATACATGCAGGTAAAAATTTCTGATATGTATGTCGCTTAATGTTATTTGTCAAAAAATGACTAGACAAAAAACAGTGAATAGGACAATGTATTTTATTTGCTAATGGGAATTAATTTGCCTTTTTTAAAAAATAGAATTAGATGTTCTCTTGATGAACACCTTCTGTAAAGAAGTACATGGAGAAGCTGCTTACTTAATATTTTCTATGTATTGTAAGATTTATGTGTATAGTTTAAGGTACTTCATTTATAATACGTTAGAATATACTTTTAAAAACCATTGAGTAGTTTACTTGATATATTTCTCTTGAAAGAAAGATAAAATTTTATGGGTAGAACATACTACATACTGTTTCAGTGTTTTGAGATGCTCAAAATTATAAGGAGCTGAAAATATTATATGGAATACCTGTACAAGAAAAGCCCTTCTATATAATAGGCTATCCAATATTATTTGCTCAATCTTTTTTTTTTTTTTTTTTTTTTTTNTTTTTTTTTTTTTTTTTTTTTTTAACTTTTAGTCAGGAGTTAAACATATCACTGTGTTCTGCTTTCTGGTACGTGCTACAGTGTCTCCCAGATATGCCTGAATTTGGTGCATCTGTTGATATATAAAGTAAGGTCGTATTGACAAAGATCCTGGGACTTAATCTCAGAAATATTTTAAATGAATGTTTTTGTGTCTTTCTGTTACATAATACAGTGTTCATTGCAGGTCAGTTTGTGTAAAAGTTACTTGTAATAATAACAATTTTGTGGCTTGCTTGTAGCTGCTCATGTTCAGTGTGAAATACTTTTGTCTTTCTGCTCACAAGAACATTATACAGTGAGAGGCAAGTATATAGTAACATTGACTTTTAAGATCAGTTGCTTTTCTACTGGTGGAGAAACTTTAACCTTGGGTAAAACTGTTGCATTTGTGTGCAGCCTGTAATTAGCTTTGTGCTGGGTAAAACTTGATGTGTTTGAGCTCTGCAAAACTTAACTGAATTTTCTGATCTAAAGGGAGTTTTTGGTGAATGAATCATTGAAGAGTAATAAACATGTAGTAAGAGTAATTTAGAAAGTTCTCGAAACATTTTCAGATCTTACTTAAATTTTTTTAACTAAAGGTGGATTTACATGAGCATTAGGATGATCAGCAACCTGCACTACAAACCTGCAGAAGAAACAACAGGAATTATGCAAGCTGTCATAAACCTTTTAAGTTTCTTTAGGGGAGAACATATTGCTGCACTTTGCCTGGTGAAATGACATTTCTCATGAACAAGGGATGTGATGTGGCATGACTCGTGCAGAGATGCAGTTGGAAGTTGAAAAGCATTGTATGGGTTGCAAGTTCCTGTGTTTTACTCATCAATTAAAAATTTGCAGTCTTCCAGTCTGTGTGTAACTTGGAACTGTGGCTGATGTAGATGGAAGATAGTTAAGATTCACAGTTGTGTTCAGCGAGTGCAACATCGCAGCAAATTTCACTACTCTGTCTGAAGACAGCTTTTGTTTTAGAATGAAATTTGAAATCTAATCAAGAAGCTTAAGGTGTTTTGTTTTTGTTTCTTCCATTTCTGCACTTTTACTTCAGTGTGGGTATTAACTGAACATTGTGAGAAACCCCTACCATGTTGGTCATGATGACTATTATTTATTGGATAGAATTGTGGATTAGTTTGAATTGAATTTTAAAGGACATCTAGTCCACCCTGCAACGAGCAGAACATCTTCAACTAGATCAGGTTGTTCAGAGCCCTATTCAGTCTGACCTTGAATGTTTCCAGGGATGGGGCATCTGTCACCTCTCTGGGCAGCCTGTGCCAGCGTATTCTTACTACAAGCACTTTTGTACCAATTAGACCCCCAGTATAATACTGTTTCTGGATTATGCATGTTAATGAAAACAGAAAATAAACTACTGCTGAAACAGACCCTCTAAATTTTTTTTTCACCAAAACACATGTAATTTAATGGTATATAAGGTAATCTGTAATGTCGAAGTTGGATGCTTTAAAATATTAAATGGTTTATATATAGCACATTTTTCAGTTAAAGGTTAAACTGTGAGTGTTCTATGTAGCAAGTGTCAGACTGAAGAATAATTTCAAAGACCTTAGATTTTCTTAACAAATTTTTGCAAAATATATATCTGGAAAAGAAAGTCATGTTCCAAGGTTGTCTTGCAGTGTCCCTCACTAGTTCACCAAAATCCAATCCTGGCTGTGATTTTGTTTGTTGTATAAATATTTTCATTCTAACTGGATTTTGGATGCATTATACAATCTACTGCTGGGATTGCACATCAGTCTTGTGAACATGAAAGACTGTACGGTTCATACATTAAAGTCCTAAAGGATTAGTTGAGTTCCTGCTGGCATTCACTGTCCTTTTGGACTTCAAAGAATATCTGGCAGATTTTGTGAGGTGTATTGGCAGTTAAATATATATAATCAGTTCTCACTAGTGTGTTGTTGAGAAAACAGTATGTTTTCTATAAAACTAATAAAACTAATTTTATCATACATATAACTCTTTCATAAGGTGGTTCATGGATGAGTTTTTTCTTACCTTTGCTCAGGATCAGCTTAACAGAAGACACAAGGCGTCCTGTTCCTTTTTCACTCGGTTATGTTTTAATATGTGTATTTGAAAATTACTTGCCTTTTCCAGTTCCTTTGAAAACAGCAGCAATACAATTTGTGGTACTGAATTTTGAATGCATAGCAGTACATGCAGTGGAAATTATTTGATGTATCATTTTCTAAACTTCTGTGCTCATACAGAAAAAAACTAACTCTGAATTACAAAAAAAAACCCAAACCAAAACAAAAAACCAACCTTAACAGATTAATTTTCTCTTTATAGGACTTCCAGTTTTTACAGTGGTGCTTACAATTATAAATTGTAGGCTTTATTTATGTGAATAAATATTTTGGCTTATGACAGTAGAATTTATATGGTTGTACTGCACACTTTCAAATAAAAAGGTATGTGCTTGCCTAGAATGAACATTACTAAAAAAACCTCAGAATAAAAGTGTAATTACAGATTCCTATTATGTAATATTTTGTAGAAATAATTGGAGATTAAACTCTATTGAAAAATTACTTTATTCAGTGGAGAAATGTTTATGATTTTAATTGAAATTTTTTTTCCCCATTTTCTTTCCAGGTATTGCTTTGTTTTTGCTTTAGGATACCTCACTGTGTGCCAAATTACTAGGGTCTATATCTTTGATTATGGACAGTATTCTGCTGATTTTTCTGGGTAAGGAGAAAAATAATCTTTCTTTCTTTTCCTTCTAACTGATACTGTATCTGTTGCTGTGTTGTGTCTGTTGTGTACTGTGTCTGTTTATTGGTTGCTTCTTCCCCCCCCCCCCCCCCCAAATTAATTATGTCAACCTTTAAAACTGTGGGAGAAAGCTGAGCATGTATGTGCATATTGGCACACATGCAAATATTAAATAACTATGCTTTAATCATACAAACTGAGAATTTTTGTGAACAGTTGTTCTTGTTAGAACCACCAATATGTTATCTATTGCCTCTTGTTCCTGTCTGAATGGCATAAAGGATTTGGTGGCTAAGGGGGCTTTTTCTCTTTGATTTTTACATTGAAGTGTCTGCTACCATCCTTGACAGCATAAAGAACCTTGAATTGTGTCTGGTGTACTTGCTTGCCTGGCACAGTCTGTTACCACATTTTGAGGAAAATCTGAACGTTTTATGGAATTTAGCTTTTAGCTTCTTTCTTTTTTTTTGTTTTATGTTAGATGTTCCAGAAGGAGAAAGCTAAGGAGACAGGCATCTGGATGTCGAGGTAGTCACAGAGACCTTGGATCAGAAAGTTTTGTCTCTGTGTGCCCTCATATTATATCATGAACTTATGCCTATATTTGACTTGAACTGTATAGGAGCAAAACAGAATCAAATGGGCAAAATAAAAATAAACCATATTGCTAATTCTTCCTTCTGCTGCAGACATGGAGAAGTGAAGCACAACATTTCTTACAAAAAAGTTTGCTACTGTGATAGTGCTTTTGTTGATTTAAAGGAGAGTGTATATTCTGAGGGGAAAAAGAAAAGAGATGAGGAGTATTTAGAGATGCTAGTCTGCTTAAAATAATGCATTAAGTACTTTCCAGTACTTTAAGTACTTACTTTAAGTACTTTCACTTTTCCACTGTGAGTGGCAGTGGTCATTGTCGTTTAGCATAACCTGAATTGTACTTGTTAGCCTTGTTACTTCTCAGTCTTTATTGGTGACAGGCATGTAGTCCAGAAAATGAACTTGTAGGCTGAAGCCAAAAGCTCTTTCTGGTTGAGTTCATCTTTTCTGTCATCTTTATCTTCTTACCTTCCGAAACATCTTTCTACATTGGTCTTACATCCAAGTGTCTGCCTTCAAGCCAGATATCCAAGTTCCAGTTGTAGTCAGCAGAGATGTGATCGATGTGGACAGTGGAGCCTGAAGGGCATTTCAGCTGACCCACCACTAAATGTCTACCTGAGCGTGAACTGGGTCACTTGTCAGATGCCCCTGACTCTATGGACTACATCTCCACTGGCTATAATGAGAGCTTGCAACATGGTCATATGCATAAAGACACTAGATTTACTGATGCTGAATTTAATTTCACCATTACTAGTGAAACTGTAATCCAGATGCTGTCCTTTCCAGTTCTATGTAGGGCCAAAGTGTACAGCCTTGGCAGTGATCAAAGTTCTGAGCTGACTGTGGAAACAGTGTAATTGCACTTTGTTGTTCTCATTCTCAAAACAATTAGTAGAGCTTGAGCACACCATCGCTCAAATGTGACTGTAGCGCTTTCAGATGTGTCTCTGATGGTTTGGTGGTAGCTCAAAGATTTCTGCTAGGTCTAAACATGTCCAAAGATTCCCACATCCCATCCCTGGACAAGTTCAAGGCCAGGTTGGATGGAGCAACCTGATCTAATTGAAGGGGTCTCTGTCAGGGCAGGGATGACGGAGGTAGATGATTTTTAAGGTCCCTTCCAACCCAAAGTATTCCATGATTTATGAGCTCCGTGCTCTGGACAGAACTGTTCAGAAGCCTAGATCTAACTCTCTGATGGTATGTTTGAGATGGCAGATTTAAACCACCCTTTCATGCACCAGTTTGGGAGCTCGATGTATGCATATCGCATTAAATCTCTGGCGTACACTGCATATGCTCCCTTGACATGAGACAGAGACTACTTCCAAAACAGGCAGAAAAAGAAAACTTTCTCTGGTTCTGGGAAAGAGAGTAAGCTCAAAAAAGCCCCCCAAAGTTGCCTAACTAGCTGCTGAACTTCAGCATGAGCGAGCTCTTCCAAAGATATTGGCATGGATTCATATAGTGGTTAGCCCCAAAAGAGCTTTATGTGTGTGTTTACCTAGATATTTCTCCTAGCATACAGTGCCTGTCTGAGGTGCCCAAGCTGAGAAAATCTGCTCAAAATTTGAAGGAAGGTCTCAGTGCACTGGCAGTGGAGAAAGCTGGGGACACCTCATGCTGGAGATGCAATTGCTTGTGCAGAGCTGTGTGGTCCTGGCTGCAGTACTAACAGATCCCAGCTGCCTCCTTTGCCTTTCTGCCAACACCTAAAAGGGATTGTTAAAATCCTGCTTCACAGCCTCACTGTGCCAGGAAGGACTCTTCTTCTTTTAGTCTCTACATTTTTGCTCCTCGGCCAAATATTTGATGACAATGAATAGCCACTTCAGGAGAAGAAAAAATAGAATACCAGGGTCTGCTATGATAACAATGAGAGATTTATCAGCTGGAATTAATGTAAGGGCTGACTGAGCTCCTCCTGGACTCCATCCTTCCACCAGGCAGGACCCATGCTGTCATATGTCTGCTTACTGAAAGAAAACCCATTATGTTTAGAGTCAGTTGGGGATTTCTGCCAGCACCAGGCAGGCCTACAGATTAAATGCTAGAAAAAGGTATGAGGGATTTACCAGAATATCTTTTCGTGTTTAGTCTTCTTCGTTGCATGTTACTCTAGTTTTGATACTAGGATTTTGGGGCACTGGAAGTTCCACTGAATTTTTTTTCCCCTGGTTGCATTTTGAGGACTGGAAATAATTGTGTGCTTTGAAACCATTTTAACCATTACCTAAAAAGAAAATCAATTTGATGGACTGAACCACATGGCAAAATACTGGTGTAGCCCTGTTAATGAAGGAGGACTTGATGGCTTTTGGATTTCTGTTCCTGTGCCAACTCAATATGTTAAAAAAATGCCAAGTGCGCTCAAGACACAAACAAAATGAAGTGCCCATTGTACAGAATTATTATTTTATTCTGAGGATGTTTTGTTTGTTGGGGTTTTTTTGTTGTTTGGTTGTTGTTGGTTTTTTGGTTTGGTTTTTTTTTTTTTGGGGGTTTTTTTTTTTTTGGGGGTTTTTTTTTTTTTGGGGGTTTTTTTTTTTTTTGTCTCCAACTCACAGACTTCTAGGTAAATTCAACTCTTGATGAGTTTGTTGAGATCTGATTTCAAAATTAAATTTCTGAATTGTGATAGTTGATGCATTCCCATTGCTTCCCTACCCCAGGGAGGGGGTTCATAATGTTGAGATTCACATCAGGCAAAATCTCTTAGTTACTATGAAAATGGTATAATTTCTCAGTACAAAACTGACTTGGCTATCCAGGGCAGAATATTTCTTGGACAGTTTAAGATTCACTCAAGTGTACCAAATTCAGAACAAAGTGAACTCTGTTTGAGCCAGCATAATTATGCTGGGTTTTTCTTTTGCCAGATATGTTTACTTGAAGCAAATAATAATTCTCAATGGAAAAATCAAAGATAGGATCAGGTGTTAGCAGATACCATGGTCTGCATAGTTAAATAACTTATTTTAATATTCAAGTTTGCTATAATTTTCTTGTCCTTTGCTTACTGCTGCTGTAACTTACAATGAATATAATTGCTCTCTCCTTTCTTATTTACACTTCTCCCTGTAAAAAAAATTAACTATGGTAGTAGAAAATCCATGTGAAACACTTCAGCTGTATTTGTATAACCTAATGCAGCAATAATTGACAGGTGTAATCAAATACTGCATTTAAGGCTTAAATTTTTCTCATTGTATTGAAAACTCTGCAATGATTTGAGCAAAAAAACTAATCACTTTGTTCTTGCATTGAAGATGTTCCAGCTTAGAGTAGTTAACCTGGACTCCTAATATAAACTTCCCCTGGTATTTATAAATGAAAGAAAACCCTGAATTTGTATCTAAGTTGTTCTTTCTTCTTTTTTTTTTTGTGACAGTCCAATGATGATAATTACGCAGAAGATCACTAGTTTGGCATTTGAGATTCATGATGGTAAGATTTCTTTACTGTGTTTAATTTTCCATAAAAAATAAATTTAAGGAAAGTTCATCGTGAGTCAGTGAATTACTTTAGACCCGTTCTGTGTTTCAAAGCAAAATAAATTTCTGTGTCTCAGTTGTTTCATTGATGCTTATTGATGAAAGTACTGAGAAATGTTGCTTGGACTCTACAGAAGCTCTAATAATGCTGACACTGTGCAGAAGATATGACTTACCAGAAGACCAGTGACACTTCTGGAGTCAGTGTCTAAAGAGCACTGATATTCTTTTGGGCTGGGATATTGACTGTGAGAGTTAACTAAAGAACTTCCTGGTTCAGAGACCTCTGTTGCTGACAGATGGATAGAAAAAGCACATGTAATTTCAGTTGTTGAGCACCTTTTGTTTTAAAATGCTAACTCTTGAGCACTTCCCTAGTTTGTGCCATATATGCTGATTTTTATAAAACCTTTGTATGTTTCATTTTGTTTAGTATCATAATTACACTCACAGCTAACAGATTGCTGTGAAGGGGGAGATTGTCTAATTACCTTTGTATTTTCTCCTGTCAGATGTATCCATCTGTGGGCCCCAGTTGTGACAATGAATCCTAATGTTGGCTTTCATGGGTAGAATAGCTAGGTTTTTAGTTACCTTGAAATTCAAAAGAGTAATTTTCATTTTAAAGTTTGAAAATGTCATCTAATAAATCTGTTCAGTTAGCTTGAATCACTTGGAGCTACAGATGTCAGTTGAAGATTTGGGAGTGTAGCTTCAGACACCTGGATCAAGACACCTGCTGTTCTGATATTGCTAATTAACATTGTGCATGAAGTTTAGTGTGTTTTTGTCTTATATGCATCCTATCTTTAGTTTGGTGTTTCATTTTTTTTCCCTGCTTGTTAAGTGGCACTGTGTAGAGAAGCCTGTTGGCAAAATTTTCAGGAATATGAAAAGTTGGGAAAAGACCTTTTTAAAGTATTTTTATATGAATGAAAATAAATTATGCTAGGCTTATCTAGTTGGTCAAATACATTGAGGTTTACCTTCCAGAGAAAATATATTCAGAAGTAGTATCTTGCAAGCTATAATCAGCTGAAGTACAGAGTACACAAGTTTGTGGAAGCAGGTTATTATAAGGAAGTAATAGTTCTAGTATCAAGCATGAATGCTTCCTCTTACTGTTATTTTGCTAGGGGAAGGAGCTATTCTGAATTTGCTGACATCATGCACAAATAGTGGAATGGTGGTATGGATCAAGCATATGAGTGTTCCTGGCAATCTTGAGGCAAATGTTTCATTTAGTCAGCTCTATTCTTAACTTTCATCCCAAACTAGACTAGATTTTTTCCTACTTAAATTAATTCAGATAATTCGTATTTTCTTCTGGATTTCTTTGTAGATACCACTGAATTTTCAGTATAAGTCTTGAAATTTTGTTCCTCATTGACCTCTAAATTCTTTGTCAGCCCTTGAGGAGTAGCTAACAGTATATTGGAAAAATTTCTCTCTGGTTGTGTCTGCAGCTCAGCAGATGCCTTGAGTTGGATGGTCGCAGTTGCAGTTGTGAACATGACTTTCAAAACTTGATGTGACCAATGTGAATACAGAAGCAATTGTTAGTCTGGTGTCATGAGATGATAAGAAAAGATGTACAGGGGAGACTAAGATTGCATTCAAGCAGTTTTTTAACCTTTTTAGACAACCTAAAAGGGATCCTTCATGAAAAATTAATGAAAACAAGCCCTGCTGTCAGTGGGCTTTTGTTCACTGTACAAAGCTTCCACTGGAAATTACTTAGAGATATAGCGACAGGAGAGGAGATAATGTTGCAAATCATTATAAGTGATTAATGGCACTCTGAGCCTCTAGTCACATCAGCCTCTAGTCACATGGCTATATTAATCACCAATTACTTTATTTTCTTCCCTCATTTTTTACCAGTACATCCAAGGAGTGCAAAGAAAATAAACAGCTGAAAAAAAAGTGTTGGTGTGTTGGAAGTTCCTGGTAAACTTCAAGATTCCAGTGGTAGCTAGGTTGGTTTTTGGTAAAGGCCATTCTTTTGGACTTGATCTTTCTATGGCAGCCAGTTTGTTGTCTTCAGCTGGTTTCATTTGAAGGTTCTGGAGTGAACTGAATGTAGCCACAAAGGCCACTCACTCATGCTGCATACTCAAGTGTCTGTCCAGCTAAGTGGATATGCTTGATTCCAAGCTGAAAACTACTATGGAATCCCATACACAAATAACAGCTACCCCTATAACTGTTACACCCTTGTGCTCTTATCTTGAGGGATCTTTTAAGGCAGGGAAATTAAATGCAAGTTGCATATGATTTGTACTTGATGATCCTTATGGGTCCCTTCCAACTCAGCCTATTCTGTGATTCTGTACTTTAAGCTTGCTGTATAATACAGACTTCTCAGAAGTTTGCATGGATCACAAATACACCTGAAGAGATTTGGAGTATGCCTTTCATGTATTCTGATTTACATTTTGAACTTCAGTCTTTGATAGTTCTTACCTTGCTGTTCCTTGTTACTCCGATGAGAAATGCCAAACAAACACGAGTAGTCAGTGTGTTCATGTTTGCTTTGTATTTTTTGCTGTATTTTTTCCCTGGCATCTCACGTGTATATTCTAAAAGCAGAAATGTTTTTATGTAATTTGGAAACTGCTGGTGTCCATATTAACTCTTTATGGCAAGATTTAGATTTATTTATGCAACACTTCAGGCGAATAACAGAGTTAAGGGAGAAAAAGGAATTTTATTTTTATTAGAACCAAAAATTTGCAGCTGTTTAACAAAAAACATTGCTTTCTAATATTTCTGTTAATTATATCAGTGAAACTGCCATGGTGTGGTGCTGTCCTGTTTTTGTGGTTTTTTGGGGTTTTTTTTGTAATTTGTTGCTTTCTTACTATGCTTTGGAGTTCCTTTTAATGCTCTCTCTCTAACTACCTGCTGATTTTTTTTTTTAATTTTTTAATGTACTCTCTCTTGTGATAGTGACAGCATGGTGATTATTGTTTCAGTATCAGTTACCAAATTATTTTTTTCTTGTACGTGTCCTTAGTGGTTAAAGGAATTATATTGTATTTTTCCCCTTCTAAGTCTTCAAGTATAGTTTTGTGCCTGAGTTTTGCTTGTATGGCTCTCTGGATATTAAGACTTGTAAATTTTCTTCCTTTTTTTGTAGTTTTTTTTCAATTTTACTCAGTAGGCATTTGTACCTATTTGCCTTTGTTGCTGCCAGTGTGATAGTAACAGCTAAAACTGTTATTGTCTGTCTGTCTTTGGATCTTAAAATGTTTTAATAACATGTATTTGGGCTCAGCTGGTGATTCATTTCAGAACTACAAGATTTACTGTAATTGCAAAAGAGCCTGCAATAGGATCTGTTTATTATTCATATATAATCCTATGTCTAAGCATTATTAGTTACTGATTAGCCAGATTTCCATACAAATACAAAAGTGGATAAGTTTAACCACAAAGCTGGGGTGATACGTTTGTGAACACTGTTGTAGTGAGACCTCAGTAGCAGTCATAATATCCCACAATAAAGTCTGGGTGGCAGGATAACAGTGTGTGCCTGAGGGTGTTGGGTTTGTTGCCATTAGGATATGGCCTCTCGAGAAGGAATGTAAAGATAGAACTTCCTTATGTTCTAGACCACTTGGGAAAATTGTTTTTATTGATGATTTACAAAATTCTTTTACCAAGGAAGGAACATAGGAGTATTTCCTGCTTTACAGATGAGAAAATGGAGTTACAGTTGCTGAGTGACCAAATTGTTTCGCCTCTCTAACAGATGTTTGATAAAAGCCATTTTCTCTGATCTCTGCTGTGTGATTTGGTAGTAAGAAAGAGCTGCAGTTGTGGTAGTCTCCTGCTTTAGGACAGAAGATCCTCAAAGGAATGCTACAAAACCTCATGAGCTCCCTAGCAGCAGTGTGCTGCTGAAGGGGGAGTTCATCTCCAGCGTGTAGTAGGTAGGGAACAGCTATGGTTTATGAGGTCTCTGTTCCCATGGGCCTGGGAGGTAGTGAATGTGTATCTATTAATTCATCTCATATTGAATAAGCATCAATGTAAGAACACCTCTTCCATGTTTATTTTCTGTGATTTAAAAAATCTTAATGGCAGCTTCCTGAAAGCTTTCAAGAGTATGACAGAGATCATCATGTTCTTGCATGCTGTGCTAAGATGATAAATGGGCCTCCAAGGCACTGAGAAGGCATTTTAAAAAACGCAACAAAGCAGGGAAAGCCACTAACCTGACCTTAAAAAAATCTGCTGGCTGGAGGGAAACCTTTGTGAGATAGGGAAATGAAAAATTAATGAAGGCTTACTTGGATGCAGGATGTTTGAGACAGCAAGTGCATTGCTTACAAAGTTATTTGGGCCTTAAATTACTTCATATATATGTATTTAAATAAAACCTGTTTTAAATAGACCATTTCTTTCCTCCTACCTCTCCAAAACCACAGATTGTATTTCAGTGGTTAGATTCTTCTATTTTAGGTTTGGGGTTCTTTCCTCCTTTTTCATACCCTACCAGTAATGTGAAATATTTCATTTGACTAATTACCTTTCTTTAGTGGCTAATCTGGCTTTATGCAAGTTCATTTGGACACACTGGGTGATAGCTTCCTCTTTCTGACTTAAGAGTAAAATACTTGTATGGAATATAATGGCAAAGGAGGCTCCTGCTGCAGTTAGTTTGTGTTGTGTGGGCTGTGAGAGACACTTCAGTAGCTATATGGTGGGATCTATATCCATCTATAGGTGTCTTTGTGTTAAATTTCTGTTTGTATTAAATTCAGAGATTCAGTACCTGAGAATTGTAATATTATGACCTCAAAGGTTACAGAATCTTTCAAAATGCTTCTTCCACATTTTTTATTCAGTACCTTTATCAGCATAAAAGTCTTTGCTACCGAACCAAGGAGAAGATGTGAAACTGTAATGATGAGGAAGAGAGAAGGTGCTGCATGAAGTTAGGGGGTGATAATTTGTTCTTAAGTTTCTTGCCTTGAGTGAGTATGAATGGGGATGACTTGTGACTGTGAAGGATCAGGACCAAGGAAGGCATTTTCCCAGGTCATACTGAAAGAGAGGAGGTGGCAAGTTGGTAACCCCCTCTGTATTCTCAGCTTTGTTGAAGACTAAAAGTGTGGTTTTGAAGTCATAAGTGTGTGTAGATCATGGCCACACTGGAGTCACACTAAGACAACAGAATTACCTTCTTTGTAGATAACAAGTGTTTCCATGAGTCATAGAATTAAATTAGCTTTTACTTCCTCTCAGCTCCTCAGTCTTTTTTTTTTTGTCATGAGACTGACTGATTTTGATATCTAAAAAAAAAATTGGCTCCAGTTGAAACTTCCCCTGGATTATGTAAAAGGGCTCCCCTCTGTGGATTTACTGGCATCAGGGAGTGGGGTTGAAGGCAACCTTTCTATGAGAGGGGGAGTATCTTCTATTGAAACATCTATTTTCATAAAGCACATTAGGATTTCCTATTTATATTGCCCTGTGCTTTTGTCAGACTTGATTAGAAATTGGCTGTTGGGTATAAGCACTGCTGTGGATGAAGTGATTGAAGTGTGATCCCATAAAGTTGATTTCCTGTAGGAAGCTATGTGCATAAAGTTTTTAGTACTTGCAATGGCAAAGAAAAAACGCAAATATGAACAGCGGGAAATGGCTGCTTGTGGAATGTGTGAGCCACTAGAGAAGGCTGAAGACGGAGCTGAAGTGGTCATTCTTGCAGGCAATGCTGGCTGGTATTAGCCAGGGCTGTCTGAAGGAGGGAGCTCTACTTCTTTTGTTCCCCTGAATTAGTGTATTTCATAATAAATGAAAATGTTGAAAGGTCTTATTTTTTACTTTTCTCTTTCATGGGAGTACAGATTTTGAAGACTATTTTTCAGGGATAGGTTGCCAGCATTTCAGAAATAGCCACATATGGCAAGAAGGTAAACTCAGTCTTCTTGCTGAACTTGGACTGCCCCCTTCTGCTAGCCGGGGTTAGAGCTTCCTGTTAGTGCTCAGGAAAAAGGCTGTGGCAGCCTCTACTGCCATGCCTGCTTCACTGGACCTTGGTCACAACCTTTACTTGCAGTGCAGAGCTGTTCTTGAGGTCTGCTGTAAGTTTTGAATTGCTGAAATCTCTCTTGGACTGTGTTCATTTTATGCATCAAAGCTGCAGTGACTAATGGCAATGTTTGGGGCTTGTCCTGTTTCCAGAATTAGAAATAAAGGGTTTTAAAACCTGCAGACTTTGAAGTCTTGACCAATACAGGAGAACTGTTTTTGTTAACACTTTTTTCAAGTTGTCTTAATGCTTTCCTGAAATCCACGTGGTTTCACGTTTAGGCCCTGCTGGATATAACTGAAGATATGAGAGTTTGTAATTTTGTCAGTAAGAATTGTTTGATCCAACTCCAGCAAAAATGTTATGTGACATAATAGCTCTGAAATTGCTTGAGGCATTAAGAAATTACATTGCAGCATGAGACTTGTTCTGCTGTGTAAAATATGGGGGATTTAGCTTTTCTTTATTTTTTCTTCTTCCTGTCCTCTTCCCTAGGAATGTTTCGGAAAAATGAAGACTTGACTCCATCACAGAGGTGTTTGGCTGTAAGGTAGGCTTTCAGACATTCTGCTTTGGGGATGTTTTGTGTGCTTTATTAATGCTCTGTGCAGTTTCTACAGCTCACATTCAAGACAGAGTTTACAAGCTCATGTAAAACAGATCCATGTTTTTATATATTTGTAGTTTAATTTGTACATCTGTTCTTCTGAAAAATATCACTAGTAGATTTTATAGTAATTTAGAAAAAACATTCTAAGTTGCAGTCTATGCAAATGAATGCCGTATCAGATAGGAGACTAATAAGTAGTTAGTACACATATGAAGTAGCTGGTGAAGAAACATTGTTAAATTCTGTTTTTCAGTATTTAACTTGCCTTTTCTCATTTCTTTATTCAGGACACTTGAAAATAGTATATTGCTTTGGGCAAGATAGTGTTGAGACATTTGCTTTGATTGAAATTATTGCCAGTTAACCTAAACCTTTGTTTATTGATTCAATTGTTGAGGGAAAAATAGAGAACTTAAACAGTTGAACAAACAGTTGAACAAACATTTAGGAAAACAGCCTTCCCTTTTGTTCCTTGGGCTCAGCTTCAGTCAAACACCTCTACTGAGCAGGGAGAGACTCTATAGAGTTCAGGAGGTCTGTCTCAAAATGCTCAGTATGGACTGGAAAGAAATGCTATGTGTAGAATGTTTAAAGCTGTGATTACAAAAGACAGACAACTGCTCTTGTCCATGTGGTTTTTACTGCGTTAAAAACGAGCAATAGCACGGAGTATGACTTTTCCTACTGTGGAAATCCTGAAGAACTACACAATCCATCTCACGAGTTGCTTGTCTTTGAATTACAGACGCATGCCAAGTCTACTGGAGTATTTAAGTTACAACTGTAATTTCATGGGTATCCTGGCAGGCCCGTTATGCTCTTACAAAGACTATATTACTTTCATTGAAGGCAGATCATACCAACTGCAACAGTCTGAAGCAAATGGGAAGGAAGATACAAAGTATGAACAAACGGATCCTTCCCCAAATGTAAGATGTATGACTCTTGCAGTGCTGATGCTTATGGAATCATTGCATGGAAAGCTTGGTTTGCACTCTTCATTTACAGGCATAACTGCTGAGCTGTATCTGGAGCTCATTCATCAACAGAATAGTTCCCTGTTCAAAAAGTTTTATGCTTATTTTTTAAAGGCAGGTTTTCTCCATGGTTTCCAGTCTGGATCTTGTGGATAAAAGCAGATTAATTTGGAGCTTCCTAACAAGCTTATATGGTAAAAAGCCATCTTTAAATTAAAACTGTTCATGCATGTTCACTTCAAAGCATATACTGTGCATAAAAACCCAGTCATATGTAACAAATTGAAAAAGTCTTAGAAATAGTTTCATTTTTCATGCTTGCAGTGATGTAGAGAGGTATTAAAGACGGATTTTGATCTGAAGGTGTAGTAAAAGATGTACTAGCCATAACACTATGAACAATACTTCAAGACACCTAAGTATTTTTTCTCTTTGGTCTTTTATTGGAGAAGGGACAAAATACATAGAGAAGATAGACCAGTTGATCATGCCTTACGGGAGAGATTGTATGACCTCAATTTAAATCAAAAGCTCACAAAACTTACTTCTAAAATTTAGTCCGATTAGGTTAATGCCCAGAGTACTGAATATTACTTTTTCACTCTTTTCATATTATCTTAAATAGTAATGTATCAGGCATTTAAATTTGCATATGCCTAAGATAATTCTTACCTCACATAAGAGGCAGAATTATCATGGGGTCAATTGGAACACTTCACATGGATGGCTTTTGCTAATTCCAGCACCAGTTGCCCATGTGCTGCTTATCTTGTGAGACCAGCTGTTGCTGGAGCAGATGAAGGCATTCCCACATGTAGCTGCTTGTCTTGTCCTACCATCTAGAGGTTACGGCCCCACAGCTGGGCCAACAGGGAGTGCTTCCCAGTCGGTTGGGGCATCTCCAACCACTTCCATCCTTGGAAAGTGGGTGAGGACTCTTCGCATGTTCCATTCTACCCATCTTGTGTGATTGTAGTAACTTGCACGACTGGAATCTAAATTTGTGGCTGGAGGATGATAACACTTTAAGGTGCTCCACAAGTTGACAGAGCACGTGAGCTCACACAAGTGAGCTGTGGAACAAGTTAGGAAGGGTGAAAGACACAGGGAGAATTCCTTGTGTAGACCGGCAGCACATGGCCCATGCTCTGCTTTGATGTGTTGTATAGACAGAGTTGCAGGCACTTTGTTTCTAAACATTGTTTTGACCAAGTGTAAAGTCTTGTGTACTAAAATCCTATTTCTGCAGACAAGAGTTATGTAGTAAAATCATTGCAAATGAATGGAGGTAAACCAAATCTGCCTGTATCAGTACTTCTGGACACACATCCACTGATTGCCTGATAGGACTTCTGGCTTTTTACCACATAATCTTGCTAGTAATATGGACAAGGTCAATAGAAATAAATATAAACCTATGATGGCTTCTTCTTTCAGGTAAGTGGTTTTCCTTAAAATTAATTGCTCTTAAGATGCTTGAAAGTTATGCAATTTATGCTGCATTAGCTTTTGACATAAAAACAAAGAGAAGCTGTTTATGCTCCTGATACTTCATCTCCCAACTGGTGTTAGAGAAATCTGGCTGCATTTTATAACACCAGTGAGTATTGTGTGCTTTTGGAGAAAGATGAATGCCACAATTTTACTGCATTTGCTGTATCAATTAAAATATTCATTGTCTTGTTCTAGAACAATGTTTAAATACCATTAACTTTATATTAATACTTTAAATTTGTTATTATTTCAAGAAGAATAAATTTTTAGGTTACTCAAAAGAATTTGAAATGTAGTGGGGATCAGCAAATGTTAATGTCATAAATAAAAAAGAATCCTTGAGCTGAATTACAGTGTTTCATTTCTTGTTAAATATAATTACATAACTGAAGTAGTTCATGCCAGCCTCCTCCTCTATACTGTGTGTTGACTGCATGATGTTAACTTGGATTAGTACTTTTGCTGTGTTCATTGCATGTTAAATGATTCAAGTCACCATATTGAAACTTACTTCTTATATCCCTCCTATTGTGCCTTTTTGCAAGCTATCAGTTGTTGGTGCTCAAAGTGGTGTCAACTCTCAGAAATTAATATCTATCTTTGTAAGTTTCTTTTTTTTATGGCTACCCTTAAAATACAAGATTCCTGTCAGCAGATATCTGCTTTCTTGCTTATGCAGAATCTTCCTACAGGTTATAATGTTCCTGCTTAATTATCTATAATTTTTATCTGAGGGACCATCCTCCCCAGAATAATGTGCTTTAATACCATTCAATATTATGTATTATGTACTGATTCTTTATCAACCTAAGAACAAGTTCATTCAAATAAAATTTTTGAAGATTCCTCTCTACATTTTTAATCTATTTTTATATATGATACATGTTTATGCAGTAATTTATTTTTAAAATTTCTGAGCTCTGTGAGTGTTTTACCTTTATTTCTTCAATGAGAAATCTGCTCCTGAACCCCTTCCTCCAATTAGGTATCTAGCTTTCAAGCTAATTATATTCCCATCTAATTTATGCACATTTAATTTTGTCCTGGTACTGTCTTCTAGTTTAAGTACCTCCTTCCCTTCCCAGTGTTGATCATATTTGATATTTTTATACAGGTATGCCCAGTTTTTCATCAAAACTGGATGAGACAGGTCTTTTTACTTTTTTGTTGTAAAATAATTTGTATTTCGTGCTTCTTCTGAGGTCAAAGTTATCTTGCATCTTACTGCCTGTTAATTCCTTAGCAGAACAGTCATTTTGCTGTGTTGAAAACTTTGAAGAGTAAGTGAAATTAAACTTCAAGTTACTTCATCCTTGTAAAAACTGACTAAGCCTCCTGTGTGATTGTGCAATTCAGTGATTGCCTATTTATGCCTTGGCAAAGAAAGTTTAATTAAGTAATAGGAAGTGAATGAATGTTTTACCAAATGCATTTCAATCGGTAATTGAACAATGATTTTGTTGGTGTCAGTGCACCCTGTTGTAGTTTGATTCAGATAATTTGGTTTGTCTGAAACTAACTTGTGAAAAAAACAAACAAAAAACCCACCAAAACCTACCAAACATACCACCACACCTTCCTGCCAAAAAAAAATTTCAAACAAACAACCCCCCCCACCCCAAAATGCCAGAAGTCTGGGTTTTCTTCTGATTTGTTTCTCTAATCTGACTCAGCCTGAGGAGCGCAAGCCAAACCTGCAGCGAAGGAGTGGAGGCAGGGCAGGACTCTGCCTTGCGCTGCAGCCTGGGTTTGGCTCGGCCTTCAGAAACTGCTTACACCAGTCTGGAAACAGCAGCTCCCCAGCTTTGTAGAGGTGCGAGATTTATCTCCACCACAGTTTTCTAAAGACACTGTTATCCCTGATTCTGATCCCTGTATGTGGTATCAGCGTGCTGGGATTTGTAATTATTGAGTGAAGTAGTGCAATTAAAAAAAACCAAACTTTAATTTATGGCAGAGTACTGTATGAGTTCATTATTTTTTCTTAAAATAAATTTTGTTGAAACCCTGATGCTCTTTCATAAAAGAGGTGTTTTCACCTCCACAATTTAGTTAAGTACCTTAGCCTTAAGAAAGCATATTTAGTGTTGAATAGGCAGGTGGATGACATCTGTTTACTAATGGAAAAATTGGCAAATAGAGGCAGGGGCACAATGCAGGTCTTTGAACAGAGATAACATTATAAGTGGCCAAAACATTTTTTGAGACTTTGTAGTCATCTTCACCTACTTTATATATTCATACTTTTGTTTTAACTTGCTCATTACTGTTACCAGATTGTAAGTATTGTTTCTCCTGCAGAATTGGACATGACTTGTAGTTATGGCTTAGGCCTTAAATCCTTGCAAATGTCTTCAGAACTTGGGGTGATGTCTTCTGATACTTGAAAATATCAGACGTTTGCATTTGTCAGATACTGCATACCAGAATCTTTATTCATTAGTTTTAGTAGTAACTGATTTTGTGAACATTCATGTTGATTTAAGATCCTGAAGGTGTTAAGCCAGCTGAACTTCCCCTCTGCTGTAGCAAAGAGAGAGATTATTAATAGTTCTGGAATAACAAAGGAAAGCTTTTAGAAAATTAATGCTCTTCACGTTGAACTCTTGTAATAGAATAAAGTACTAAAACGAAGTTTATTAGAAAGCAAGTAGAAACAAATAATTAAGCACCAGCTTCAACCATTAATAGGTAGTTGCCTCCTGAATTATCTGGCTGATGTTTTTTCAAATCGCTGGGATTCCTGATCCTCTCTGAAATATCTTCTGAGATGAGCCAAGTGAAATATATGCAATATCCAAAAATACCCTCACCGTTTTACAGCTTTTCCAAGTCTAATTCTTTAATCAGGTTGTACTGCTTCTTACAGCTGTGCAACTGGGTGAATCTTTGATACTGTGTGTCATGCCAAAGTGTGTGCTTTCAGTTGGACATTTACTGCCCCATTCTGTATTATGGAAAAGAATTGCCCTTTATTTTGGATCTAGACGTGGAGCTGTACTCTCAGTGAAGCAGGATGTTATCTTTAAAAGTTTGGGTGGGTGTACTGGAAGAAGCATAGACAGATAGATTCTGGTTATATTTTTGTTCTGATGCTTCAAACAAAAGTAGATTGTTTTCTTGTCGAGTTTTTTATCTGTATAATTGTAATGTAAATAAAAACGGTAATGTTTAAATATCGAGGTTACATAAAATAACAACTTTAAAATTAGATTTAAATGAATTAGCTTTCAAACTTCTCTTTTGTTGGTGCTTGGTTTAGTATGTTACTGGGGCCTTTCAAAAAACATGATATCTGCCCTTGGGATGTGGATCAGACTAGTGACTTAGAGAAGTCAGTGTCAGGCATAGATTGCTCTGAATGTTTTATAATAAAACCTTAGAAAAGTTCTACTGAAAATACATACTCTTTACTGTGGTGGTTATAGCAAAGCTGAGTTTTGAAGTAAAAGTAAAGTAGGTCTTATCTGAACAACACACTTTTACATATCTGTGAGCATATTATTTGTACCATTGTAACTTGATCGCTCTGGGAAAACAGGTCTATCTAGAACTGATTGGCTGAAATCTGGGCTGAAATTCATAAATAATTTCAGTGTTTTAGTTGGCGTAGAATTTAGATGCTGTGATAATATAACAGAGATGATTGATGTATTGAGTTGGGCAGCAATTGAACATCTGCATTATGCCAAAGGGTCCTGAAAAGAAACTGAAGTTTTGCCATTGTTTTGGAATCTGCAGTAATAATATTACTTTGTCCTAGATTATATGTTTTGTGATATGATGTCTTAACAATTTAATTGCTTCAGTAATTTGACAGGAAAATAAGAAAAAAATATTTGAGTTGCAAAAGGTGCTCTGGTTATTAAAAGGGCTTTTAGAGGCTCACTGTAGTCAGACTGGATTTGTTGTGTTGGCCAGGAGAAGTGATGCTCACAACTTGATCAATATAATAATATTCCTCGAGTCTCTATAAAACAGAGATTTTTTTATAAACTATTTTAAAGTTGATAGTATATATATTACTGAAAAATTGGTATATATATATCTGTATAGGGAAGGGAGGTTATAACTTTCCTTTGTTTCGAGAAGATCAACAAAAAAATGAAGATTACAGAATCTCCCATCTTAAATTTTCAGATAGCCGTGGCACAGAAACTCTTGATCTGTGGGCTGTCCTTACTCTTCCACATGACTATTACAAAAACTTTGCCTGTGGAATACAACATTGATGATAACTTCAGAGCTACAGCATCATGGCCTGTAAGGTTTTTCTACCTGTATGTGTCTCTTATGGCTGCCAGACCCAAGTATTATTTTGCATGGACTTTAGGTAAGTATATGTTTAAAAATATAATAATAACAGAAAGAGCATGTATTGAGAGTCATCTGAAATGTGCAGACTTAAGTGTGTATTAAAAAGTGGCAGTGCCCTCTTGAGGCCTTAGGAAAACCTGATTGCATTTAAGTCTTTCAAGGTATTAAGTACATTGAATAGTGTCTCTCTTTTTGAGAAACAAAAGCTACCAGAAATGTAAGCACAGTGTTGGAAGAGTTTTGGAGAGTGATAGTGTTTCAATGAACAGTAACTTTAAAAAAAGTAAAAAATAGTAGTAAATCTGGTCTGATGTACAATCCTTCTTTTTGTTTATTTGTGTTTTTTTAAAATTTATTTTGATCCTGTATTTTTGGCATATCTTCAAAGTTAACTAACCACAGAGGTTAAAATTATCAGTAATTTGCTTGATGTTATTCAGTCATGAAGGAAAATTAATACTTTGGAATTCAGATGCATGATACTGTTGTTAATAGTAGGTGGCATTTTCAGAATTTGATGGGTGACTTCGGTTTTAGTCTTTGTTTACTAAAAGTTTGAATGACTGGTGGGATAACATGCTTAATAATTTATAACTTGCTTAAGACACTTGAATAGATTATATAGTTTAAAAAATATTTTGCATTTCCCTTCATGTTGCTTGTAAAAAAATGACGCATACAACAGGAAGATGCTTTATTTAAGTAAGCTGACATCTTGAAAGTGGCTCACACAACAGATTTCATCAGCTTCCTCTTCCTCTCCAGTTTTACATATTTGTCTCGTAGTTCTTTTGAGAGAAAATCTGGGGGAACAATGCAATAAAGAAAGCTTTAGGGTAGCAGAGCAGCATGACTCATTTACAGCTGCTGGTTTCATTCCTGGTCAATGAATTAAATGCTTTCAGCTTGTCTCGATAAAGTAGTTCTGGGGCTTGTTGTGGAAAGAAATACTTTTGAATATTGTGCTCTCATATACCCGTATCATCTGTAAATAGTAGTAGTCATCTGAAAAGTAAATCATTTTAGTTGCGCTTTTTTTTGCCTTTAATACTTCAGTTGGATTCCTCTTTGTGCCCTTGCTAGCAGTGTAGAGCTAGCATTTCTCTGGTAAATACCAAAGAAAATAAACCACGCCAACTTTGTACTTCTCGTTTGTTAACCTTCATCCTTCCACTTTGTCTCATCTAAACTTACAATGGTAGGAGTAGAGTGGGAGGGACTTGAACAGTTTAACTGGATGTTAACCTTTGAGTTGTACATTACTATTCTTTATGCTTAAAAAAAAAATGTGTTAATGAAATTAATTTCTTAAAATGAATACTAAAATGCTAGTTAATAAAATGAGTACTTACTCTAGTTACAGTCTTTGCATTCTAGCTTTTGAAAAATTATGGAGTTTGTGTCTCCAGCTGTTTCTAATTGAGCGTAAAACTGTTGCCCAGTATTTGAAGTTGGCTTAGCAACATCAGGTGTAAGGCAGTAAATTTTGTTGCTTTCAAAGATGTTTCTAAAAAAAATTCAGAAGGAAGTAAAAATATTATAAATTCAAAACCATCTCATTTCCTTGCATGTGGCCATCCTAATTTGAAAAATACATTTGAGGAAATGTTAGTGTCTGAGCTAACAAAGCTCAGGCAAAGGTGATGACTGAAAGTGACAGGCAGTAGAGATCCCTTGTATTTTCCTGCATAGCCCAGATGACAGTGGCAGCTTTTTCTCCAGGGAAAAATATTGTTTGCTTAAAACATCTGACCTTTGACATGCACTGTAAACACGTCACATTCAAAGGTGTTGTAACAGTGGCCTTATGCCATTAGTGGAAGTGTGATGAGCTCTGCATTTGTTAGAAAATTACTGTTTCCTTCTGTTAGGTTTGCACTGCACTCTGTGAGGTGCTGTGAATGTGCACCTCCATGGAGGGAATCACACAATTTAATCTTTATGCTTTAAGCTTCACTGTTGCTGCATAACGAGGACCAAAGACATGCATCTCAGCATTGAGCTGCTGTTTCACATCATTATAACCAGCCACTGTTTTGTGTCTTGATGCATCTCACTGAGTTTGTTTTACTGTCTGATTGCTCAAGCAAGTCTAAGTAGGAGGTATGGGAGACAGGGAACATCTGTACTGTGAAGTAGCTAGTGCTACCTCTCATTCTTATACTTCTGTGCAAGTTTCTGAATTGGAAGCCAGTGTTGTTTGGATTGTTTTCTGTTTGTTCAAGTGATCCTCAGTATTTAAAAGAAAAAATAAATGTAGTCTTTATAATGCAATAAATGTTTTGAACAAACTACAGGTTGTGTGATGCACAATTTCCAACACAGTTTATAATTTATTTATTTCTTCTTGTCTCATTGCAGCAGATGCAATTAATAATGCAGCGGGGTTTGGTTTTAGAGGCTACGACAAAAATGGAGTTACACGCTGGGATCTAATATCAAACCTGAGAATCCAGCAAATAGAGGTTTGTTTCTGGCTCTTTCAAAAAAACCTTAATGCCCATGTAGGTAGTTGCTCTTAATTTCAGTAACTTTTCCTACGCATTCGTTCCTTTAGATAGTGAATATGTTCCAGATCAAAAATTATGTGTTTACACCTTTAGAAAAGGGTGGAAAATAGCCTGTTTTGAACATGTTCTACTTGTCAATTGACTTACAAAATACTTTGTGGTTATAAGTAGTTGAGTAAATAACTTATTCAACTCATCACAAATTTGGGTGGGAAGATTTATAATTTATACACAAGAATTTTGAAACACATTGTGGCATTCTGCAATTATGGAAATAATTTGTTTTACTTTACAGTTTTCCACAAGTTTCAAGATGTTTCTTGATAACTGGAATATCCAAACAGCTCTTTGGCTCAAAAGGTACTTATTTCTTAAAGGAAATTTTTCTCCACTGAAGTTTCTTAGATAAATATTTCTCTGAAGATGGTATAACATTTGAAGCTAACTCCCACAAAACGTCACGTGTTTAGCAACTGTACAGGAGATTCTTCTTGCAATACTTGAATTAAAGCCTCTGAGTTTAAGACTTCTCTCTTAGTCTAAACTATCAGGTTATGATAGAATCTCGTTTTCTTCACACGCCATAGGGAACCTAAAACTGTTAATCTGTGGAGCCATCTTTTTTCCCTCTCTTATCATTCAGCCAGTGCATGTTGCTGAGAGCAGCAGGCAAAGTGTACATCTCAGCCTGTGAAAGCTCTGCATTATTTTTAGCCACAGAGTGATACAGGAACTTCGATACGTTCTGTGAGAGAACTTTCTGGGCTCCTTCCGTTATGAGTGCATGACAGACATCAAACCCTACAATGTGCTGTCAGCAAAAATTCCAAATTAATCTCTTAGCTGCACTCCTTTTTTCCTTGCCTGGGGAACAGGTATAGTGCCCTGTGAACTACATTATTCTGCTTCTTTGTGGTAAGGAGAAAGTAGAAGTGTTCTTGAGTAGCATGTGGGTGTTGTTTCCGTTCTTCCAGTCAGACTGTGGAGTTGGTCTCCTATCCAAAGGTGCAAGTTTAACTGAGACCCCTATCTTGGGATCACTTAGAGGACTTTACCCATTATTCTAGGATAGCTGGCAACATAATGTCTCTTCCATCATATTTCTTCATAGTATGTTCTCTTTCTTCCGTAATTTCATCCCCAAATATTTTGCTCACCGAATTTAAAAAAGAAATTGAGTTTTATGTGATTATTCTGCTTGGATCAATAGTCAGTGGAATCTGTTGCTAGGACAGTCAACAAAAAATTGCATGTTTGCAGATACTGAAATGTAGCATTTCAAAAACCAAATATGTAGTTTAGCTATTTTGATTTAGTTAGAGAACAGAAGTTTGACCGTATTACAACATAATAGGAAAAGGTTTTATTTCAACAAACTTTCAAATCTCCTAAATGAAATGATTGTAAACAAAAATTATTAATGAAGAAGCATAATAGTTCTCTTAAAAATTGAAAGAAAAAAATGCAAATCAATTCCTCAGGGTGATAATAAAAGAAGATGTCAAGAAAAATTAAGGCATCTCTTTTAATAAGTATTTTTAATACCAGTAATTGAAGAATCCTTGGGGATAGTCTAAATTGATTCTGTCCAAATGAAAGGGTGTGGCAAGGTGGATATTCTGTGAAAGTTTTGTTGCAAGTAAAAAATTGTTTTAATTGATCATATATGAGGTCCATAAATAGTGGTAGAGAATGTATATTTTGTTACTAAGTATTTGTTTAGTTGCAGTGCTCTTAACAATTTGCATAGAGGACAAGCTCATGGATTACTTTAAACATTCACTTTTAATAACTCACTTTTTTACCATTTATAGAAGTACCTAAAACTTTAGCCATTTATCTGACATGAAATACTAGACATTAGCATTTGTTCTATTCTTTTCTGATTATCACTAGAAACTGAACCATTGGTTAAACCCTGATTGTGTGTGAAAACAAACTTGTAAAAAACACAGTTAATGGAGCTACAGTTCATGAAGATGTTTAGTAAATATTTAATGTCGATCATACTATACAGCAATTTAAAGGAATTATTGCTACAAGCATGTAAGTTAAAATAGACATTTACATAGTAGCATATATCAACTATATATCATTATAATGTTTCCTGGCTGGGAAAGCTGTTATGTTCCCCCTCAGCCTGTTCTTTATCTTTTCCAAAGAAACCATCTCATCCCATTTGTCTTTGGTCATGTTTGCAAAACCTCTTGTTGCTCAATTCTAACATCTTTTCCAAACCTCCTGTCTTCTTAGAGTAGATGTAGTACTTCTGCTAAGACCATCAAGGTTTTTCCCTCACTTTTGAGAGGCAGAGTTGATTAATTTGAGTGGATTAATTATAATGACTTTCTTTGGGTAATACCATGATGTATTAGAAAGGGTGTTATATCTGCCTTTTTTTGCAGCAGCGATATAGTATTGATCATGCTTAGCTGATACTCAGTGTTTCATACTGTTGATCCATATTCATACTCAGCTACACTTTTTCAGTAATGTTACAGGAATGGTACTGGTTTGTGTCTTCCACTTTTCTTATTAAATGTTCTATGCTTTGGACTTCATCTTGTTGATTTCAGAACATCCTTCAAGTCTGCCAAGATCATTTTGGATTCTAGTGCTCTCTACTAAGAAAACAGTGCCAATCTTGTCCATCCCACCTTCCACCTCAAAAAAGGAAGACAAGGTGGAAAAAAATACTTCTCAGTCTACCACCTAAGTTAGTAAAGAAATTATAGAATCAGACCGAAGATGGTACATGGTTGAACATCTTCCCACTTCTAGAGCGTTATGGATAACCTGTACCACCTATATTTGAATAGATTTTCTCAACCTGTTGTGATGACTATATTTCCTTCATTTGTTTTTAGGATCATCAAATGAAGCATTTGAACATGATTTATTATTGCCAAATCCATGGAAGCATTTAAGTTTACTTTTTGAAATTGAAATCAGAGGAATTTTTTTTGGTACTGTTTTACTTCACTTGCATTGATACAGCTGAAATTTGGTTAGTTACTTTAGTGAGTTTTGTTCACTCCTAAATGCTTTCCAGGGATGATTTCAGTACTTTAAACCAAATAAAGATTCAAGACATGTATCACTTTATTGATGAGACGTAATTAGCCACCAGTTATACACATTTAGAATTAATAGTAGTATTAGAACACATAAAATTTCACATGTGTTTAGTGCTTTGGTGTAATAAACATTTTTAACACTCTTCTGCAACTAATCCCAAACAGAATAAAAAGCACACATGTACGTACAGAATTACATGCATACTGCACCTCCTCTCCTAAGGATGTGTGGGATACAAAACCCTGCTTGCATGCACTGCCTGTGGGAGCTGTGGGTGCTCCAGCTTGGTCTGAATCTGCTGATTTCACGTGCTCCCTAGAAAAGCCTGGCACAAATCCATGTGCCTGCAGCTGACAGGGATGAGATGCTGCTCCCTGGTGTGGTGCACTGCACTGACAGGCCCTTATCTGATGCAGCTACTCTGTGTCTACCAGGGATGCTCTGTTGTGGCCAAGACAGAGGTCATTGTGTTGGTGGGGTGACTTCTGGCAGTGTCAAATGAGGTTTTGATGAAAAGTATTTTGCTCCAGGATGTCTCCCTGACTCAGCGCAAATTTTCCTAATGCTTTGCTACTCCTGAGGCTGACAGATTCTTTGTCAAAAATATCTCTGTTTACTATTCAGCCTGGCCAATGTTGCTTTGTTCTTTAAGGTGATGTTTTGGGCAAATGTCCTCAGATAGTTTTGAGTATTAGGCCAGCCCCATGTTCTCATCACTGTGAGTGAAGCCCTTTAGCAAGAGGAGGGGGTTGTGCAGATACCCCACCAAAGACCTCAAAAGATAAAACTTATCACATCTATTTGACTGGAATAAACTAAATTAGCAAATTACACCTTTAATCTTCCCCTATTCAGATCCTGTCTTTTTATCTTCTGTTCTTCAACATTCCCTACATCAATAGGTTTCAGTAATCTTTTCTTTATGTGGAAACTGCAGTAAAGTAGTTGGATTAGTAGTGGATGTTGTGGCTCTCAGTATCATTAGCTTGTCATCTTTGAATAACAGATGTGCATTCTTTTCTCTTTTTCTGTTACTTGCTATGTGGTTATAAAACCTTTTTACATATTGGAGTCTATAGCCTTTTTAGTTAAAACTAATTTTTGTATGTTAGCCACAGATTTGTGCTCATGCATACTTGTGGTGTTTATTCTTGCTTTGTTAGTTTGTATCTGTTTCCGTATTTCCTATTGCTTTTTGGTTTTCAGATCATTAAAGGCATTAAAGAACTCTTGATGAAGCCATATCAGGACCTTACTGTTTGCTATCATTCTTCCACATCATGATGGTTTGTCATTGTCTCACATAATGTTGTTTTCTAGAAACCACCTTTCTTGGATTCCTTTTTCTCTTCTTCCTTCTAGAATTCCTTATTACAGGACCTTGCCTAGTAATTTAGAGTCTCAGTTTTAAAATAACAAAGAGTTCAGCATTCTCCTTATTTGATACTCTCTCAGCACTAGAGTATTTATTACGATTTCATCGTCATGCTCACCTAATTGTGTCACACAGACACATTTTAAACTGTACTTTCTTCATTATTCAAAATTTAAGGTAGTTGTTAGTTTTCCCCTGTTCCTATAAGCTGCTCTTATTTTATGGAAAACATATACCTCACTCATCCCAAGAATCTGGCAGTGATTTGTGCCTTCCAGTGCAGCTTTTCAAACACATTCTTTGATGGCTCGAGATCACTTATTAGTGACAAAACTCATCTGTGGATGCTCGTGTATCACTTCATTAGGAATAAGGACAATGTGTGATGGCAGTGAGCACAATTTTAGCACTGAGGGCTGGAATAAGGAGCTGTGAATAGCTTTAAGCATTTTCTGTAAGCCATAATATAGTGACAACAATATTAAATAACTAAAACTGCAATTGCATTGAAACTTCTGTGTTGGAGATGAAACTGGTAAAAGTATAAATGATAGCTGGGAAGACTGTGGATGATTTGTTTCATGTTACTTATCTTTAATTTCTTGGTGTTTCTGCTAGAGTGTGCTATGAGCGAGCCACCTTCAGCCCAACGATCCAAACCTTCATTCTTTCTGCCATCTGGCATGGGGTTTATCCAGGATATTATTTAACATTTTTAACAGGAGTACTAATGACACTAGCGGCACGAGCTGTAAGTACCAACCAAATATCTTCTTAAATAATAAGTTTTGTAAAAGTAAATTGATCGTGTTCATTGCTCCAAAGATGCCCTTTACTGTTGATACACAATCTGTCTGATCGTGGTGTTTACGTTTTGAGTTATGAGAACAATGGGAACGATTAATTAAAAGGAGGGTTTGATTGGTGGAAACAAACAAGACTATACACAGCATATAACATCTTTGTAGCATATCTTTGTGGAATGTCTTCCTCTGTATTAACTGGTAATGTGTTACTACAGCATGCTGAACAGGTTGATGTTATCTAAAATAATTTTGAAAAAATCAATGACAATGAGCTTAACATTTGGATGTCAATGCTATATATTTCTAGAGTCTCCCTCATTCCTAATTTCTCTCCAGTACTATTGTAAGGATGATAACTAAAGAATGTTCCCCCTCATGCAGCACATAAAAATCTCTAGTGCAGTTACTATTTCAAGTTGGCCAGCCAGTAGTGCACTCACATTAACAAGCCTTTGCAGTTGCTATTCAGAACCATGTGGAAACAGCAAATCTGCCAAGAAATCTCTCACTGTTCTGCCTGAGAAAGCTGTGTAAGAACAGAGGCAGGTTTATCAGTCACTCATTGGGAAAGAGGAACAAATTACACATCAGATCCGAGCAGCGTAACAGAGCACTTTTTTGTTGAAGGAACCAGGAGCGTGAGAAATGAAGCAGACTGCTGTGTGCTTGCTATAATAGCTAGGGGAAGGTGGCACTTCAGATTTAGGTTGCTACTACATCAATAAAACAAATCCTTCTCTTTCTTCACGAGATACGGGTATAGTCCTTGTTTGACAGAACCGACTCCTTTCTTTACAATAGATACAGCTTTCTTCTTCTTCCAGATCTATCACAGGGAACTTTTGACATTTATCAGCCAGGGGCTGGTGCAAAAGCCAAGATTCTGGGACAGTTCACAGATAAAAGTTGTTTACTTAGTGAGATGAGTCCAGTAAATTGGAGTGCTCACTGTCCTTCATCCTGGGCTTCTCTAGTAGACTACATTGTATACATGTTTCATATGTATCAATCCTTAGGCTAGTAAAAAGATATTTTGAGTTTCTGTATCAACAGGAACTCAATATTAACTAAGATATGTTAGAACATATTTGTTATTTAACTCTACTAGCCTTTAACTGCAAAGTTTGGCAACACTGATCCATACTTTGTTCTGTTATGCCTAAGCATGTATCCGACTTATTTTACTGCCTTTAATTGTTACAGATGTCATAACCAGGTGTTTACTAGTGGCAGTCATAGACTTGTGTTAAAAGTTGTTCTACAAGTCCTAAAATACAAGATTACAAGAAATTTTATGAAGCTTCATCTGGGTTCTACAGAACTCAGGAGCAAGTCCTTGCATGTGACCATAGGAATAACTAGAGGGAGATGGCAGAATGAGGGGTATGTAGCTAGAATTACTTGTTTGACTTAGCTTAACTAAGCAAAGACTGAGTGGGAATGTGGTATCTACAGGGCAATTAGAATAAGAACAAGAAGGGTCAAAAAGGGTTTAATGTAAAGAATTAAATCAGCAGGAGCTGGCCTTGGATACGTTCTTTGGAACAAGGAGTTCTAAAGAAACTGAGGGTTAAGGAAGTTAAACAGTGTACTCTGGTGTGCAGCTTTTCAGAGAGCACTGCTTCAGTGCAGGTGACCAGGAGGTGGCAACTGTGATATCACATCGGGGTCAAAGGCTGAACTGAGCCCATCTTGGTTTGTCAGCACGTAAGAGTGTGAGCAAGGACAACAGTTCAGTCAAGGGAAGGAGAGGCAAAGATTTACTGATGTCTTTATAATTATAGACTTAAATAAAACTGAACCCAACCCTGTGTGGGGTTTGGATTTGGGTTTTTTAAATACTTCTGGTATTCAATCTTTTGAGCAGAGTTCTAGAACAAAAGAAGATTCAGCATAGAAATTCAAGTCATTTTATAATAATCCCACTTGATAGATGTTAAGATTTCTGAAATATGTAATTAGAACTGATATTTTGTATATTCTGATATATACCCTGCTTGCCTTAAAATATATTTTATTAACAAGTGTATGAAAATGGCTTACTATATGGAAGTTTTCATCAGAAACATGCTGGCTTTCACTTACTCCAACCCTCTATGTTTACAGAATGGCTTGATAGAATACAATGTCTGCCTCATTCAGACAAGCAGTGCAAATTTGCATTGGATTTAGGGTAGGATTAATTTACTTAAATTCTGTTTAAATTGATAAATGCTTAAATTCCCATGCTGAATGAAGTGCAAGGAATTTGAGTCAATTCTTGTTGAAGTTGATGGGCATTTTGAATAGTTCAAAGATACTTGATCAAACTTTAGCATGTAAATTCATCCTATCACTTTTGTGTCAATGCAACAAACTGAGCTCTCAAGATTTATTGCTCAGCTAACTTAGTATTACCTGCTTTTTCAGATAAGAAACAATATCAGACACTATTTTGTTGAATCTCCTGCTGTTAAACTATGTTATGATATTGTAACATGGATGGCAACTCAAGCAGCAATAAGTTACACAGTTGTGCCATTTGTACTGCTCTCTGTAAAACCCTCTTTCACCTTTTACAGGTAAGCACATTCTACCTGTTTCCTTTTCTTTAACATGGAATAGAAGTATTTCCAGTGGCAGAAGATTTCTGAAGCTATTTTATTGATATAATTCTAAGATTGATTACTAGCTGAACCAGCTGTATTTCTAGTGCTTGTGTTGCTCACATTTTCCTGTCACAACAGACTTATTTTTCAGGGGGCATGGAAAAAACCCCAACCAAAACCTTAGAAATTACTATTTGTCTTGAACTATTTTATTGCAAGACTAGCTATTGACTCCCCAGAAATAACTTGTGAAAAAAGTTGAAAGCACACTTCTGTTCACTTTATTCCTTGTTACAGTCCTAAATAATGTGAGGGAAGACTTAATTTCTGATTTTCCCCTTATTTTACTTTTCTTAAAGGAAATACCAATGTTTTTGTATCTTATTGTGTAAAGTATATCTGTTAGAGTGGTCAGAGTTTCATTGATTTATTATTTCTGGTTTTTTTTTAGCTCCTGCTATTTCTGTCTTCATATTGCCAGCATCCTGGTGTTGTTGGTATTTCCATTGAAAAGAACTCAAAAAGGAAGTAAAAAGCATGAAAGTGTCCAGCCTGTGTGGTCCAGAAAACTAGAAGAAGAAAGTCTTTTGCAAAAGAACAATTACTCCACAACAAATAATAGTTTCAGTCAGAAACAAGAAATAACCTGCAGATATCAAGCATTAAAACAGTGATTGAGGAAATACTATGATGAATATATTTTGTATGTTTTCAGAAACCCATTTTTAGCACCTTTTAAAGGGGTTTGTATTTGTTTGCAAAGATATTTAGAAAAGAAATAAGAAAAGAATGCATTACCTAGGAAAATCACATACAATAGCAAGACTGGAAACAAAACAAATTAACCCCTCCCATGCCATGTCCCTGTGGGTCACGCCTTATATGAAGATATTACCATTATTTCAATGGGCACTCAGGACTTGCAACGTATGTCCATAGGGTCATATGTGTGCCCTTTGCTGAATGTACGTTGTGTATCCCAAGGCACTGATGGGGTGGAATGAAATTGTGTCAGTCTAGGATTAACAAATGGAAATTAATTTTTCCAACTGAATGACTTGCCTTAAACCCTCTATTTACTGAAATATTGTTTCTAAGTGGGTATTTCAAGTTTGATTTTATGTGGAAAGTATTTCAAATATATAACAGTACGTGCTATAAAGAAGATAATGATAGGAAATGCAAAGTCACTAGAAGAGTTTGTACTCTTTCAAAGGGAATTGCAATAAGCATCTCAGTATTTGGAGGGTTTTCTTATCTCAAACTATTAGAGTACATTACAGAACTGTAAACATTGATGCCAAATTATAGTTAGGTTTCTTTGATAAAGAGTATAATTACTCTGAATGGATTAAAATGGCCCTTCTGAACGGATTAAAAACACCTCAAGATTTACCTTTTCCAGGGATCGATAGCTCTAATGTAGATTTCTTTAAAGTATCTAAACCCAATATTACACTGCCAAGTGGGCTTTGCAGCCAGAGGGGGAAAGGCAGCCACAAGGCACAGAAGACAATGTGCAAGCACTGGGATTTCAATGAAAGTGCAGTTTTGCCCTTAAATACCATAAATACTTGTTCTAGAATAGAACTGTTTTACAAAAAGTAATTTTTAATACTTAAAGTTATTTTGAATTTTCAAGCATCAGTTAGTTGATGATGCTTTCAATATAAAACAGCAAAATTACCTTGAAGCTCCAGCACATAGGTAGTCAAACATGAAATGGCTATCACAACCAATTTCTGTATGCTTGATAATTGATAAACCTTTATCCAAAGAAGTGTGTGAATTTGAGGAAAAGCTTTTTCTTTGAATTAGAATTTTAGATGCAAATTTCATGTCATATTTCTGGGTAACGTAAGAAAGAAAGAAATCCTTCAGAATATCTGACTGTCTGAATTATGGAAGTATGTCAAGGAAACAATGTAGTGGTTATATCTATTCCTGATCATTTATTGTGATGATGGTTAGTGCTAGAGTACTACTGTTAAAGGGCTACATTTTAATTGCATATATTCTGTATTTTCATATAATTTTTTAAAGTAAATGCAAGCTGTTTATCCATGTGGGGTTTATTTTTAATTTTAAACCAGATACAAAATAATACCAGAGAAAAATAATGCAGCTGGTTGATTAATATCTAACAAATGATTAAGAAAATTTTATCATAATATTTTGAAACCTAAAGTCTTCATCAAATATCTAGCTCCAGTTGGATGAGTATTCTTACTACCAGAAGGGCAATGATGGTCCTCAGCTTTGGGGATATTGCCATGCAAAACTCATCACAGTACTCCCTGAAGAACCAGACCCTAAGTTAGGTCAGAGTTGTTTCCTTGCTGTCATAACACTGTGTCTGGCTCCTTGCCTAAAACTTCAGGAGGAAGAGCACATAACTTCCCATATATGTAGGTTAGCACTAATTAATGTACTCAGAAAGGGGGAACTGAATATGAAATGAGAGTGGATGAGTCTGTTTAGATGAGCAGGGATGTTCATTTTTTCAGTGACAGCTTTATTATCTTTAAGTGACTTCTAAATCCTTACTTTGATTGCCCAGGTAGACTTCCCCTTACATGGGGTTGTGGTTGTCATATGCTTCTTTGACACCACATTATGGTTTTCTTTTTGTTTATAAGTAAGGGCATGCTAGTTTGTTTGATCATCCTTGTTAGATACAGAATCAGGAAAGACATTTTTTTGCTTTCTGTACCTGAAGGGACATTTACATAAAAGAACAAATTAGATTTGCACATTTCTGGGTGGGTAAGTAGAAATAGGGTTGATTCTTTCAGCATTTGTTACTCCTGAACTTAAATTAATCTTATTGGTCTCCAAATCTATTCAAAAAACCACTTTTGGATGCCAGTGCAATGTGTTGTTTTCCTATTTATGTTCTCGTACTCTTGTTTTATTGTTTTGGCATGCGTGCCCATGTGTGCTATGGAGGCTTACTAATTCTTCTTCATGAAATATAGAAACAGTTTTAAGTGCTCCCAAAAAATAAGCAGGTTTAGGGTAGTGCAGACTGATATTTCAATGTGAATGAATTCAGAGGTACAGTTTTGTTCAGAACTTCTGTATATAGGGAAGTTGAAACAACTAAGAAAATATGTTCATGCTTTCTTTGAGCACAGGTGGCAAAATACAGGTTTCAAAATTGGACATGACCTTTTTTCCTCATGATTTGAACTCATTAAGTAATTACAACACAAGAAAATTATGACAATTGATCAATTCTGCACAGAATTTAATTACAGTGTCCTAGAATTTACCCTTTAAATGCCATTGTTAAATATAAAAGTACTTTGAACAAAAATCTGCTCTTCGTGAGAATGAATTCTCTTGGGGACTATGGAAAGAACTGTTTTATTTTAATGGCAGCACTCTGATTTTAGTCAGAATGGGGTTTTGATGTTTCTTTCCCTCAACTTTACTAGTTTTCTGCCTTGCTACCACACTGGATCTTTTTTATCCATTCAATCAGTAGGTCAAGAGCAGCCAGCCCCAATGCTTTAGATAATTTGTAGGTTTTACACACATTATTTGATAATACTGAATTTGAAAGGATGGCAGTGATTATTATTGCTCTTCCTGACAAAAATTGTAGAAAGTATATTTCCTATAAATGTTTTGGACATGAAGAAAACATGGTTTTAGAAGTATTCTTTAACTTATTAAATAATGTATATCCAAAAGGTAGAAGTGTTTCCTGTATTGCAGATCAGCACACTATGAAAAGTAAATGCAACATATCATTCATAATTTTATGGTGCTTTGCAGATATTTGCCTATTGTGAACAGTTCATTCAGGCACTTAATGAGTTAATGTTAGTTAGTAAATATAGTCACCCTGATAGTAACTATTTGCTTGCTTAACGTTTTTTAACTTTTATGATTCTGTATTCATGAGAGAGATATATATTACGTATTTAAATAATACTTTCAGTGGTGCCCACTACTGTTGTAATCAAAAAGGCTTTGTTAGCTTTGCAGTTACAGGTACGCCCTTCTTATTCAGGAAACTTATTCTTCCCTGGCCATTCCTTAAGTTGACATGTAGACAAGATTTCAGAAATTGGTGACATTTGAAAATGTGTTACAGGTAAAGATATTGGTATGCATTTCAATATGCTCTTGATAACAAATCACACTTTAGTGAGAAGACCATGAAGAGACCTTGGTATATTCCCTGCTCTACAGTGACATATGGTATACGCTTTACCAATATAGTAAATTATTTATTAGAGGAATTTTACACTTGAAGAACTTGTTCTGTTTCCCCCAGGGGAATAAGTAATATTAATATAAATGCTAGGTTTGTATGACAGGATGCACACTAGGTAGTTTTGCCTCTTTTGATGGCATTGATTTGGATAGTGGTAAAATATCCTCTGATGCAGAGGGGATGTTTGAGATCATTACCTCCTGTCCAATTCATATCAAAAGTAATTTTAACAAAATCTAGATTTTTTTTTCTCTCAGAAGCTTTGCAAACAAATTGTTGACAATTTGTTTAAATACATGGTCAAATGTGTCTTCACGTTTGCATACAAATGTGTGACTTGCTTATATGTAAACTTTCACATGTTCAACTTTATAAGTTGGCCTTGAAAGATAAATAAATTAAAAAGCACAAGTTACTATAATTTAGGCTTTCATTTCCCTTATCTTTAATTTTTTCACTTTGTAATTCTCATTGAATTCTGAAATCAGGCTTGAGAATTTAATTTTCATTGAAAATATTGAAATATTACCATCTATGTAGAAAAGTGATCAGTGTTAGAAAAACAGATGGAAATAAATTTAAGGATTTTAATATTATGCAGACTATGTATAAAAAAATACACATTAGTTCTGTGGTAATTCATCACAGCATTTTACTACATGATTGACCTTTATGTATTTATTTAGGTCCAAGAATACTCTGAACTGCACTTGGTGTATTTTTTAATTTTCCTGTTTAAAAATCAATTAACAATAAGTACTTCAATAAGTATTTAAATACTACTCTAAATAAGTAAGCAGACACTAGTGAATTGAGCCTACTCTCATAAGATTACCAGATCTATCTGCATCTCAGCTAGTTTGTGCTGTCGGTCTTGGTGGAAAAGGATGGCAGAGGAGAAGTCTCTAGTCAGAACGTGTCCCATCTGTGGCTGGAAGGGTTTGCCACAATTCCTGCAGGGAGCTAACCCTGTGTGCAGAGCTTGGCAGAGGTTCTACTTGCTTGTGACCCAGGCTGCAGCTGCTCTATGCTACATCTGGCTGGATTTTTGACATGTTTGCTGTCTTAATCTAGACATTTTGCAAACACCATGAAATCCAGGCATCCACAAAGTCACCCTGCAAAGTTACAAGTACTGCAACACTTGTTTACTATGGTCAAAGCTAAATGAAAACAAGATTTCTTAAAAGCTTGTTGCAGAATGGGCTTTTTGTAGGTTTTTTACAAAATCTAACCATCAAATGTATCCATTTTCATCACATTAAATATTTAAACCACAATTTTGCTCAGTTTAGGTATACAAATGTGCAAAAGTAAATGTTGCCACTTTATCATCATTTGTGCATTAGCTGTGTGTCCAGTGACTTAGACCTGGTCTTGGTTATAGATGGTTATAGATTTTCTGAACCCACGTGCATATCCATATGAACATTGTGTAAATTTTGAATTGAAAACTGTGTGACTTCAGACTGAGATCTGAGGTAAGGTTACTTCTGGAGGAAAGATTTTGTATTGCTAGTAACTCAGTCCAGCACCTTATTCCAAACAAACCTCTTGGCAAAAGAGAACTCTGCACAATCTTCTTCCTTCTTTTGTTCTCTAACGGGGAGGAACCCTAGGCTGGATTTTCATTTAGGTTTCACTACAATATGTTATGTGAATACATAGCTGTGGTCCATGCTCTAGCCAGATTAGACTTGAAAACTGGGACAGTGTAATCTGAAACAAAAAAATAGAGAAAATGGGGTGCCTAGAGACTGGTAATCAGAAAAGTGCAACACTGCTTATTAAAGGTGCAACAATTACTACAGTAAGTTAAGGAGTATTTGCCTATGCATCTTTTGCCTTTCTCTGTGTTTTTCAGTTCTCTTTACATCTTTCCTTTGTACCTTCTTTTGTCCAGTGATGTTGACTATTTCTGTGAAGAATCTGCTGATGTGTCTTACTGTGACAAAGGTGTCAAAATGCTATTATAGTAGTTAGGTAGTTACTCTTAAATCCCAGACCTCAGATGTGTTCTAGATCAGTTAGAAAAGAACATTCAAAATGTATTGGATGAAAAATAGTGTAAGATGGGTAATAATAGCATTATTCAAAGATGTTGTAATAAGTTATTCAATTTAAGAATTTAAAATATGGAACTTTATTCTTTCCTGCCTTGGTTCCACATTCAAAGGAATAGTTTTACCTCAATGCAGAAGTAGTTATGCCTCCAACCACCCGTATGTTAAGGTGAGAGAACACTCCTAAAAGTGGATAGCTACAGTATTCCTAAATTTGCCTTTCCTGGTTCAGATTATAATACATTGTCAGTGAATTTCATTTTTATTATTCCAAAATATATATTTTTTAAAAAGTGTTATTTTTCAACAGATCCATAAACTAAGTGTTGGTGTATGGTAAAATTAAAATACCACTGTTAGTTACACTGTGATTGTGATATTTTAATAATTACTTATTTCTAATTTGTCTCAGCAGTGCTGCAGAAGCAGCATGCTGTTATGTTTTAAAGGTGTTTTTAACTTGCCTATAAATGTTCTTTTCTAATTTGTGTCTTTAAATCTGATTAAACTGTAGTTTAAAAAAAGTGAACTTGTTTTTCTAAATTCTTGCTGTCTGTCTTTAATGAGTGGTGAAGAACAAAATTATTTTCATGCAGTTTCTCCTTTTAGATTGCTAAAAATACATTGTGTGCATTTACACTTATTTGGAATGTTCTAGTTCAAAATTGCTTTTATTTTGTTTGTTTTCTAGATCTTATATACAAGAAAATGTATATAATTATTTTTCAGTAGAGCTAGTAAACAGAATTTTGAGTCTAGCCTCTTGTTACCTGGGAAAGGTGCTTAACGGGAGGCCCGAGGGGTCGCTCACACCGCTGCTGCTCCCAGGTCCAGCAGAGAGGAGAGTGATTTCAGCTTTGTCACACACACGGCAGAGCTGGGGCTTCCGTCCTCACGGGAGTCCGCAGGAAGACATGGCTTGGCTCGAAGTCTGGGGTTTTTACTCTAGCTGACTTCCTTGGTGGTTATGGTGGGATGTTAAAAATCTTTAGGGGTGTTTAGGAGGCAATTGCACATTGTTCTCTACTTAAGATTGTTTAAATCTTTCAGTTTTGTGGTGGCTCGTCATCTCAGGGGTTTCTTCTGCTGTTCTGTATGAAGCATCTCTCAGTTTGCATACGTGTTGACATCACCCTCCTCTTTAAGGTCCCGGTCGCCATTTTGGGAAGCAGCGGAGGTGATTCCCGATGGAAAAAGGGTTATTGACAACATTAATCTAACTTATTAACCTTACAATCATTAATAACAAATAACTTAATTCATTAACTTTACAACTTAATAACAGGTAACTAACTTATTAACTTTACAACTTAGGTGTTGCAATTTCTTAGGGTTTTATTCCTAACAACAACTGGGGTGTTTTTAGCTTGAGAAATGGAAACCTCATAATTGAGAAGTCAAATTTGGTGCTTTGAAGAAGCTGTTGCTTTAATTTCTGGTTCCAAAGAAGCAGGGCTAAATGTGTACCATGCGTGCACATTTTTTTTCTTTTTGACACTCAGCTACCAGGACTCTGATAAGGCAGTTTCTGTTGGCTGGTGACAATGTCAAAGCTGGCTGAGACTCCTGGACCTGCAGGTTTTTACTGTGTGAGCTTAGATTGTTGGAGAAAAGAAGAGATATTATGTGTCACTACTAAAGAGGGACTGTTTCCATCACTTCCTGTCTCACACTGAATCGTTTTCTCTCTTCTTTTGGTCTGGTATTAATTCCCCTTCAGTACAAACTTTGTAAAGACAGTGTAACTTTTTGAAGACATCTTTATACAGATCTCTTTCTGCCAGGGTCCCACCATAGAGGAATATGGAATGTGTGGTGTTCTCTTGAAAGAAGTGGAATGGTATTTTTGAGCCTTGTGTGTTTAGAATTCTCTTTTAGCAAGCTGTATAACAGGAGATGCCAACACAAAGGACTACAGATGCAATTTTAGAAGCTCTGGTGAATGCTGTCATTTTAACCAGAAGTTAGACTGCAATGGCAATTGCCTTCTCAAATACGCGTTCAAAACAGAGCCAGTCAGGAGTATGAAGTGCTTTCATGAACTAAACATTACTGCATTTAGTGAAAAACTCATTTGAAGAGATTAAAATAAAACACAGCTTTCTGCTACTAAGTGTTGTAAATTGTTAAGTTGCTGCATAGAAAGAGTTAGGATTAAGAGCCCCCTGGAGCTAGCAGGTGTTTTCCTGTGCCTATAATTAACTTCCATCTCAGTAACTTCCTGATAACATGCAGGATGTTTCAGTATAGAATATAGAAGCACTTCTAGGGGGAGGTGACTTCAACCTGTTTACTAGATGAGAGTTGGAGATGTGTCCAGAGTTTGGCATTATATCTTACAGCTCTTGCTAAGGTGGTCCTATATAGTAGCAAACGAGTTACTTCTCTGTGGGGACTGCATGTGATCTTTCCAAACTGAATAAACCACAGTTGCACCATGTTTCACTGCCTATGTGAATTAGTCACTAGTCAGAAAGTATTGCTGCTAATCTAAGCATAGGGTAAAGATCAGGACAGCATGAGGATGTCAGGAGCTGGGTCTATCTGTAGCAAAAGTGGATGATAGTGAAGGACCATACAGAAAACTGCCTTTTCTGCCTCCATATTCACGGTGTCTGTACAGTTCCTTTTTATGCAGGAGGAAAGGAGCTATTGTTTCTGTCTAAAATTTGTAACTACAGGGTGAGAACACTGCAAACACCTGATGGGTGGGAACACTATGATATGGGAATAAGGATTTGGGTGATGGGACATTATGAAGTGAGATACTAATATACATTTTTGTATAAAGTGTGAAAAAAGAGTAATATCTTAAAAGTGTTTCAAAATCTATAAACCTTTAGAGGCTAACACAGGCAGTCTTGTCAGGCTGTGGTTTCTCTTTGGTACACAAGATTATATGGGTGCCTGGAGCATCAGGACCACTCTTCCTTGAGTAGTGGCCCTTATGCATATGTTCGGGTGTGCAGAGAGCCCTTTTCAGCCCCACATTAACTGCAGGGGCTCATCCTCCATTTGTTCACATTTCATTTCCACCAATAAGCGTAAAGAAGGAGAATGTGCTTTATGTACTTAATTTTTCCCAGTTTTTCAGCTGAACCAATGTTTTGGTGCAAGATTAAGTGGATTTAGCTTTTGAATTTCCCTGCTTGTGCCTTTGCTTTGTATTAGCAACTTTAGAGCATGTAAGGAAGCTGTATATTTTATCAGGATGTGAAGACTTAAAGGTCATTAGAGAATCCATGCTTTAAAAAGTGAGCAAAGCCCTTGCTGCATGGTTTCTGGTTTATAAGTATTTGGGGTATAGAGGAATCCCTGTCAGATGTTTCTTTAAGAAGGAAACAGTCATGGCTCTTTACTGAGATGGAAGATCTCAGTGTTGTAAAGAATTATATCAATGCTTTGACCCTTGAAACTCAGTAACGGTAGAAATAAGCAGTACTGTGGGGATTATGCGCCTTTCCCTGGCTGGTTTGTTGCTATCTTTGGTTTAGGCAAGGTTCCGTGATCTCCTTGTTGCTGTAGTCATCAGAGATCATCTCTCATCCAGTTGTCCAGATGAATTAAACACATCCGCTGTCATGGATTTGGACTGTGCTGAAGATGGAAATGACATTTTACAGTCACTGGGTGCATTTTATCATCACTGAAAGCACTGATGGAAGAACTGAAAAAAATGTTGGGAATGGCATCTGGTAGCTGCAGCCATGCACACCCTGGCCTGGGCTGGAGGGGCATTTTCAAAATACCCATGAAGCTGCTTTGACATCTGGGCTGTGGGGGAGTGTGAGAGAAGCTGATGTGTCTCAAGGTATGTGGTGGTATTGTAAAATGTGCATTATGTCAAAATTATCTTAAATCAGGGTGTACTTGAAATTTGGTCTTTATATACTTTCAAGTCTAATCAGCAAGAAAGGAAACTGAATCAGTAGAACAGATAGCAGCTAGCATCCCTTAGTCAGGAGATCCTGGAGCTAACAAGCTCTAAGGATGAAGTAAATCAAGATGTTGATGGATGTCTATGTATATGTTGCCACCTTGGCAAAAGACTCAGGGTCCATGGATCCTATAGTTGGTCTGTCTTCATTATGATACTAAAAATCACTCATAAAGATCAAAAAGACCCTGCCCAGGTGAAGACCCTTCCCCTGAGCATGCACAGAAGTCAGCTGGGGTTATGTAACTTGTATGAAAATTGCAACCCAGCCATAAGGGAGGAGCTGCACTTGGGAGGTTACTGACACAACTTCTGTGTATAAACCACAGAAACATAAAACACTGAGTTGGAAGGGACCCATCGGATTTATCAAGTCCAACTCCTGGCCATGCACAGCACAACCTCAAGAGTCACACCTTGGGCCTGAGAGCATTGTCCAAATGCTTCTTGAACTTTTTTAGCTTTGGTGCTGACAACTTCCCTGGAGAGCCTATTCCAGTGCCAACCACCCTCTGGGTGAAGAACCTTTTTCTAGCATTCAGCCTCAACCTCCTGACCCAGCTTCATGCTGTTCCTTCAGGTCCTGTCACTGGTCACCACAGAGAAGAAAGAGATCGGTGCCTGCCCCTCCTCTTTCCCACATGAGGAAGTTGTAACAGCAATGAGGCTTCTTTCTCCTCACTGTCTTCTCCAGCACAAGACAAGTGACCTCAGCCACTCCTTGTATTTCCGCGGCTCAAGGCCCTTCACAATCTTCGTTGCCTTCCTTTGGATGCTCTCTAACAGCTTAATGTCTTTCTTATATTGTGGTGCCCTGTGGCTGCCTTATCTTCTTTTTCTCCTTGTTAGAGTCGGGATTAAAAACAAGAGACGCAGTGTCCCTTGTTCGGACTCAGATGTTTATTAATTCCTTATCTATGTTACAGTCTCATGAGCTGTGAGTTCTAGCTAGCAAAGCGAAAAATGCCCCCTGTCTTCTTCTTTCCAAGGTCTTTTACGTGCTAGCTATCCAATTAAGAAGTGACACCTAAATTATTTCTATTTTTGACCCAATAACCAACAACCCAAAGTCCGCACTGAGAACTCTCCTGTCCAATTACAAACTACCACGCAAAGTGCAGGAAGAAGAAGCTGAAGGAGAAGAATTAGCCAACGCCTAAAAACCTCCATCTTGCCCCATATATATTACTCTAAAACCTTAAACCCTAAGTTTTCCACCCTGTGATATTACACACTTCTATTTAAACTACACACCCATAATCTCAGTGCTATCACTCAATGTTGGACGCCTTCTCCACGGCCTCAGGTCAAATGCAGTGCTTTTCTGAGGGCCTGTGCTTTTCAGCACAGAAAGCTTAAAATTCTCAGTAACCAGGGTTCCAAGAGTGCCCAAAACTGCCCCCAGGGCTCGAGGTGAGGTCCCTTTCCGCGGCGCTGCTTTCCAGTTTCTCGTTCCCCAGTCTGTCCGTACATCAGGCTGCAATTGCTCACTACCCTTTCCCCCCTTCTTTTCTATCACAAAGCAGCCAGGGGGTGACTGCTGTTGGCTCTCCAGGGCTATGCCACCCTCTGGGCTGCCCAGCGCTGCGCTCCGCCTCAGTCAGGCCCACTCTGCTCCGCCCCGCGCCGGGCCGGCGGTGCCCGGCGGTGCTCCCGGGCAGGGCTGTGCCCGTGCCCGCTGTTGCCGCCGCCCGCGGCGATGGGCGCGGCTGGAGCCGGGCNCGGTCCCCTCGCGCCCCGGTCCCCTCAGTGCAGGGCCGCGGGTCGGGAGCGGCGGCGCGCCCGCTCCGTTCTGCCCTGGGCATCCCGGGGCTCCCGCGGTGCCGAATGCGGGTGTCGGCGGCACCGCCCCGTGGGTGAAGCGTCCCGCGGGTGCCGCGGGCACGGCCGGGGGTCCCTGTCACCCCTGTCCCGGGGGTGGAGTAGCCTCTTGTTCCGTGTTGCTTGTTGACTCGGAAAGGCAGATAAGGATTCGACCCGTCAGGAAAGTTTTTGGAATCTAATTTACAAGGTAAAGAATAACAGAACGGTTGAGAGTGGGAGGGACCTCCGCAGGTCATAGGGTCCAATCTTTCTCCTCGAATACAGACAAGAGTGGATCTCCCGGACCGTGCCCAGAGGGCTTTGGTGTGTCTCCAAGGTCGGAGACTCCACCACCTCTCTGGGCAACCTGTGCCACTGCTGGGTCACCCTCTCAGTAACAAAGTGTTTCCTGATGTTCAGACAGAGGCTCCTTTGAATGCAGAGAATGGCCGCGAAGTTGGTGAAGGGTCTGGAGCACAAGTCCTTTGAGGAGAGGCCGAGGGCGTGCTGGGGGTGTTTAGCCTGGAAGAGAAGGAGGCTCGGGGGTGGCCTTATCACTCTCTACGGCTGCCTGAAAGGAGGTTGTAGCCAAGTGGGGATCAGCCTCTTCTCCCAGGTAACAAGTGATGGGACAAGAGAATGTAGCCACCTCAAGCTGTGTGGGGGGACGTTTAGATTGGATATTAGGAAGAACTTCTTCTCAGAAAGAGTGGTTAGACATTGCTATGGACTGCCCAGGGAGGCGCTGGAGTCACTGACCCTGAAGGTGGTTAAGGAATGACCACTTAGTGCCACGGTCTAGGTGACATAGTGGTGTTCAATGACAGGTTAGACGCAATGATCTGTCAAAGGTCTTTTCCAGCTTAATTGATTCTGTATTTCAGTTTCTGCACATTGCCTCAGGTCCTGCCACAGGACATCACTGAAAGAGTAGCAAAATGTCTTAAAGGCAGTGGGGGCTTTGCCACTTTGCATATATGTTTAAAAATTGGTTGGGAAAGTGATTTCGTCTCTATAACTTTTGGTAAAGGATTAATGGTGGAATAATCAAGTCATATGTCTTTTGCTGGAAAAGTGTTTGAGTCGTTACCTGATTAATTACCTGACACTCCTCCCCGCCCATCAAATAGTAAAGAAATGGACAGAAAAACAGAATATCTTTTTCTGAGATCAGAACACGTAAGAAAACCCGTCTTTTTGTCTGCTGGATAGGCATCTATTTTTTGTTCTGCCACAGTGCTTATTTAAAATAAATTGGTTATTAAGAAATTAATATTTGCTTGAAATTCTGTGTGACCGCAGCTTATGAAATGGTGCCATATTAGTTTAAAGTTCAACATCACACCACTCACTCTTTTTAAGTGGAAACACTCCAAAAGTTGGATTTATGTCATGTAACTTGTGTCTGTGACTAACAAACCCTTGATTTTATGACCCAGAGAAACGTGTTTGCCATATGAGACTGTGTAAGATGACATTGCAGACTTTCTTGTGCTTTTGTGTGTTTTGTACAGGTTTTGACAATTGATTTGTGTTGGTTGGTATAATTTTAAGAAACCCCTTAATATTGGTAACTGTTTCTGTTCGCTTTCTTTTATCTGATGTATTTAAAACCTGAAATAGTGTTTTGTAGGACTGAGCACCTTGTATTTTGTTTATGAATTGAATTTTGTCTTGGAGTTCAGACATTTTTAGCAATGTTACTGTTCATTGACCATATTTAAATTTTGTCTCAAAGGTGAACAGATTTCTCTGATAAAATATAAATCCTGTTACCAGGTTCTTCACACATTATTTTAACTGATTTTTTTAACCAGGGTGCAACATAGGCATGACTTGTAGTTGCTATCATCTGACAACCAGCCCTGCATTTTAAATATAGATTTACATCTTTCCAGTCTTTTATGTGTAATCCCCAGCCTCTTTCATTTCATTAAAACTAACAAAAAAATCCATCACTACAATATTTGGGAATCATCATTGCCTTGAGTGCATAAGGTAGAAAAGAAGGACTTGTATATTTCCAGTTACCCCCACTTCTTACTGTGTGCAGTTATGATGGTTACAGTAGAGGCCTCTTTTTGTGCAAATTTTTTTTAGTTATACTGGTTTCAGATTTCAAAAGAAGAATGTCTGTGTGTCTAGCTGTAGTTCGCTTTTTGTGTCTTTTGGTATTTTGGAGTTACACGATTTTGTTCTTTGTGATAAAGTAACAAAAAGTAAGGTAATTTAAAAAAAATTCTTCTCACCTAGATAACAGAAATGTGGTTAGGAGAAGTAGAATAAATGTTCCCAGATAAATAGGGAAAAGCAGAAATGCAGCATAAGGACGTTAGTCAGACTGGAATTTCAGACACTGGAGAAGTGTGGGTGTAGACTACTTATGGAAACCTAGATTTGTTATTTTTCTCTGAATACCAGAAATTAATATTTTTAGAGACTCACTTCAGCTGTTCTGAAAATTTCTTCTTTAAACAGAATCCTGGTTGACTCAGTCCTAATAGAAAGAATATTTTAAAATATTTGCTACTTCATGTGATGGCTGACTTTTGGTGTCTTCATGTTTAGGAAGTATATCCACTCAGGAAGGGGTTACACTAAGGTGTTGTAAAGGCTGGGCAATGCTTGTGTTAGTAAGATTCTGTGTGGTGTGAGTAGAGGTGATGTTTCAGCATGTTTTTAGTTTCTTTATGCTGTCATAAAGCATAAAAATGTGTGAGAATATGAAACTGACTTATGTTAGTTTTTTATAATAATTTTCATGTGTACAGTTCTTACATTTCACTTTTTAAAATTCTAATTTGAAAAGATGGCATTTCCAGTTCTTAAGGGTGAAATGCTGTGCATTTACACATTTGAGTTGTACGTGCTCAGATTTCAGCAGCATAGTAATTATTTCCTTTTATAGTTAGCTGAAAGATCTGCCACAGTGTTGCATGTTGGGAAGGTGGCTTTTATATCTAGAAAAGGAAGGAGGCATTAAAAAGTAGGCAACAATTTTTTCATTGTATGATGAAAAGTGAATTTAATGTCTTTACTATCTTGACTTTCTTTTCTTTTTTTGTTTTCAATAGGTATTCTCAATAATGCTGGAGTTGTTGACCAATTTTGATATTTATTCATAAAAGATCACTGTTTGCACTATTAAAAAAACATGCAGATCTATGTAAAAATTATGATAGTTGGAAAATTTAGTAATATTTCTTATATAGATAGGAACTGATAAGAGGTTCTGAGGATACATAAATTACCTGCAGATTTGAGTCATCAGGACCTCTCCTGTAAAACCTGGTGCTGTTGAGAGAAACTATTTTTTTTAAATTGACAAATTTTTGCAGGCTTTCCAAAACAGTTATAATGTTTGTCTGCTTCAGCTCAGGACACAAGAGCCTTACAAAAACAGATTAATCCCTGTGCAAACGTTGCCTTCACCTGAGCATTTGTGCACTTTATATTTTTTCATAGTTCTTGGTGTGTTGTTAGTTTTGTAAAATACCAGGATTTGCTGCCCAAGAGCATTGTGAGATTTCCAAGCTTGAAAGTTTGGATTGTGAATGAATCTCACCTAGGTGGGAGAGAAAAATAACAGCATTAATCCTTATTGGAAGGGGGATTGGTTCCCAAAGAGAATCCTGGTTTTAATTGAAATTTTTGTTATAGGTTGTGAAAATACCTCTCCTGTGTCAAAGAAAGTAAATGTGTTAATTGAGCAATTAAGGACCATTTATGTATAGGATGTTCTTGAATGATACTTGTTTTGTACTGTATTTATGGAATTTGGAAAGGATTAAGTGCTCATCCTTTAATTTGGTCAAGAGTGAGCCTTAGAGTTTTCTTTTTATTCTGAGGTTGTTTGAAAACTGTATGAATAAATATTTCAGGAGCTTTTTTCATTAGAGGGACTAGAGTAGAATTACTTCTCTAGCCAGAGACTGTTCCTCAGAACTGTTGCTTCAGTTTTTATGATTATTTAAAAGAAATCTGAAGCATTGGAAGAAATCACACTTTAGTGACCAACACCCATATAGACTTAGAGTACAGTGCCTAATTTTCATAACCTAATAACATACATTTTATTTAATAGAAAGGTGGACTGTGGCTGTATTCAGCTGATGTTGAGTTGCTGTCATGAGTGTAAGTATCATGAACAGACCCATCCAGGCTTATTTTGGGCATGTTCTTTGTTCTTTATGGGGAAGAAATAAAGCAAAGTTTCCAAAAATCTTAATACCACCATTTTTTAATTTATCTTTGTTTCTGTGGGAGTGGTGGGGAGATTTTTGTTTGGTGGTTGTTGCTGTCCCTAAATTGTGCTTTCCTAAAGCCTTCCAGTGATGTTAATCTTTTGGATTCTCTAAGAAGCTTGCCTGAAAAAGGGCAAATAAAGGCATGAGGATATGAAATGCATAATTATGGTATTTGATTTTGTGATTCTTCTTTTTATAAAATAGACTGTTATTAATTCTACAAAGGGGATATTATATGAAGCATAGGGGACAAGAAATATTAATATTCTTGGAGATGTTTTACTGGTACAAATCCTTCATCATTTTATAAAAATAATATTAACATGGAGTTTATAAACACATCTCTAGACGTGTTCATTGGCATCAGGTGTTTTGCTGTTAGTCAGAGGTTTAAGCTGTCTCTAAGGATTCATCTCTGCATGAAGGCAGAAGATGCACTGTTGCCAACTGGGATTTCTGAAGCAGGATGCTTATCTACAGTGCAGCAGGGCTGCGTCTGCCTTTTGGAAATGTAGGGAACATCATATATGCCCATAGGGAACATCAAGGGAAGAATCGTACTTTGAGGAAAAAGCAGTGCTGAATACTTTCTTTCTTTTCACACTAGCTAAGAATTAATTGGTGAAATTTTGATAGCAACTGCAGAGTGCAAATCATTTGGTGAGACATATTTAGTCATGTTTTGGGGATGTTCTTAATACAGTTTTCAATTTAGTATTTGGTATGGAAAATAGCACGGGGATTGAAGGTACAGCTACAGGAAAGAAGCTGGGAGATAGCACAGGAAAAGCAGAAAGTGCCTATGGTGGCAGTGGAGCTATCAGCAAATCACATTTCATGGATTTCTGTTATCACATATAAAAAATAATGGGAGGAGTACAGGTGTATGTGAATATCTAATGTCGGTTTAAGTGCCTGAGAATATCTGAGACACCTGCATAGGGCTGTAAGATGCTGCTGTAGGTTGTAAGGGAGATGAGCTGTCCTGGACTGGCAGCTGGATGCCAGGCAAGATGCTAATTTTCCTGGTATTATTTGTGTCTCAAATGGCAGTCGGAGCCAGTGTGTCCACACGGAGTCAGGAAAATTGCCGTTTCTTTTCAAACCTTTCATATTTTGTGTGGATTAGTGGGCTTTTTTTTTTTAAGTTTGCAACCCCTCAATTGGCTTTTCCTCCTACTGAAAAAAGTGGAGACAAATATATACCACCACTGTTGTGCTGCTCACCCCCTTTGATGGTAATTTAACTGTATGGTAAATGTGACAGACCTTTTGTGTTCTTAGTTTTTTTATAGCTTTCTTGTGGACAGACTGGCTGCTTGGGCAGTGCCTAGGAAAACTGCGGCTGGGCTTTACGTGTCAGATCTCGATTTTTTTTTTACTGGTTTTAGATGTGAATTTTAAACAATGTCTATAATTTCTTTTGTCACTAGACATTCATGTACACCTGAATTTCATTTGCATGTACTCAGAGCTGCTGTCATCTTAACTGAGGTATTAACTGGCATTGTTTTGAACAAGGCATTTCTGTAAGTGAGTCATCTGATGGCTGCAGTGCTGTAGGTGAGCTGGCGTAGTATCTAACATCCTGACAACAGTGTGTATGACTATATATACTTACTTGGTAAAGGAGAAGGATGGTGTTACAGACTATGTAAGCAATTTAAAGTGGGGCTGGATTATTTGATTTAAATCTCCAAATCTAAACCAGCTTCTCTATGCTAAGCACAGTGAAGTTCTTGCTGGCTTCGTCTCATGTCTTTTGTTCCACTTCAGTTGGAAGCACAGAAAAATTCATTGTCTGCTTTGATTTGAGAATAAAAGTAAGAATATTTGGCTGGGAAAGCCACTAGTCTTTGGCTTCTCCCTGGGAGAGAATAGCCTAAGCAGTAGGCTTTAGCTAACACTAAACTGGAGGTTTTCCTCTGCTGTTACAAGAAAAAGCCAGAGAGCATGATCATGTCAGGCACTGGTGAGGACAAAGGTGTGAAGGGGTGCTAGTCTTGTATTTAGCCCCATGACCTGTTCTGCATCCAGTGAAGCTTAATTTAGGTGCAGTGAGTGACTCAGCTTCTGTCACTGTGTGTATATAAATTTGGCACAATAGTACTACTGGTGCTCTGGACTTAATGGACACAGCTTTTTAGGAAGTCTGAAATGGTTCTTAGTGGTCTGCCTTAAGAAAGAAAAACCTTCGCTATCTTGCATATTAGAGGTTAAGAACATAATCAGTTAACAGAAGCCATGTTATGTTTGACTAGTGAGTTAACAGCCTGCCATCACATGCAGACATGTCTGCATGAAATTGGTGATAACTGATTTTGTAAATCGTGTTTCTCAGAGTTCCATATGGCTGCAGTCTAGATGGAGTCACTGTATTTTATAATGCTAATTAGTCTCAATGCTCTGCTTATACACATAAAGGATAAGGCTTATATTGTAAATAACTAGTATAGATAAAGTATGTAACATAAACAGATATTCCTGTAATGCTGTGTATACATATGTGCATTCCATTCAAAATATTTATTTAGACAACACATAACAGAATAATTTCTGTAATTTTCTAAGAACTAGAGAAACTTAAAACTTTTCATGGAAATGTAGTGTCCTTTAATGCACATCTCCAAAGTGTTTTGTTGAGGAGAATGTCAGGTGTCTGTACCCAGCCAATAACTTATTAGCATATACAGTTCATGCTTTCTAATGTCAAATGTCATAGCTGTTACTTATGCTTTGCTGTTTTTTTTTCTTTTCTGAAATACAGGTAAGCTTTGTTATCTAGAAGCATTTTAAATAGTGTGTGAAGATGGCGAGTCTGGTGAGTCAGAGTCTGTTGACCTACGTAGAAGAAGGAAATGTTCCTGCTCTGAAAGCACTTCTTGAGAAATGCAGGGATGTTGATGAGAGAAATGAGGTAAGATGATTTTTGAAAAGGTCAGCTTCACATTGCAGCTTATTAGTTGCCGAATGAATAATTAGTGAGATCACCCTGGTTATTTAATATACAAATTTCAGTTTTGTTTTTAAGTGATTGCTTACCTTTGCATAACCTGAACACTGCGTGTTTAGTCTCTGACAGTACCTCAGACATCTTCATAGTATTTGCTTTGTAGAATGTTCTTCTGAGCTGGAAAATGCAGCTCTATCCTTACTTTGTGAATGGAGTTTATACCTGTATTTCTGTGACCAAGAATTGTTTCTTAGTGCACAGATCCAACTGCTTATGCCCTGTTCATTTTGTGGTGAAACCTGGTGTGATGATAACCCTTGCCTCACATCCTGGTTTTCAGTCAAGAGATACTTTGTTATACAATCCAAATAAGAGCATGTATTGCAACTTACATGAGCATATGCTCATCTAGATGAAAAAATGTGTGTCCAAGAGCTAAGTCTAGAGTTTACCAGGAGTACACAAGAGTCTTGAAACACAGTAGGGAGTTTGTATGACAATTATTCAGAATCTGTTATTTTGATCAATTTTTCAAATCTGCGTAAGATGGAAAGAATATTTTTTTGGAAAGAAGTCCAATAGCATATATTACTCAAACTCAAAAAGGATCATGAAAATGTGAAAACAATGTACAGAATTTAGCCTTAGTGTAGTTATTGGATCTGGTTTCAATTAAGACAGTTTTCTTTTATCATTGGCACATTCGTTCCATGCTGTGTATGCACATATGCTGAGGTATTTCAGATGGGAGAATTTTTAAGTTTCAGAGCATACACATGAACCTCACCACCTGGCATGTAGCATATCTGAGAAGGGGAATGTCTGTTCCCTCTGTTGGCAGTTCCTTTCAACAACATGGCCGAAATCAGACGGATCGTGTTGATTTTATCAAGTGTCACCAGATTCACCTCCTTTTCTGAATTTTTCTTCACTTTTTGGTGGGACTAAATGTAGTCCTGGGTTTCATTAGCTGCCTTTTTTGCAGAGATCGTTTCCCCGATACCTATTACTTTCAGTCTTCTTATCTGTTGCATTGGAGAAGGTCATTTCTGCAGACAGACGTGTGTGGTTTGCATCAGTTTTAAACCCCTTGTGGGGATGGTCCATATGTATGATGATAGGAGTTTTGTTTTAATGATAGCTCTTCCTTGGAACTCAGTGTCTTTGAGTGCAATTCAGTTTCCAGTTCTGGACCTGCCAAGACATCTTTTCTTCTTGGGTAAAAAGAAAATACCAAAAGGAGAGTGCCTTTGGAGATCTAAAAGGATTGCTGGCAAGCTAAGGTTTGCTAAAGCCAGGACCTCCCAGGCTGCAGTGACTTGTGACTTGGTAGGATCACCCACATTGTTACCAACCCTTTTTATCTTGACTGTGGTCAGTTGCCAGAAAAGCTGGGATGTCCCAGTCAGTTTGTGTATGGATGGTTTTATTGCATTAACACGGTCAGTTTCAGTTGAGGCAAGTCTCAGCCTCTCTGCCTCTTCTCTGCACATCCTTCCACTTGTGTGATTTTTTTTTTCTCTCATACCAGACACATGAATTAACAGCTAATGATAGATGCTTGCTTTGTGTGATACAGTTTGAGCCTAACAGCCTCCACTTTCCTTTATGTACCTTTCTTTCTGCTCTTGGTACTGAAGGAGCTTCTTTGTGTTCAGTTCTGAATCTTCTGTTCTCTCATGGATTGCGAGAGTGCTAACCTGTGAGGTGACACCACTAATTGATTTCTCTAAAAAGATACAGGTGTGCTCCTTTATAATTTGGTTATTCCAGTACTTAGACTGAACTGTGATGCACAGATGGACAATACTTGATGTATGTGTGAGAAATATGGGCATTTAGTTGTTGTGGAGTGTCTAGACTCTTGGACAACTTTTGAGAATTAATCTAGCGGTCACAGATGTAGTAATTATCTTTTGTTTCTGTGTTGGTGAAATCTTCGTGATGGTTGCTAAAACATTATAACGTTATACTTACATTTGAGAGTCTTCTAACAAAAATGTTTTCAGTACCCCTATAGAAAATTTTGTATCTGTCTCAGAAAACCACAGCCAGTCTGCAGCTGTACGACACTTCTTATAGGAGGGAATAATTTCATCATCCACAGCCTCTTTTTGCCCAGACATACTTTTATTTGGAATGTATTATCCTTTTGTGTTATCCACTTGTGGAAGACAGTCAGAGTGATAACAATAGTAACTGTTCAGAAGGAGGTGAGAAGAATGATCAGGCTAAAATAGCGCATTTTATTTGTTTTGCTAAAGCACTGTTTGGAAGGGATCCCTGGAGATTATCTAGTCCTGTGTCCTGAGGTGGGTTGGTTAGAGCCAGCTGGAATTGCCTGTGTCTGGAGCAGGGCAGTCCCAGCCTGTCTTCACAAAGATTTACTGCAGTTCCCCGTGGACATCCCAACCAGACACCTGTACTCAGTCCAATAAGGTTCCTGTCTGCCCAGCCTGTCGGTGCCCTCTGGATAGCAGCACAAGCCTCCTGTGCATCAGCCACTCCTCCCAACTTTGTCCAGGCTGCAAAGGTGCTGCGGGTGCGCTCTGTGCCGTTGCCTCAGTCCTACCCGAAAGGGTTAAATAGGATCCCAATATTGATTCCCTGCACTGGAGACTGGCCTCCAGCTGGACTTTGTACTGCTGATCCCAATGCTCTGAGCACAGCACTGCAGCCAGTTTCAGTCCACCTCACTGTCCATTTGTCTGGCTTGTACTTCGTTAGTGTCCCTGGTTGTTGGGGGAGACAGTGTTGAAATCCTTGCTAGACATGGCATAAACAGTGTCTCAGCTCTGCATCCACTCACCAGTATGTTATCACAGAAGGCAGAGTGGCCAGTCAGGGTTTCTGAAATCACTTGGCGTGTGTATTCCCAACTTACTAACTTGCATATCTTAAAGAGCAAAAGTTATGACTGTTTTCTCCTCCAAATAGAACTGTTCCTTTCTAAAAACTAGCATTTTATTTTCTATTGATTTTTTTGAGCATTTTAATTATTTTTTTTAATGACCAGACCTAAAACCACTTCTTGTTGATACAGTCTATACTTTAGGATCTAAAAGCAATGGTGTCCTTCTGAATGTATACAATGTACAGTTATAACAACATAAACTTACGTGAGAGCATAGTTTTTCTTTGTGAAAAATTACCTTATAGATGTAATTACATAAGGAACAGCTGGGTCAGAGAGCATTTGTGAAAGAATACATGCATTTCTGTGATTTTGTGTGTGTAAAGAGCAGAAAGAGTAATCCAGTATCTTTATTAATTGTATTGTTAATAGTTTCAATTATGGAGATTAGTGATATTACTGTACTGTGATTCTGCATTGATTTTTATTCTTTCCAGGGAAATTTCTGGTATATAGCTCCTAACATGTAGCTTTTGCATTATTAAGAAACTAGTTAATTTGAGTTTTCTGTATGGTGGAGAGAAAAAGCAGAAGTGAGGAAAAATTATCTTAATTTTTTAAACCTGTAATTAATAAATTTATTGTAAAATTTAGCAAGTTTTACTTTTTAGCATGCAGAGCAATTGTATCTCAGAAATTTGTTGACCCAAAAGTTGGCTGATGGAAGGGTGACGGATTCTGACTGACTTTTAAAATACTCCTGAAGGCAAATAAACCAGCTTTTCTATCTCTCATCTTCCCTGAGATGAGACTGTCTGCTAAGAACCGGCATTGCAGAGGACAGGAGTGATGTCTGTATTTCCTATGCTGTGAGATAAAAGTGGGATATATAACCTGACTATTTTTTTCAAGGCTTTAGCAACTGTTCCTCTGAATCAGTGTGCATGTTTTAATGGTCACTGTGGTTCCTAAAGTAGATATATTTCATTATTAATTTTTTAACAATGTGAATGAGTTGCTCCAAGTTGTAAGGATGTAACACATATTGGAGATGTCTTCAGCGAGGAAATAATTCAAAAGGCTAGATATTTAATAGTGTAACTTGTTTTTCTTTTAATAGCCCTTTTTAATGTCTGAAATATTTGGGTTTTCTTATATTTGTTTTTTAATCTCCTATGGGACAGGGTTTAATACCATATTCTCCATTTTTATTGCAAGTATGCTGTGTGGTTTTAACACCAGTCCTTCTTACTACTTCTCAGTGGAAACAGTGTTGCTCTGTAGTTTCTGGGTTTTTATTGTGTGGGTAAGTGTGCCATTTTCATCACTTCCCAATGCATCTATTTTCCTGTTACTTTGATTTCAGAATGGCCAGACTCCACTTATGTTGGCTGCTGAGCAAGGCAATTTAGAAATTGTCCAGGAGCTTCTCAAGAAAGGAGCTAATTGCAACTTGGAAGATGCAGTAAGTATTAGTGTTTTATGTGATGGCACCTAGCAGTGGAGGGACAAGAAATGTCAAGGGGCAGGAAAAGAAAGGGCATTTAGGTTAGTGTTGAGCTTGGGGGAAAAAAGCAGGTGGAAAATTATGACATACAAGAGAAATTTTATACAAAATTGCTTAGCTTTTGTATTTGTCTGAGCCCTCATGAAGAGTAGGAATATTCCTCAGATGGTTAAAACACCTTGATTTCTGCTGAATTTGCTGGTGTTTCTTCTGAGAAATCAGAATAGATAAATACAGCATCAAAGATGAGGTCCAAGTGATTTTGCTCATCTCTGTTGTTGCGGTATGTCAGAGGGTTGAATTTTTGTTTATTTGTTTGGGGTTTTTTAATTTGGTTTTGGTGTTTTTTCCGGTAAATACCTAGAGAGAATTTAGGTTAAAGGATTATTTCAGATGAAAGCCAGAACAGTGGCAGAGAGGGGTTTCAAATTTGAGTTGTCTTTGTGCCTCAGCAAAAGAGGTTGACTCCAGATGAAGGATGCCCAAAAGGGGTGAATAGAACAGAGATATTGTTAGAAGGTTTTGAAAGGTCTGTATATTCCAGTGAAGAGTGATAAACAGGAAAAGGATATCACTTGTTTTTTTTACTTCTGTACTTAGTTTAGTGTAGCAGTATGGACATCCAGGAGAGGTCTTCTGTGGAATCTGTCACCTAAACAATCCAAAACAACCACAACCTACAAACCAACCAAGTCTCTATTGTTTTGAGACGATTTATTGCAGTTGATATAAATGCCACCATTTCTTCTAGGAAGGACAGCTACCTTATAAACTGTTGCTATATTTTATAAGTGTATAGCATATAAAAAATCAATCCCCACCTGGGTGACTTTTGAGCAGTGAGGGCGAAATAAGCATAATGCAAGGGGAAATGTATCTTCCTGAAGTGATCAGAAATGTGAAAAGCTGTGGTCCAGATTACCCTGCATATCAATCCCTTGAGTGCTGTCATACACTATATGTGGAGATCCACTGCCACTGTTTTCTGTAGTCTTGGTTAGCATCTCGTTCCCTCTCAGCAGTTTTTAATACCTTGACCTCATTTTCTAATCCTTTGTAGGTGTTGCTTCCTCCATATATTTATTAAGATAACCTGCAGTGAACTGAGGAGTGGAAAGGGCTAGATATTGGGTAGGAGAGCACATAGTTGGAGGGGAGATTTGGAGTAGTTGCTCTGTATTTCCATGTGTATGACTGGCACACTTGTTAGTACTTCTATTTTTTTTTTAAAGGACAGCCATTTTAAGGGCTTCTGTATTTCCTGTTGTGGATTAAACATTTGAAAAACAAGGTTACTTGTATTGCAATATTGAATATTACCTTGTAACATTTTTTCTTTTTTTTCTAGGATAACTGGACAGCTCTTATTTCAGCATCTAAAGAAGGACATGCAGCTATTGTAGCAGAGCTACTCAATTATAATGTCAGTTTGGAGCATCGGGATTTGGTATGTGTTGTTTTAGTGTAAAAATAAAATAGAAAAACAGTTTTGTAAGTTGGAGATTTTCAATTCCATAAAACTAAGGAAAGATCTTTCATTTTTATATTATGTACCAAGTGCTGCTGGCATGAAAAAGACTATATAGTTAAATATTGCTTTTTACACCTGTAAAATGATTGCTTTAGTGTTAATAATGGCAGCTGGTTTACTAGGGCTGCTTTTCTAGCCCCTAATTTTACTTTGGAAAAAAGCTAAACTGAAGAACAGTTTGATTTTTGGGTGTGTTTCGTGTGGTGAGAGTTTTTTTGCGGGAGGAGGGTTGGTTTGTGTTTTTTTTTTGTTGGAGGTTTTTTTGTGGGTGGTAGTGGCTTTTTTTTTTTTAAAGTATTCTGGTAAAATAAACATTATCTTTCCGAGAAGATACCTGTCTGTATTTACTTTTACTCTGGGCAGCTGTGATTGTTCATACAGCAGTCCTTGTTTTCAGTCTCCTAACACTTGCTTTCATTCATCTTGCCAAATTTTTATATGGGAAAGTGGGCGCTACGGTCCAGCCCATCTAAAGGTTACAAAAGCTGCTGACATGAGTCTCAGGTTAGGTGGCCCTGAAGAGCTGTAAACTGTGTCCATTGACAGAAGATGGAATTAGGTACCTGCAAGGACTGATTTTGTTCTGCTTAAGTTAAAATGTGGAAAACCACTCGGGGTGAGTTCTAGTGCTTTCTTTAATTGAAGTTCCACTCTGTCTGAAAGCCGTGGCATCTTCAACTAACCAAGATTTTTTGTATAATGTTAAGCACATTCACGTGGCCAAGTGCTTCATTTCTAGACCCCTGCCAGTCAGAGGGATCTTTCACATCTCTGAAAGTGTATTATAAAGAAAGAAATAAAAATTGTGCTTACAGTTATTGGAGGTATACTCTTATTTTAAAATGAAATGACCTGTCAAGTGCCTTAGGCAGTGAAACCTCATTGTTCCCTAGCTTACAAACTTAAATGACCGCACCAGTGTAGTTTTTAATTAATTGCTCTTATTACTCCTGCTACAGAAATCAAAGGTAAACTTTTCATGTTAATTTATTTGGAGTCTAGACTTTGTCTTAAGATAGTGGTGTGTTTCTTGGGTTTTTTTTAAATCCAGTGGTTGGATTTGTATGCATTTGAAATCTGAATTCAGTGTTCAGCAACATTAGGAACATGATGTTTTCCCAAGTTTTGCATATAACAGGAAATTAGTACTTCCATACAGGAGCTTATTATTTATTCTAAATAAATTGGATTACAACATTGTGTGGTCAGTCCTGATATATTCTGAATTTGCAGAATAGTCTTAGGACAAATACAAAAATGAAATAAAAGTCATTAGTTATACTTCTAAGTATTTTTCAGTTTTTACAATTCTTTGAATTGTGTTTGCTAGGGAGGATGGACTGCCCTGATGTGGGCATCGTACAAAGGCCGTACTGAAGTGGCTAAACTGCTGCTTGAGAAAGGAGCAAATCCAAACATCACAGGCATGGTAAGTTTTAGTCTTAAACATCTCCTTCTCCCATGTGTTTGAAGTCCTGAATTGTACATTCATCTTATTATCTTGATTAAACATTCTGCATTTTTTACTGTCTGGCATTTTTTACTGTACTTTATAAAGGGCTTGCTTTAATAATCTGTGTGATTGCCACTGGCTTTTTCAATAATTCTGCATTTTTTTAATTGAAGCAAATGGGTGTATAGCTCATACTAAGATTCAAATTATCAGGAGAGGAAACCATAGAAAAGATAAGTAGTGTATCTAATGTTACTTGTATAACAACTGTGATTTTTCTGCATCTGTAGAAGTTAATGGAGTAACTAATGTGTGCAATGTAGAAACCATAATTTGCTTTAATTATTTCATAATAGTTTAGATTATATGAACATATACCATTCATGTTGGAGAATAAAAAACCCTAAGATTTTGAGATTTAGTTAGTTTGTAAGCATTTTCTACAAAAGTGTAGGCATTGAACAATTTGTTTATACTGTCAGTTCTTTGCTGTTTGAGGCAATGAACAGTGAAGGAAGAACCCAGTGGTCAGAACAACCTTTGTGATGGTTGATTTTCTTGGGTTTGTATATGCAGTTTCTGTGTGCATGGCACAACTCCTCTGCAGTCCTGATTACCTAGGGGTATTACATAGCTGTCTGTTGCTTCCTTTCTACCTTACAAATGTTCCTATTAAGTCGAGGATGTGAGTTTACACACCTTGTTTAAAGAGTTATGAATCAAAACTGATTCAAAACGGGGGACATCTTCTTAGATATCATCTAGGTAATGTGCTAGACAACAATTATTGATGATGTATTTGGATTTATTTCTGTATATTCATTCTTCTATGGGCTTAACTTCTCTTGAGACTTGTTTTGTTGATGTAAAATAATTAAAATGTGTAAGACTATAATTATTTATTTGTTTTTTAATTCTAAGCAATACAGTGTTTATCCAATCATTTGGGCAGCAGGACGTGGCCACTCAGATATAGTCCATCTCTTACTGCAACATGGAGCTAAAGTGAACTGCTCTGACAAAGTAAGTTACACCTATATAACATTTAATTTCTGTAATGTTTGATAAATTTCTTGTAAAAGGAAATGTATGAGTTCTTGATTAGAAAAACACTTGCTGTTATATTTTACCCATGAGATTATAATTAGCGTGCTAGAGTAAGTTGTTATGCTTGAAAGAGGTTTTTCCATAGTATGCTCAGGATGGTTGTGGACATATTTCTATTTTCTGAGCTATTGGAAACCTTGCTATTCTAAATTGTATAGAAAAATAATTCTTACAACTATCTACTGAAGAAAAGTTGAAGTGGCTTTTCAAATGCTTGTGTTAATTCACAAGACCAAGTTATATTTTTGTAAAAACTAAAGCAATGAATTATAGGATAAATACTAGATTGTATGGGATACTAAATACAGAAAGCACTGTGATAAAATGTTGTGAATGTTTTTTCAGTATGGAACCACCCCACTGGTTTGGGCAGCAAGGAAAGGTCATTTGGGCTGTGTGAAATACCTGCTGCAGATGGGAGCTGATGTTGATCAAGAAGGAGCTGTAAGTAACTGCATTTTCCAGTGATAAGTACATCTGTGTGTCCTGTTTGGGTTTTTTTATTAAACAAATACCAAGAAATACATGAAACAAGATGAAATGTTGGTGTTGGAGTGTTTTGTTTTCCAGCTGTTTGCAGACTGCATGTGAGAGTTACTGAAATTTCTTTGTGTCTTTTAATAAAACTATGATGTAACCAGGGAGTTGTATTGAAAGTGGACACACCAGTATGTTAAGTGTAAATTTCAATGACCATAAATTAATTTAGGTAATTGTTATCTGAAGGTTAATGCTATCAAAATTCATTCAGCATCCAAGCCTGATACATCAAATATCTTATTCCTCAGTGCCATTTGGAAAGTAAATCAAACACAAATCATCTTTTGCAAATAATGGTGACTGTAACTTTTCAGAAACTGAATTTTTCCAGAAGCTTCAGCTGCATATTGTTTTTAAACAAACCAGATTACATTTAAATTGCTTGTCAAAACAAAACCAAAATCCATTAAAATTTAAGTGGAATATTAGGAAAACTTATGGTATTCATATGATTATTTCTGAAGTTCTTAAAAAATCCTCTTTGTGAACATTTTGGTAGACCTGAGTGCTCTGATGTTACTATATTCCCATATGACAAGAAAATTATTTTATCATATGTGTGACATTCAGGAGATAGAATAAACTGATCTGAACTTTACTTTTTGCATTGGAAGTGTTCACAATATTGCTCTTAGTTTATTTCTTTGTTTTTAAAAAGCATGTTTTTTGGTGCACTTTAAAATATAAAACTGAAGTAGCATTTGGATGATTAAGAGAGTGATGTCAGTGAATGTTGTCTTATTTGAACTGCTGATATAACGATGATTGCTATATCCACTGTACAATAAAATCTTTTGGTTTTATTTAAAGAATTCTATGACTGCACTTATTGTAGCAGTGAAGGGTGGCTATACTGACTCAGTAAAAGAAATACTGAAAAGGAACCCAAATGTAAACCTAACAGATAAAGATGGAAATACAGCTTTGATGATTGCATCAAAGGAGGGACATACTGAAATTGTGCAGGATCTTCTTGATGCTGGAACTTACGTGAACATTCCTGACAGAGTGAGTCAATTTTCATCATAATTGTCATTTTATATATATATATAGTTTATGTGTATGCAGATTTGTAAATACGTGATTTTTCTGGCTTTCTAATTTTTCTGCCATCTAGGGGTATTTTTGTGTATTGCTCTTTTACAAGTACATTAAGTGGTAAGTGTTGCTGTGTGAAGGTAAAGGATAAACTACTGAAACTACCCTTTTTCTTTGAGATGCTTCAATTGAGAGCATAGGGCATCTGACATATCTGTAACATAAGACTAATACTGAACTAATCTGTAGGCTTGGGGTGGGATAGTGCTGCTAAAACTGTAAACCATGGATTCTGTAAAAAAAGAGTGCATTTAATTCAGCATGTACCTTTATCTTTTATAATGAAACTTTTTACTAGAAAACTTGCATATATGAGAGGGAGACTTCAGCTCTGGGTTAAAAGATGTAAATGTAATGCTGTGTACCTGACCTATACTGCATTACTGCATTAGTAGAGCTGTGACATGAACAGTGCCCACAGTGTGAATCTGGGCAGCTCAGGATTTTATTTGGTTACTTATACAGGTGCTTTGGACTGTCTGCAGTGCCCTCTTGATAGTCAGGTGTTTCTGAAGTGTCAGAGACAGATCAAGCACTGCAGCCTTGAGGCTGTAGTTGGTTAGATACCTAAACTTAGATGTCTCTATCAGAGTCAGTGACTTAGTTCAGAGCAGTAATATGTTTTTGAGACTGCCTAAGTTGGATTGCTTGGGGTTGCAGAGAATAGAGGAAATCTTCCTAATAATTGCCTCATAAATTTAAAAGTATTTTTGGATGCATTTTCCTGTATCTCAAGTGTCAGTGCATTTCTCAGATGGCATTGTACTGAGCTACAGTGTTGCATGTCACAACAGATTTGACCTCAGACACATAGCAAAGCAAACTTTTAAAATATTTAAGAAAATACATTGCAATCCCTCTTAGCACCTCTTCTGCCACAATGTTCTACAAGTCTGCATTTTTGTGCTTTCAGGAAGGAAAAATAACAGCTTTCAGCACAGCTGACTGTGTCCCAAAAATACACCTAACAATGAGTACTCTTAGTTTCAGATGCTAGAGTAGGTTTTGATAAAGAAAATTTCTTGGTTTGCAGCCAAGTATGTAATGACTGATTGATGGGGCATTTCCTACTGCTGAGCTCTCTGAGTTCCACACCTTCCACACCTGTGATTTTGCTACACTTTTACTTATTTTTTCTGTTTCTTCATAAAAGGAGTACTAGGCAGTTTTAGGAGTATAAGGTAATTTCTGAAATTCTGGCATGTCCTTAAATGTGTTAAAATCAGAAGCCTTAAGCACAACTGTGACTTCGTTTATGCATATATAACTCCATTTACCACACCAAAATATTTTTTATTTTGATCTGAGATTAAATCAGCCTTTTGCTTTTTTTCTTTATAATAGCATAGTGTATTTAAACAAGATAGCAGTCAAATCTGCACACAAAAACTCCATAATTTTATTTAAAATTCTTGAGGAGCTTTTGTCAGCTGTGAAACATCTCAAGGAGACAGACAAGACAGACTTGATTTTAAGTAGGTTATTACTACAAGTGTTTGGTCTTTCTATGAACAGAAAACAACTGGCTTTTTCATATATATTATTAATTTTTTGCTGGTTTTTTTTTAGGATAGTGGTTTAAACTAGACATATTTATGGAGTGTTTGTTTTCCTGAACAATTGAAAAAAAAAATGTCCAGAATTTTTTCTGTTATATACCCATTTTTTCAGAGATAGTTCTATTTTTTGTATCTATCTTTTTTTAAAATGAATGGAGATTTCTTAATGTAAATAGGCATATTTGGAAGCCGTAATTCATTCTCTGTTGCACTTCTTGTTGGTAAATAATATTAATTCATGTTCAATATTCTTTCACAATTTTTTTAGAGTGGAGATACAGTGTTGATTGGGGCTGTTAGAGGTGGTCACGTTGAAATTGTGAGGGCCCTGCTCCATAAATACGCTGATATAGATATCAGAGGTCAGGTAAGTACAACAGTGTAAATGTTAGAGTACAAATAGGATGTGAATTTGTATACCAAACAATTATACTGTGTTCCTGAAAACAGGGCTTTAAAGTTTGCACTGTCTACTCTGTAGGAAACTCAAATTCCATCAAACAGTAAAGTACATCACATTGCTGTGCAGGTTTTAAGATATAAGATACATGTAATTGTAATGGCTTGTTAAGCACAATTTTTTCAGTTAATTGTCTAATGGTTGAAAAACAAAAGATGTAAACTGAAGAACTTCATCTACACTACTGAACAGATTTAGAATAATAATACACTTTAAAAGACACTTAATATAATGATTTTAATCATATTTTAAATAGAGTATCAATAAAATGTGATGCACCTCAGATTATATCTGTTGTCAGAGTGGTTCTGTCACTGTGCTTGGTTGGTTCTTGTCTCCCACCGACTTTCTGTGTTGCTTTCTGTTAAACACCATTGTCAGTGATTTCTGTGTTTTCTACCTACCCCTTCTTTCTTTTTTGTCCTTTGATTAAGGTATTAGTTTTACTCCTCTACTGGAAGCTCTCTCATTCAGCATGGTACTTGTTGTTACATTCAGCTTGCTTTCTTTTGCTTGAAGCTATTCAAATCACTCTGCTTTGTCAGCACATTTGTTCTGCCAAGTTGGAACACAAAACTAACTAGTCACTGAGAGCTGCAAAGGTTCAGTGCTTGCTGCTACTGCAGAGCATCTCTGAGAAGCGAACAAGTTTTTATTTTCAAGAAAAAGGAAGCATTTGGATCTCTTCCTCTAATCTGACATTGGCAACCCACGTGTCTCAGCTTCTGGCTGTGACATGGGTTTGAAAATCTGAAGCTTTTCAACATCTTGCTATGACTGAAGCAATACAGAAACAGCAAGAGGATGCAACATCTTTGGTAGCAGGGAAGCTTGTGACTTCTGGCAGCGTGAGGTTGCTCGAGTGCCAATTTGCAGTGGTTGGTCTAGAGAATACTGCTGCGGCCTTACAGGAGGTGCAGCAGCAGTCAGTCCCATCAGAGCAATAGTCTGGCTCTGCACTTCAGATCACAGTTTAGGACCAGCAGTATCAAAATTGGAGATGAGTGCTACTTCCCTGCTGGGAGCAACTTCCCTGCTGTTTGGCATTGCAGCACCTGCCTGCTGGCCTGTTCTGGGGAGATGTGTTGACTGCCCAAATTTGTGACATTTCAGAAATGTTGCTGAGTCTTGACCAGCCTTCCAGCAATGGTGTTCCTCGCCGACCATTGATTCATATGGTCACGAGCCGGCGGATACCTTCAGCAGATAAAACATGACTAAAAGGCCCTTGAGAGCGAGTGCTGGGGTGGGTGAGGGCTCAGGTGGTGTTTTCCTCAGCCCTTCTGGGAGGGGGAAGGACCCAGCTGGGAGCACCTGGCAGACCTGTGCCTGGCTGTGTAGCTGATGTACAGCTGAGGCTGATGTCTTGGAAGCCAGCTCACTGAAGGACAGAGAAGGTGAAACCCAAGTGATTGGAGAGGAAAGAAATCTTAGTGACTGGGCTTGTTGAACTGTTGAGAAAGGCTTTAAACTCAGTTTGCTGTGAAGCCCGCACATGGAAGAGAAAGAGCTGCAAATGAAAGAAGCAGGCAAGGTAGAAGGCTGCAAGGGGCACTTTGACATTGCTGCTTAGAAGCAGGTGTGTGTTCAGAGGCTTTTCTTAAATGTCCCTACACAAATATGCATCAAACAGAAAGAGACATGGTGCAGTCACTTGGCTACAGAAAGATTGCATCTGTGAAGACTTTCTAGGGTAGCACACATCCACACATCACTGGCGGGGGGAAAAAGATGACAGAAGCAGATTTGCAGTTATGAACCTTCCCTCAGGCTTACTGATAAAAAGTCTGGCTGATCAGTGTTCTGGTACTTTGTGTTGACTTTCTTGTCCATCTACTTTTACGGCTTCCCAGGTTGCATGGTCTCTGAAAAAAGTTGGTGTATTTAATTAGGTAATTTCTATATTTGAGTTAGAACTGAATATTTCCCTGTAGTTTCAGAAACTTTTTCAGGACAGGTTGAGTTTGCTTGGATTGTTAAAGCTCTTAATATATTTCACAAAGGTTTTCAAAATAGATTTATATTCCCTAGCCAAATTTGCATCCTCCTCTCTAAATTCTACTGTTGTGCCAATTAGATTTGTTGACCTTTCCCTTTGCCTTCAGCTGTGCTAAAAACTGCTGTATTATATGCAATTTTCAATATACAGTGGTTGTACTTGAAATACTGTTTCTGAAATAATTCTGACTAAATGAAAATACTATTAGTGTTTAATACTCTTTTCTTTTTTAGGATAATAAAACTGCTTTATATTGGGCAGTTGAGAAAGGAAATGCTACAATGGTGAGGGATATCTTGCAATGCAACCCTGATACTGAGACATGTACCAAGGTAACAGTTAGAATTTTAATTGAATTGCTTTTTTAAACACCTGTTCTTTTCTCAGCTCCTATGTGACCTGAAGATTATACCAAATTCAGTTTTTGTGAAGTGTTGGTACCTTGAACACTGTTAATTTTTTTTTCCTGAAATAAGGCTTCTCAGCAATAGTAATGGTTGATAAATATGGTTTGCTGTTAAATCCTTGATAGCAGGGAGCATGTGGATTCTTTACCTCAGCATCACTGACATGACCAGCAATAAGGAGTGAAGAGCAGGTGCTACTGGAAACTGAGGAAAGAGGTTTCTGATACTACTAGGCATGAGTTCAGGCATGTGCAGCAGTAAGGAAAAAAATAAGAGAAGTAGTTGGCACAGCATTGAAATATTTTCAAATATCTTGTATTATATCTGAATTTTGTCTTTCTCTATTTGACACTGTTATTGACAGGAATGTATTTTGTTCTTTGATTCTAATCAATCTAGTAAACTGGGTCTGGGATACTTTTTCACAGACATAGGTGCTAAAGTGTTGTTGCTTGCACAGTAGCATATTTAATTTTAATTATCTTAATTTTTTAAAAAAATTTGTTACCCAATCACCATTTTTTTTTCTTGGTTTTGGGTATACAGAGATCCTTATGTTAGTCCTACTTTTCCATTTTAGGATGGAGAAACACCGCTTATAAAGGCAACCAAGATGAGAAATATTGAAATAGTAGAGCTGCTTCTGGATAAAGGAGCTAAGGTCTCTGCTGTAGACAAGGTAAAGAATATTTGTTTGTTTACTTTAGTATATTTAATTATTTTAGTTTTGCAGCAGGATTTTGGAGAGAGCTGTCGAGGCTAACACAGAACAAGAGCTTCCCATATGCTTAATATTTAAGTAGACCATAAGACTTAAATACTTAGTCTCCCACATGTTTAATAATTAAATAGAGCAGAACACTTAAATATAAATTTGTTTCCACCATTAGTATATTGCTGGGTTTTGCTTTGTTTTGTATTAGGGTGCTCTTAATAACTGAAAATATATCCAGGTGAGGAATAAAACTTGCACAGATAAAATAACTAATTCTTAGTACACTTGAAGAAGAGCATAGAGAGTGGTTGTTACTTGTCACTAATGTTAGTGTTTGTTTAATAGACATTAAACTAGAGGATGTCAAGGACAAATACAACTGGTTATTGCTGTCTTCTTATGCATTACCTACTTTGACGACAAACCTTTTAAATACAGGAACATTTATTTGGTGCTTTTTAAATCTTTTACTTTAATATTTAGGGCAAATAAGTAATAATACTGATTTGATGCAATAGGAAAGCTTTTACTGGGAAGTTTTTGGGGAAGTCTGAGCAGACATCGAAACCATTCTAACAAGCACTATCTCTTGTTAGAGACAAGTCTCTGATTTTGCCTGTAGACATTTGTTTCTATACAGAGACTACAGTTTTCATGAACTTTAGGATATTAATAAGCATTCAAGAAAGAAGGCAGTATCTGAGGTTTAGCATTCTAATAACTGTTCTTTCACATCTTCTCTGAAATATTTGTAATGCTTTTTCAAGGGAAAAAATGCTTGCTGTAAGGCAGTGATGCTTTTGAAAGTGCCCTAAGACTTACTTCAAGGAAATAATGCTTCTGAAACAGTGTTGAACATACGGTCTATCCGTAATCTTAGGAACTGATGTTAGATATTACTAGTTTTTCACTTAATTGCAGAAAGGAGATACTCCACTTCACATTGCTATTCGTGGAAGAAGCCGTAAACTTGCTGAATTACTCTTAAGAAATCCAAAAGATGGTCGATTGCTTTATAGACCCAACAAGACAGGAGAAACTCCTTACAATATTGACTGTAGCCACCAGAAGAGTATTTTAACTCAGATATTTGGTGCCAGTAAGTATAAGTATTTTTTTTAATCACTCATATATTGACAATCCAGTTTATTCAATTATGTATTGAAAAATGGCTACAGATTTTTTAATGTTTTAATGTTGCACCTAATGGGAAGGCTTAAAAATAATGAGTTGGCACAAAACCCCATCACTCTAAAAGCCTGGCAAAGGTCAAATATACCTTTTATTTTGACTTTAGATATTGGATACTATGTGGCTTCTGTTGATCGCTTTGTTTTTATTTGGATCTTGCTTGTGTGGGAATTACTTTCTTTGACTTCCTGTGGTTTGGGATCTTGAATCTTGTAGTAGGCTTTAATAGTTGTGGTAATTATTTATCATTTATGTGAATGATGTAAAATTCCTTTGAACAGGAATGTACAAAGAATAACAGCTGTTATATGGCAGGAGTATATATACAAATATAGGTGAACATGTCATGACTTTATGTATGAAAATTGTTATATTGAAGAGCTTTCTTAGAGCAGAGTTGTGTAGCACAGAATTTGTGTTGCAGGACACTTGTCTCCCACGGAATCTGACGGTGACATGCTGGGCTATGATCTGTACAGCAGCGCTTTGGCTGACATTCTGAGTGAACCAACCATGCAGCCACCCATCTGTGTAGGCTTGTATGCACAGTGGGGAAGTGGAAAATCTTTCCTGCTTAAGAAACTGGAAGGTAAAAGCTTGATTTAGTCTTTTCAGTACTTCCAGTCTATCTACGAAAAGCATCACATTGGAGTTACTAGTTTTTGTGAGGGTTGTTGGTCCATGTAAAGTTGTATCTGGTCTCTGTGTCTATGATGAAAGGATTTAAATTTTACTGTGGTCAGTTCATCCATAGATTGCTTTGTTCATTTCTACAATAGCAAGACAGTCTTTAAGTGCTTCTTTCTATTTTCCTGTGAGTTTCCTGCAGCAGTGAATCTACCCTTTAGGTACTGTAGAAAGTCTGGCTGCCAAAATATTCCTTGCTGGGCCTATTTGTGTGTCAGATCTTCTGCTGCAGTATTTATTTATTGTACATCCTATGTGTCTTTCTAGTGCTTAAGAACAATTATCAGGCTATTAATATTTTATTCTCTGTAGTGTATGTTTTTTGCATCTAGTTTTCTTCCTCTTTCCTCTTTCTTATTTTGAGTTTTTTGAACTTTCTGAAATGACAGAGGAAGGCAAATACAGTATATGAAATGAATCAATATTTTTCCTGGTGGAGATAGGCTTCTTACTTAGTTTTAGCATTTTCTTATAAAGGGTGTTTTTCTGAGATGGTTCAATGTAGTTCAAAATAGTTTTACCAGTCTTGTTGTTTCTTACTTTCTGTGATTTCTCTATTAGCCAAAATGGGATCTCTGCATTCATTTTTTTCACCTCCTGTTCCATGTCATAAAAAAAAGTGTATGTATTTTGACTGTGATATTTATTGCTGAAAAGCTCTTATATTTCTAAAGCACTTTCTCAGTGTTTTCTTCCTGTTCCTCATTCCTGTTTTTATTCTGGATTGTGTATCTATTATTTCTTATTCCATAGAACCTAAATAAGTTCCTTCAGGAATTCCTGTTTTAGTAAATAAGAATCAACAAACAGAAATAATACTACAGCCTTCACATTGTACTGTTATATCTGACTATTTGAGGAGCACAGTCCATGTTTCAGTGATTGAGATTTTGGGGGTTGGGTGGGGTTTTTTGACAGATATGGTGGATTTGTTTTTCTTAGTGTCATAAAATGCATTTTACACTTTTGAAGGAGGATTGGAAATGGCATGACTTTTAATATGCTTTCAAAAGTAGAAAATCTGCAGCAAAGAATGTGAGTATTGTGTATTTAAATGTTTTCATTCATTGCATGGATGAAAACTTAGGGTTTTGCACTGATGTTTGAAGAAGAATTCAAGCATCATTGTCCTTTTTTTGGATCAATAATCGGATAAGTTATACAGTCTGCTGAAAATGTTCTTTTCAAAAATGATCTGTTCTTGAGTGACTTCATATGTTAACTGGTCCTTGTCTTTTTGTTTTAGATGAAATGAAGACTTTTGCAGGACAGCAGATTGAACCTCTCTTCCAGTTCTCCTGGCTTGTTGTATTCCTCACACTTTTGCTGTGTGGAGGTTTGGGTTTATTGCTTGCTTTCACAGTGGACGCAAAGCTTGGAATAGCAGTGTCACTCAGCTTATTAGCTGTTCTCTACATTTTCTTTAGTAAGTCTTATATGGAATTCATGAAGGTTTTTATCTATTTTTGGAATTAAATATGGCTTTGTAGATATGCTTTGCCACTCAGAAAAAATACTAAATGGTTTTGTAGACAATAAGACCCCTTTGGACCCTTTGTTTTGTGTGTAATTTATGAGAGGGCATTCTTGAGAACAAAGAAGGGTTTTGTTTATTAATTTCATTGTGTTACTCTTACCATTCTCATTTCTAGCCTAACTGCTAAAAGTTCATAACTTTTTTTACAGAACTCCATACTTTATCTGTTCAAACTTCATGATTCTTTCAGCTGTCAGTGTTGACTAAATTAAAACCATAACATCTTTATAATATTTTAGCTGTAATTTACTTTGGTGGCCGGAGAGAAGGGGAGAGATGGAACTGGGCCTGGGTGTTAAGTACAAGGTTGGCAAGACACGTTGGATATTTAGAGTTGCTTCTCAAACTCATGTTTGTGAACCCACCAGAACTACCAGAGCAAACCACTAAAGCTTTACCTGTCAGGTTGGTTATTTCATTTATTTATGCTTGAATAAATCAGTCAGGCTCGCTCTGATACTTCTCAAACTGTGCATATTAATGTGCATGTTTAGCTTCATATGAAAAGTTCTTGAGATTCCTGTTTGAAAAACAGTAGCTCTAGAAGATCATAAACTTTTCAATGTGAAGAAGATAGTAGTGTTTTCAAGAAAAACTATCTGCCAAAGTTGATGAAAGTTAGTGCTTTTTAGAATTAGATGTTTTGGCTGTTGTACAAATAGAAATTCATACCAGATAAAATAAGAATTTTCTGGTATAGCTTATTGTGTATTATGTATGTTTAATGCTTGTTCTGCTGATTACTTCTGTTAAGGTTTGAGGGTTTTTTTCCTCCCTGTAAGTAGAACATCAGACTATTCAAAGCTTCTAGTTTACCTGAAAACAAGAAATTCTTTTCTGTGTGCTTGAAAATTTCATTTACTTCTATTGCTTAAAGACTTCTATTTTAGCCTCCTGGTGCTTTTATGTGATCTTGTGTTTCTGTAATTTTTTTGATCCTCTGTAAATATTTGAAAATAGATCAGAATGCAGTTTTGAAAATATTTGTCAATATTATGTTTTGGCATTATAAATATATTTTCATATTTTTACTGTCATCTGAGGTACTATTAGTGATGGGAGAATTTTTATCATTTTAAGAAATCAAGTTTTAGAATAGGAAGTGGGGCAAAGAAGAAGTTGATAAATGGAGTAGTTAAATTCCATGTAGATTTTTTAAGAAAATTAAAGTGTTTTACATTTTGTACCACTTAAAAAAAACTTTTCACTACAGAGATGCAAGGAAGACTTTTGTTTTAGTTGCCAGAAAATATTAAAAGTTTTCTGAAGTATACAAAATACATGTTTTTTTCTCTTTCAGATTTTTGTTTACAGACTACAATAGACTGTCCAGTGTAGGTGGAGAGACTTCACTGGCTGAGATGATTGCTACCCTCTCTGATGCATGTGAAAGGGAATTTGGTTTCCTAGCAACAAGGCTATTTCGAGTTTTCAAGACAGAAGATACACAAGGTTTTTTTTTTTACCTGAATGACATTTCCAATTATTCCATTTCAGTGCACTGTTACCAGGGCTTCTGTTTTTCGCATTATAAGCTCTTTTTAGAAATGGTTGTAACCATGCAAAAATTCATAGAGAAGGGGAAACTCTTTGTTCGGATGAGAAAAAATGCCCTGTTTTATTTGCTAATCTTGATTTTATTAATATAATAAAGGAATATCTCATGTGAAGTATAGTTTTCAGAAATGACAATGGAAATGTATATTTGCATTACATCCTTATAGATGCAGTATATTTCCATAGCAATTAAGTCAATGTATCTGAGTCAGAAATGTATGTTTTTGTGTATTGCCACGAGAGGTTTGTTTAGTTTATTAGATTTTAATTTACAGGTTTTATGAGTGACCACTACTTATTCTTGGGAATAAGAACTATGTAGAACATGTTGGTCCAATCCTATAAATTGCTGTGATTAGTACTATGGGATGAAATGTGTAAGATGTGATGAAATGTACCTACTTGATCCAAACAGAACAAGCTTTTTATTCTGTTTAATCTGTAGATTTCTAGAAAAAGAAATAGGCAGAGTAGAGTATGAGATTGTGAAGGAGTAGTTCTTGAGTTTAACTTTCAATTAATTTAGGACTTATTTGTACTTTAAGTTTAGTATGTGTCAGTTACTTCTCATTTCTTTTTGTCCACAAATTGAGGAATCTGTCACCTCTCACAAAGTGAAATGTTTAGACTCTTCTGTCCTGCAGAGGCTGGAAAAAACATACTATGTTTGCTATGTTCAGCTGTGTGCTGAACACAACTTACTCCTCATTGTTCTTTTTCAAATTCACAAGTGTTCTTTATGAAGGGGATTTGTGGATTTTTTCACTCTTTTTTTCCATGTTAGGTTCTGCAGTTCCTCTCCTTAATCTCAGTGAAACAGCTTTCATGATGCTGTAATTTCTCCTGAAGTTGTCTTGGGAATGGCAGTGTAGTGCTGGCTTCTTGTGATTATTTGCAGTAATCATCTTTTCCCTTTCATTTGTAATCTTACATTCACTTCTATTCTTTGCTCTTTTGCATTCCTATGCTCTGCCTAATTATCTAATTGACTTTTAAAATTTATTTTATCTATTTGATGATTTTGCACATTCTCTCCTTTTCTCCAGTTGTTTACAGGTCCAGGGTCATAGGTTTATTACCTCTAGATGTTCACAGAAATTCCATAGAGGTTTATTTTTAGCCTTCTGTATCTTAATTTTTGTTATGTCTGTAAGCTTGCAGACACGCCTCTTTCAATTGTCATGTCATTGTTCATGATATTTAAGTGTCCCTCTAATCCAGTTCTGTCTCTTTCTAGTAAGAGGATGCTTACATTTCTACTTATGTCTAGAACTGATTCTAATTATATCTGAGCTGTTCCCCTTCGTTTCTTGCCCCTCACTTCTGTCATTATGCATTTCTGTTGCTTTGTCCTGCAGCACAATCCTATGAGTCACTTATGTCAGCAATGTGAAAAACCTTTGCAGCTCATACCTTGGTGTAGAGAATAATATGGGCCATATATAAATATTGGGTATTCTTTCTACTTAGCATATTAAAAATTTGATTCCCCCCCTGCAGTTCAAATACGGATGTTTAGCTGTCATAATTTTACTTCAGATCATTGCTATTCTGTTCTTTGTTATCAACAAATGTGTCCAGAAGATAGCAATCTTCTAGATGTACCACTGGATCTGTACAGGTCCTAAAGGCAGAGACTGCTGCTTTGGAAAATGCTGTTTCTTTGGTCACTTATTTAGCTGTGCTAAACTCCATCTGCAGTATTTGCTTCTTTATTATCAGTCCACTTGAAGTCGGGAGCTCTGTACTCTCCTCTGGGGCCCTTGTGAACTGTCCAAACCTTATTTGCTGCAGTTTCCCGTTCGTGTGTGTTTTAGCACGCGAGAAAGGATGGCCTCAGGTGGCAGCTGGCATTTTTAGTTTAGTTCTTCAATGGTACTCTTGTAGTACAATGGTACTACTATTAAATTATGTAAGTACCAGGTTCCAGTTTAAAGCTGAGTAGTTCCTGTACTGTTGTACTACAATTTATTTACATAAATGCACTTTACAAAGAGATGCCACAAAAGGGGTGATAGCATTGATAAAAAATAGTAATTTCGATCCAGTGTGGAATTCTTGAAATGATGGAAATAAACTGAAGATTAAAGAAATATCTCTGCTTCATAATTTCCAAGAATTTTGGCAAATAATAGATTTTTTTTTTCCTCTGGTTTGTGGCTGGGTGGTAACACTGTAGTAAGCTTTTGTGCCAGTTAGTGTTTTATGAGAAGTATGCAAGTTAATACATTTTGCACTCACCTGTCATTACATTGTTCATTAATACTAACAGCAATACTTGTTTCCTAGGTAAAAAGAAATGGAAGAAAACTTGCTGCCTCCCATCCTTTGTGATTTTCCTGTTCATCTTGTCTTGCGTTGTTTCTGCGATCGCCCTGTTGGCGATTTTTAATGTGGAATCAGCCAACATGACAGTGAATGTTATTCTCATAACAGTGACCTGTGTTGTTGGTTTGGCCTTTTTCTTGAATTGCCGCACATGGTGGCAGGTGATGGATTCAGTTTTGAATTCTCAGAGAAAACGTCTTCACAGTGCTGCCTCCAAGCTTCACAAGCTGAAAAGCGAGGGGTTCATGAAGGTGAGCATTTATATAAATTGGCCCTTAAAAGGAATGAAATGAACCCCCAAACATGGAGCATTATTAAATTGGGGCACCATTAATTTAATCAGGCCAAGTCTCACAACAGGAGAATGAGACTTGGTGAGTTTTTACTGAATGAAGCACTTCTGTGCCAGTGGTAATTGTGCTTAGTATATGAGATCTATCTGCTTAATCATGAATGTTAAATTTGGGGTTTCAGTTTCCTGGTTTTATTTTTGCTGGGAGGAAAGTACTTGGAAAACAATTCTCAATTACCATGATTTTGTAAAAGCTTACTTTAGATCATAAGATTAGAAGGAATAACTTTGAGAATCTTCTAAAGGTGTAAAAACAAGCCTAACTTTGTCTCTCTGCAAGACGTCTTTGTTAAGAAAGGAATTGTAGCACCGAAAGAACATTCCAAAACACTCCACATATTTAATGAAAAATGGTAGAAAATACTATTTTTTTGCTAGGCTGTATCTATAAACTGATAAATATACTCTCAGGCTGTCATCAGATATGCTATATGCTCCTGTTTGAAAGTAAAATGTAGGATCATGATTGTTAACTTTGTAGATTACAGCCAGTGTATTGTATAAAAATCTGTCGTACAAATATTTTTCATACAGTCATAGGATAGTTTGAGTTGAAAGGGACCTCTTAAAGGTTATCCAGTGCAACCTGACCTTGAATGTTTCCAAGGATGGGCATCCACAACTTCTCTGGGCAATCTATATCAGTGTTTCACCACCTCATTTTAAATGAACTTCTTTCTTATATCTAACTTAAATTGACTGTTCTTCAGTCCCCCCTTGTCCTCTTGCAAAAGGCCCTGTTAAAAAGTTTGTCCTCATGTTACTTACAGGCCTCTTTAGGTACTGGAAAGCCACAATAAACATCTCCTCAGAATCTTACCTTCTTCAGGCTGAATAATCCCAATTCTCTCAGCCTTTCGTCACAGCAGAGGTGCTCCATCCCTCTAATCATCTTTGTGGCCTCCTCTGGATTTACTTCAATACATTGGTGTCATTCCTGTGCTGAGCAGTGCAGAGCTGGATGCAACACTGCAGGTGGGGTCTCATCAGGGCAGAGCAGAGGGGCAGAATCAGCTCCTTCACCTGCTGCCCACACTGCTTTGGATGCAGCCCAGGACACGTTTTGGCTTTCTGGGCTGCAAGGGTACATGGCTGGGCTGCATCCAGTCTCTCACCCACAGCATCCCCCAAGTCCTTCTTGGCTGAGCTCCTCTGCATCTGTTCATCACCCAGCCTGGATCGATGGCAGGGATTCAGTACGCAGGTGCAGGGCCTTGCACTTGGCCTTGTTGAACCTCATGAACCCCTTTCTTGAGTTTGTCCAGGTCCCTCTGGATGGCATCCTGTCCCTCAGGTGTTTCAGCTGCACCACTTATCTTGGTGTCATCTGCAAACTTGCTGAGGATGCACTTGATCCCTTCATTTCATTAATGCAGATATTAAATAACACTGGTCCTAGTGTGTACCTCTGAGGGACAGCAGTTGTCACTGATGTCCATTGGGACACTGAGCCATTGACCCTTTGTTATTTTTTGTATCTCTTGGCAAGTTCAGCTCCAGCTGTGCCTTGGCCTTCCTCACCACATCCCCTCACAACCAGACTGTGTCTGTATACTCTTCCTAGCATACCTGTGCTTGCTTCTACTGCCTGTGCATTCACTTCTTGGTTTTCAGTTTGACCAGCAGGTCTCCACTCAGCACAGCCAGCTTTTAGTCTTCCTTGCCAATTTTCTTGTACCTGGCGATCACAGGCTTTTGTGTTTCATGGAAAGCATCCTTAAAAGGTCTGCCAGCTGTGTTGTCCCTGTGGGCAGTTTTCCAGGGGCTCTGTTGACTATCTTTGAAAAGCTAAGAGTTGGCTTTCCTAAAATGCAGTGTGCTGACTTTACTCCTTACCTGACCCATATCCCTCAGGACTGCAAACTCCACCAGTGTGTGATCACTGCAGCCCAGGCTGCCTCCAAGCTTGGCATCCCCAATTAGCTCACTTAGATTAGTGACCATCAGGTCCAGTGTTGCTCCCCTTCTGGTAGAGCTTGTCTATTACCTAGCTGAAGAAGAGATCCTCCATGCGTTCCAGCAATCTCCTGGATTGCTGACAGCTCATGGGGCTACATTTCTAGATGTTGGGGTCATCTAAGTTCCCCAGGAGGATGCAAGCCCATGAGGAGCCCAGTTCCTGTAGCTGGGACACAAAGCCTTCATCAATAGGCTCTCCTTGTTCAGGCCTGTTACACACACAAACCCCAAGGTGTCGTTAGTTGGTCTAGTCCTTGAAAATTTTTATGCACTGACTCCACCAGTTTGTGGCTGCTTCTCAGAGCCATCTCTTCGTGATCTCTCCATCTCTTGATGTAGAGGGCAACATCTTCTCCCCTCCTTCCTCTCCTGTCCCATTTGACCAGCCTGCAGCCATCAGTAGTTGCACTCCAGTCGTAGGATTCATCCACCAAGTTTCTGGAATGGCAGCTAGGTCATAGCTTTCTAGCAGCACCATGGCTTCCAACTCCTCCTATTAGTTGCCCAGTTTGTGTGCACTGAGGTAGAGTCAGCTGTGTGTGTTCTTAGAGGAACACCCTTTAATTCCTTTGAAGTATTTCAGTGGTGTTTCCCTATTGGCTTCTGTTACCTCAGGAGCCTCCGCGTCATCTCCGTAAGACTTGCAAATGTGCTCCAGTGTGGCCAGCATATCTCAGCTGAGGGCCCTCACTAGCCCTGCATCCCTCTAACCTTGGTGTGTCATCCCACAGTTTGTTGTGGGCAAGCCTGATACTATCCCCCTCCCCTATCACATCTTGTTTAAAGCTGTGTCAATTCACCCTGCTGGCTCCTGGTCAGAGGCTCTCTTTGCCCTTAGATAAAGGTGAATGAATCCCTTCTGATGCCAGCATGCCTGTTCTTGCAGCACAGAAGACCTGATTGTGTCTTGGTACTGTGTTTCTTGGCAGTTGTTTGTTGAGTGGTATTTATCTGACATAACTTCAGCATTTAGGAGTTACGTTCACCCTTTGCCGTCAAAGGAGAGAAGCAGGTATTTCAGCAGAGTTGTTCATCTGTTTTATGGCATCTTATTGTGCACATTCTAATGAATCTACTGGTTAAGAGATCAGATTTTAATGTCTACCTGTTAGCTGCTTAAGTTAGGGCAGGCAAATTCCACCTTTGTTTCTATGTTGTGGTTGGTTGTTACATGTCTAACAATGTTGAAAAGCGTAACAAATCTTCAGACTGCATTTCTTGAATAGCAGTGGCTGAGTATTAGAGTAATAGCATAACGTGCTTGGCTGGAGGGCAGATAGAAAATTTTGCTGTACATTTTATGCAAAGCAATGTTTGAGGACTAGCTGAAGCTACAAATGCTCTTTTATTTACTTCTGAAATAAATGTTTTGTTGTGCATAAGTATTATATTCTTAAATAACATTGTAATGGATTTTAAATAAGGATAGTTTATTATATCAAAGTGGAATAATGTTTCTGCTGTACATTTTTGTTCAAATGAAAAATTAATATGTTGGAAGTGACATTTTAGGACTTTGCACTTTGAGTATTTTTAAGTTTGTTCTTGTAGTCTTATGGAAGTATTTTTGGGACAAATAGCAATCTGCAAAAGGAAATAGATGTATTTTTATCAGTTTTAAGTATTATAGACATGTCTTTTCTTTATTTGTTTTTCGTTTTTATAGGTTTTGAAATGTGAAGTGGAACTGATGGCCAAAATGGCAAAAACCATTGACAGCTTCACTCAGAATCAGACAAGGCTTGTTGTAATTATTGATGGATTGGATGCTTGTGAACAGGACAAGGTTTTACAGATGCTTGATACTGTGAGTTGGATCATTTTGTAAAGATAACCTCTGGGTTATATGCATGATCTCTTCCACAAATGAGCTCAGATACATACAGTTACTGTGTGTTTTCTGTAAAAAGAAGGCTGTGTTGTGGTAATTAGTATTTTTGTACATTGGCATAACTGTAATGCTGAGTGATGGGTTTTAAAAGTTGAAAATTAAATTGCATGTTAGTACTTTTGAAAAGGTTTGAAACAATCAAATAGAGACTATGGAAAATAATTGTTCTGTTGAAACAAACTTAAAATGTTTGGAGAGTTTTTCGTATTTTTACCATTGAAGTACTTTAGATGAAAAGTACTTAAATGCTAAATATTTGTGGGGAACTGGAACATTACTGCATGATACATCCTTGGTAATGACTTCCACTGTAAATTCTGCTGTTTAATTGTTGAGTGTGATTATTTCTAACTGTGGATAGGTTCCTAATGTTAGATATCTCATATAGAAGAAGCTGACATCTGTACATCTCTTGGCCTCTCAGGTTTATTCCTTGAACAGAATGAATATAAAATGTTGAGCCAAATGTTGAAATGATCTGCAGCTATGGTTCGTTGTTACTAACAAGGTGTACTGTCTGCTTTTTTACAGGTGCGAGTCTTGTTTTCAAAAGGCCCATTCATTGCAATTTTTGCAAGTGACCCACACATTATTATAAAGGCAATTAACCAGAATCTCAACAGTGTTCTACGTGATTCAAACATAAATGGCCATGATTACATGCGAAATATTGTCCATTTGCCCGTTTTTCTGAACAGCCGAGGGCTTAGTAATGCAAAAAAACTGATGGTAGCTTCAACAACCAATGGGGATATTCCTTATGCAGATAGTGCAGGTAAGGTTCTGCAGGAGGGTGATATGAGCATCCCAATGATTCAAAGTCTGTGTTTTGCAAGAAATTGTTTAAATAATTGACAGATCATTAGTATCATTTTTATAGGTAGTATAGGTATATGACTGGAGAAAATGCCTACCTTTGTTTTCCTTTCCATAGGATTGCATGAAGAGGTTGACAGGAGAGTTTCTCAGAACAGTCTTGGAGACATGACCAAGCTTGGTAGCAAAACTGCTCTCAACAGGCGGGTGAGAAGGACTTTTAGTCTTTTACCAGAGATACTCATAAAACCCTTTTTTTCTTTTCTGTTTTTGTTTTTTTTTTTTTTTTTTTTTTTTTTTTNACATTTTCAATAATATCAACTTGCAAGACTTATCAAACCATTCTTATAAAAGTTTTATCAATGATCCATGTAAGAAAAGTCCATTCTTACATCAGTAGACTGATGCTCTGTCAAAGAGGAAGAAGTTTGCTTGCTCACCAAAGTATTCCTTTCCACAAAAAATTAAATACAGCTCTCTGTGAATGCTGAGATGATACAGAAAATCTGGTAGGAGCCAGATTAAATACTAGACTTGAACTGCAATGACTACCACATTTTTTCCTGCTTTCTGTTCTTTTGTATTTACATAAAATCACAAACTGGTTGAATAAAAGGTATCTAGAGAGTTGTGAAAAGCAACACAGAGTCTGAGGATTCTGAGGCTTTCGAGCTGCCATTCATAGAGACTTCGGGCGTGTCGTAGCAGAGGAACCTGATGGTCACTTTAATTTTTACCTGTACTTAGTAAATGGATAGTATTAACTCTTTAGAGAGACAGTAGGAAGCGATGATGGAAATGCTGAAAGTAATAATCTTTTTAGAAAATATTTTGCTATGTCACTCTATTTTGCCCTCTCAGAATTGATGTGGAAGTAAAATGTGTAACTCTTACCACTTCTTGGCTTCTATGGAAATAATGTTCAGTTTTTACACAGCTAAATCAGAATTAAATTCTTGTACATTTAATATTACCTGTGAGCTTCACAGACTTACTCACAAAGGCTCTAAATTGAAAATCAAGTAAAACTGATGTATCTGAAATACATAAAAGCTTTTGATACTAATCAGTATTCCTTGGGTTTTTGTTTCATTATCAGGATACTTACCGAAGACGCCAGATGCAGAGGACCATTACCCGCCAAATGTCGTTTGATTTGACCAAGCTGTTGGTTACAGAGGATTGGTTCAGTGATATCAGCCCTCAGACCATGAGGAGGTTGCTAAATATTGTTTCAGTGACAGGTAAATGTGGCATGCTGCTGTACAGTAAACAGGATTGTGTTTTGGCTGCTTGTAGTTACACTCAAATGTTTTAGTGTGTAAACTAAATCGAACAAGTCAGTCCATGTGTTACTTTTGAAAGTCCTTCTGAAGGAAACTCTTCCATAATGTAAGAAAAAATTATTGACCATTCTACGTGGAATTTGAAAGATGCATAATATTTGTTGTTTCATTGACTTCTGTTGGGAGGCAAATTATTCTAGTCTGCATTTTTAGGAAATTTTGTATTTTTTGATTTTGAAATGGGATAAGAAAATTACGTTTTTCAATTTCATAATACTGTAGTATGAACAAAGACTGTAGTGATGACATCTGAAAAGGTATGCTGTGAGGGGAAGACCAATTATATATCCTGTTCATTTTTGCCAGGAGTATTTGCAGTTCTTTTCCCCTAAATGATTGTGTGAGGCTGATGAAAGCATTTTCTCACCTGTTCTTCTTCAGCAAAACACAGTCAAGATGTTGGTATCTCTGAAGTTTAAAAACCGGAAATAATTAGAAAAGGGCTTATGGAGGTTTAATAAGAACATGTTTCATGTAGTAAGTAAATGGGGAGTGATTATTTAGTGTCTTTTCTGTTACAGACACTAGAAGGCACTGGGTAGCCCCTACAGCTACCCAGAGTAAAGAAATTCAGTTACTTTTCACACTGTGTATAGTTAAGAGCATAAGTCTGCCACAGACCTCCAATTCTGGTCTAATATTTAAAAAGGTGTGCTGTCTTTTAGCTTGTTACTGCAATTTGTAGCATGTAACCTGTCTTGTTCTGGCAAATTATAGTGCTGTTAGGAAAGTATAACAAAATCACAAAATGTTAGTTGTAAAATTAAACTAAAAAAAAGACCTTGCAAGAACACTTTTAGTGTAGTATAATCTGCTTTGACATGATGATTTCATAAACAGCTTTATGAACAGAGCCTTCAGGCTGTAGGTTACATGTAATTACAGATATTAATAAAGGAATTATAGAAAATTTGCTGAAACTTCAGATGCTTAAATTGTAGCATTAGCTTATTCTGGTTTTTAAAATAGCCTTATTTGTAATTTATACCTTGCCTTACTAACTTAAAACGGTCTTTTTTTATAGCTTTGTATTTTACTATATTGGCTATTGAAGTTGGCAGTTGTATGCTTAACTTGTTTTGACCACATTTCATATGTCAGTGCAGAGAAAATCTGTCAAAGTATTAGCATGAAATTCTGTGTTTAGATGGAGAAATTAATGCTGTGTGAAATTCCTTATTGAATTTGGTTGAAGTAAGTTAAGATTCACCAGTAGCAGGATGATAGTAATTAGTGTTTAAACTGGGGCTGAAGTTGACAGTTTGGAGAGTCTCATATTTTGACCAGTATTTGCAAGGATTTTTATTACACTGTAAAATTATATTTTTAGATGCAACTTGCAATGATTTTGAATTTGCTGAGCTCAAAATATAATAGCAGGAAGTTCACTGATCAGATAATAACAAAGTAACATAGCTGTTACTTTGAGGGGAAAAAAGGTATCTTTTGAAAGGGAGAAAAAGTCCTCTCTGTTTTCTTTTCTCCTTCCTTGTTCTCTTAGGTCGTTTATTGAGAGCTAATCAAATCACATTCAATTGGGACAGACTGGCAAGTTGGATCAATCTCACAGAGCAGTGGCCATATAGAACATCATGGCTCATTCTGCATCTTGAAGAGACTGAAGGTGTTCCAGATCACCTGACTTTAAAAACCATCTATGAGAGGTAGTCATTTTTCTGGTAATAGTGTTCAAGTTCAATGATTAAAATAGTGATCATTATTAATGATCACTAGAATAACATGGCTTTCAAACATTTATCAGGTTGTAATCTAAAATTCCCACAATCTTACCCTCTTTTGCTGACTTTTGAAAACTTCTAAGTGAGTTTCATTGCTATTTGATGCACCATGTATGAATGAGTGCTTTGTATTTAAACCAAAGAGAACTGTACAGGAATTCTTTCACAGGCAGCTATTTGTCTCTTGATATCCTTTTCATCTTTACCTTGGCCAAGCTACAAGTTGGGTATTTTTTCCACTTCTTTGTTAATCTGAAAAAAACTTGGCAGGAACTGGGCTTACTGATAAAAATCTCTGAAGGTTTTGTGCTTAGCAGGTGTGTGATGGCAATGCCATGTGCTGCAGTTAAGGGATCACAGAATCACTAGGTTGGAAACGACCTTCAACATCATCGAGTCCAACCCAGCCCCAACACCTCAACTAGACCATGGTGCCGAGTGCCACATCGTCTTCTTTTAAACACATCCAGGGATGGTGACCCCACCACCTTCCCAGGCAGACCGTTCCAGTACTTTATCACCCTTTCTGTAAAAAAACTTTCCTAATATCCAACCTATATTTCCCTTGGCACAGCTTAAGACTGTGTCCTCTGGTTCTGTCAGTGGTTGCCTGGAGTAAGAGACCGACCCCCACCTGACTATGAACACCTTTCAGGAAATTGTAGAGAGTGGTAAGGTCACCCCTGAGTCTCCTCCAGCTAAACACTCCCAGCTCCCTCAGTCATTCCTCACAGGACTTGTGCTCCAAGCCCCTCACCAGCCTCGTTGCCTCCTCTGGACACGCTCAAGCGTCTCCACGTCCTTCCTAAACTGAGGGGCCCAGAACTGGACACAGCACTCAAGGTGTGGCCTCACCACTGCTGAGTACAGAGGCATGACTTTCTCCATTTCTGCTACAAGTTGCTGTCCAACAGCTGTCTAGGTATTGCTACTGAGAAAAAATTGCCTCGTGTTGCCAGTGAACATCTCTCTCCAGAACCCTCTGCTTGTAAGAAAGGATTTATGGGTCGTGACCTGATGATAGTGGGAGGAATGGAAGAGAGAGATGTGACTGAGAGTGGGGCCTATAGAAGAAAAGCAGAATCTGAGAATCAGTGTCAGGGAGAAGGAAAGGTCTGACTTGGACAAAATATAGTTGAGATCAAATGAAAAAAACATCTGAGGTAAAGAGAGAAGATTGTGACTGATTGAACAAATTACCAGAAAATCTAGAGATTTTGCAGGGTCCCGGGGAATGAACTTGGAGAGAAAATATTGGAAATGTGCTCTGCACTGAAAGTGAAGGAATAGGAGATGAACTGTGTGGGGGTCTGGGGTGGGCTGAGAATGGTTGGAAGTATTGAATGGAATTAGGATTGTTTGAGAAAGATTGAATGAGTTGTATTAGGAAAGAAAAGTTGAAGTGCAGTTAAGATCTGAACACAGAAATCCTAGAAGGTAAAGGGATAAGGGTAGATTGGGCATGATGAGGCTGAGGATTGAAGACAGTAGTGGACTGAAGTGGCTTCAAACTGGAAGATGGTTTTCGAAATGCTGGACTTCACAGGTAAATTAAGTGCATGATTAGAAAACACTCTCCTCTAGAGTATGGACCCAGTTTTTGGGGTTTGCATTTCCTCTGTGAGTATAATACACCTGTGAAATCAGAGATAAAGCACAGGGGACCCATCTTCCCATTGTACGTTCACACAACTAGTGTCACAAATGTTTGTGATCAGCTAAGTACAGTAATTCAGAATCATCAGGAATTCCCTTTCCTGTCATGCTTTTCATTCAAACTTCTCTTTATTTAGATTTCTGTATAACATGTTTCACAATTCTATATTTTCAGTATTTACCCTACAAACTCATTACAGTTTTCTGTTTATTGGCATCTACAGTAATGATCAAATTCCAAAGCTGTCTTCAAAACATAACAATGTTTGTTTTCTGATAAACCAGAGGAGGTATTAGAGACCTGATTTATTCTCATAAATGAGTGCTAGTAATTTTCCAGTATTCATGGGTGTTAAATTGTAGTAAACCAGCATGAATAAAAGAAAAGGACATTCACAGTTGAATGTGAATAACTTACTTGGGTTCTGGATTGTTTGTTGTTAGCACAAACACGAGCTTGATGCTTAGGGCCAGCTGGAGCATGTCATGGTTTATTAGTTAAGGTGTGGAGGAGATTCATGGCTGCTGCTATGTTGTACCTCTTGCTGTGCAGGCAGTTTGGAAGTCATACAGCCACTTGAGCTGGTTCATAACTGACAATCACAAGCGTATAGGTAATTTTTTAGTGTTTAAAACCGGAGTACATAATGGGAAGAAACATTGAAGAACCCTGTACAATGTATTGGAAAAGGGAAGGTGATCATCATCTTTTAAGGAAAGCTGTTTGTATTCTACCTGCAATAACAGAAAAACAAAGAAAAGGAAAACAAGACCAATATTCAGGATTTTCTCTTTAGCAAAAAACCCAACAGGATTACTTGATATGAAAATGATAAAGCTAAAAAACTTAGTTTCTTTAGCTTCTTAACAATTAAAAAAAAAAGTTTTCTAACAATATTGTTGCTGTGTGGTCAGGAAGAGAATTGATGTCTCTCAGCCCCTTCCATTGAACCTGTGTAAGGAACTAAATATATAGCTCTCCTGAAGTATTAACAAAGCTGAGGTCTCATCTCTCTGGTGATTTGGGTGATCATCTTTACCATATGCTGAATGTGAAAAGGTCTGTGAACTCTCCTCTGGGATTATCTAGAGCTCTAAAAATTCTGTTTTATCCAAAGTAATCTTTTCTGTGTCATTGCTATTCTTTTTATCTGCAACAGTTTAAAGTAACTTCGCTCAAATAACTGTTTCAGTATAATTTCAAAGTTAGTTCCTCTTTTAAAACTTCAGTTTCAGTTTTCTAAGTTTTATTAGTTTATAGAGCAGCTTTCCCATTTGGAGTCTCATGAATAGATACCAGATTTTGATAATGATATAGCTTGTTCCTGTACTGAGTTTGTTACTTGTTTTCTGCTTTTTATTCTTCAAGGGTTTCTTTTAAATATCTTGATATTTTAGATCAGAATCAAGAATATAGTTTTCCTAATATTGAATAGTTTGTGTCAAACTACTTTTTACTGTGACACTGCAGTTTTATGGTTGCTGCTTGGATATCTCTCTTCACTGAAAGAAATCTTGTAGGTTCTATGTTAAATGTAAGACTTTCACACTTGATCACATTGTCTGTGTAAGGAGAATCCTTTGATATTACAGTTTTTTTTCCAAATTTTAAAATACCATGTGTTGAAAAGCTTTTGAATCACCAGGATTCCTTTGCAGTGAGATCTCTCCATAGCCTTCCCCTCTGCTGCAGACGGTGCGGAGCAGAGGGTGACCACACTGGACTGATCAGTTACAGCTCCCTTCAGCGGAAGAGTTACCGTAGATGATCCGTGTGTGCGCTGAGGGTGCGACGGGGACAGTTAACCCCGTGTTGCCCTACAGCTGTGTCCCCGGGGGCGGGCTGTCCCCAGCTGTGTCCCCGGGGGCGGGCTGTCCCCAGCTGTGTCCCCGGGGGCGGGTTGTCCCCAGCTGTGTCCCCGGGGGCGGGTTGTCCCCAGCTGTGTCCCCGGGGGCGGGCTGTCCCCAGCTGTGTCCCCGAGGCGGGCTGTCCCCAGCTGTGTCCCCGGGGGCGGGCTGTCCCCAGCCGCGCCCCGGCAGCGCTGGTGCCGCAGGGACTGTGTAGCGCGGCGCGGTGCCGGCAGGTGGCGCTCCCGGCTCGGCACAGCCGCGGGCAGCGGTGGCGCCAGAGCCTTGGCTTTCAGTATTTCCAGGAGAAAGCGATACTTTAACGTACAAAAAACACAGGAAAATGAAAATAATCGGGTAGTCAAGCACTAAGAAGCAAAAGAATAAATGTAGTCTTTAGTTAATTCCCCTCTATACAGGCACAATGATATATGATTTCCATTATTATATGCTATTTTGCTTCCATGAGATTTCCATCTTGTAATGTCCAGAATTTAATTTTGCAAACTGTAGTAAAGGAGGGGGCCATTTTCTGTCACATTGCAGTGCTATCTGTTGGAGTTGAATGCAATAACTAAAGCAAGACAATGAAACGCTGTTCCACAACTATTAGTCAGAGTTTGTGTGATGCTGGGCTAGTCACCTCTATAGTACCTTTCACCTGAATAGTACTCGTGCCTCTGTGGGGAGGTGGTGTACAGCTTATGGTTCTGTAGGCTGATATTGCTAAGTACTCAGTGTTCAGAGCTATATCTGGAGCTACTGGGAGTTCTGCTTTCAGTTGGTGGAGTATTCTGAAAAAAATGGATACCTCAATTTGGTAACTAAATAAGTATACCTGTATCTCTGTGCTTCAATTTGTCATTAAAAATAAAGCTAATTAATACATTCTTTTCAGGAAGACTTGTTGGGGAAAGTAGGTTGGATGCTTTCTATAGATACTATGAAGAATATCGAAGACGAAATTGATGAGTATGAAACCAGGTCTGTCAGGAGACTGTATCTTCCTGTATCATACCATGAGGAGATGAAAAGCCTACTGAATATCATACTGGGAACTTTCCTCCCGGATCTATAACAAAAAACCCAACAAACAAACAAAAAAACCACTCTCACAAAGAACCCCACCAAAACCAAAAGAACACAGACTCCCCCAGAAACCCAACGAGGACAACAACAACAAACCAACAAAAAAACCAAACCACAAAACCAATTAGAAAACCACAAAAACCCCAACCCAAAACAGACCCCCCCCCACCTCCCCACAACCCTCTAAATAAAATTAGGCTTCAATTTGCGACACAGGCACAGCTCTATGAAGAGCCTTTATGAGCTGGAGTCACTTAACATCTCTTGTAGTAACAGGTGGGGGCGCTATGCTCTCAATCTTTTGTAGAGGGGAACAAGCCCATGCTTTGTCACTGTGTTAAATTTTGAAAAGAAAATGCTGAATCTGCTTTGTTGGCTTTCAGTCTATATGCTCGAGAAAAATTTACTGCCTTAAACAGACCTGCTGTATCATCTCACTTCTATCCTCTCGTTTCAGCCCCTCTCTCTCTACTGGTCTGGTTGGTCTTGCTTTCCACCTGGTATATTTATTAGTAGTAGTATTTACTCCTTCAGGTTATGTGTTGCCTTTTCTCATCATCAGGGTTTTCATGTAGTCTCTCTCCTTACCAGGTTAAGCTCTTAAATCTGATTTTTTCTCTCCTGCTTTTGTGTTTAGGTTCTTCGGTGGTCAAGCTCACTGTTGTCATTACCCATCTCTCCATCCTGGTCTAATTTAATTATCTTTACCATTTTATTTATAGTTATAACATAGAGTTAATATTCCTCTACATTTATGTTGTGCTGCATTCTCTTCTATGTTACTGTAAAGAGTCTTCCTAATGTCAATTTCTGTGTAATACCAAAGTGGTTTGCAGAAGTTGCAAAAGGCAAATTTTTAAAGCTCTGAAGTGGAATAAAATATGTGGGCTTTCTGCAAATAAATTTCTAAGAGAATTAAGTTGTCAGATTAAAGTAAGTTTCTGTTGAATGTTTGCAACTGAGAATTCTCAGACTTGTAAATTAGCGAGCTATGGGAATGTGCTCTCTTGTGAAGGCAAGTAAAGCATCCATGACTCCAGAATAAATGACAGTGCCAGATCTAAATAAATGGTATCTTGGGAAAAGTCACTGTGGCTTTTGTAGAAAAAAGATACATTTCAAGAAACTGAATTCTCAACAGAGTCAATGAACATAGGAAGAAGACAAGGAAGTATTTTGAAATTTAAGACATTTTAAGCAACATCTTAATCTAGAAACATCTAAATGTATTAAAATCTTAGATAATAATAGGCATGATTGCCCCAGGAAAACAAAAGAAGGAAGCAAAAGATAGGAGTATGTGTCTTGTGAGAAACTTGCAGGTGAGGTTTCCAAAGACAATTCTTGTGCTATTTGACATATCTGTGAATGGTCTGGCAGAGGGAGGAGATGCCATGTGGGCATATAACCAGGATAACTATTTCACAGAGGGTTGTGGAAGTAGCTATGAGTAAGTTGCAGATCAAAGTCGTTGTGGATATAGGTATCAAAACCTACTGGGGGGAAATAATCTCATCTATAATTCTGCTAATGCATTAGTGGGCAGTAAATCTGAACTAGGGAAAGGAATTCATAAATTGTCGCTGATTTCTCTGAAAGATGTTCTGTGTCCCACTTGAGTCAGAAAATAAAACAGTGTCTTTAGGAGTTACTAACAAATCAATGGAAGGGCAGAATATATTGTATTATACAAATCTGTGACTTTTCTAAGTTCTAACCATCGCATTTCAAAATGGTTGTACCGAAGCAGATATATTTAAGAGGCCGAGGAAAGCTGTAGTCTCACATCAAGCAGTGACGACTCCCAATTTTGCCGGACTACTTTCTCCTCTCTTCTCCAGCCCTCCTCATTCTTAAGACATTGATTAATTTATTTCTTTTCCCCAAAAGTCCTCATTTTTTCATTTCAGTTTGAGGCTCTGAGTCTTGGTTGTCTTTGTTTCTTGTTATTTTCTACTTCTTAAGACTAAAGATGTCAAGGATTGATATTACCACCTTGTTGACCAAAAATCATGCTATTAAAGCTGATTGTATGAGAAGAAATATCTTCCCAGTCCCTTTCATCATTAAATTGCCTCACTAAACAAGGTAATCTGCTGAACACATTTTATTTCTTTGTATCCTTCTTGTCATGGCAGAAGTCAAAGTCTGCAGTACTTTGTCAAGTATTGGAAAATGTTCCTAGAAATCACTAAAGTAATTGTGTAACACTCTTGCCTGTCCTTCTGGAGGTTTTTGTCCTTCCAGAGGCATTAGGGAGAGTTTCTGTATCTATGAGCTAACCAGTTCTCTTCTAGATATGGCTGATTTACCAGTCTGCCACTTCTTAGAGCTGTTAGTAGCTGGACTGTAAGATTTATACAATTGAAAGTGAAACTTCAGGCATGCATATGCCTCTTGAGTTCAAGAATGTCTTGTATGGCATTTCAGAAAATGATTGTATATTTCCAGACACTTGAAAAACTATGGACAGTCTGAATTTTTACCCCTGAAGGTCCTGTGAAATCAATGGTTCTGCTGTTGTGAGTGCACAGAACTGCTAAAGCAGAGCCTAGAGCCTATTCAATCAGTAGGTGAAGCCCTTAAAAAGCCAAGTAAAGGACAAAAAAATTGTGGTTTGAGCATGTTTGCAGCAGGAGTCAAAAATGAGGTTCAGCACAAAGCACAGCAGCAAAGGTTACTTTAATTCTAAGATAAATGTGTCTAAAGTAGTTACATCAAGTGCTGTGACAGGCTGTGTGACAAGTTGCAGGAACCTTCTGGTGCTGGTGAGCAAGATGTGTTGTCCAAGCAGGCAAGGAAGGCCACTGTGGAAAAGTTCCAGTTGGCCTTTGGAAAGAAAATGGCAGGGAATGCACTGCAGGCTATCAGAGCAATGTAATGATCTAGCTGTTACAGAGGGCTCTTTGGAAAGAAAAAAGTCAGTATGAAGTTGATGACAACCCATGAGAATTTTCTCATGGTCATGCTCGGATACCAGACATAGGTAGAACATTCATCCAGGCATTAGGTAGATGTGTGGTAAATATTGTTCTCTCTCTTATGGGGTTAGGATCTAGGTTCTGTATCTTTCTGAATATAATACTAGCCATTACATGCTGAAACTGTGAGAAATGTAATGCTGGTGTATCTGAGGAGATAGTCCTAAGAGAGACCTTGACATGAGTGCTTAAAGATGCTGGGGAGGGGAGAGTGCTGGTCCCCCATGACTGAATATACGATTTATTTAATGCTGCAGAATTCAGATATTCACACAACCTTCTATTCAGGTGCTTCCTACTGACTGCTTTTATGACAGATGTTAATCTGCTTTGTGGTCTTGATGTCACGAGGGACAGTCCTACCTGTCATTCTTTGCCCAGACTTGGACCAAACTGGGGTGTTAAGACAGGGGCTTTGACCAAACCAGAATATTAAGACAAAACTTTCTGATTGTTTATGAGGATATTTGCAAATAGCTGATGGTCCCTAAATTTCTGTGACTATTTTTATATATTTATTAAAAATATTAGAACAGAAAAGCTTGGCTTAGGATAGAAGAAACTCTCATGAGCCATCTGTTCAGATTATGATCTCCACCCTTCCTTAATCGCCTTGAAAATATGCTTTTTGGGAAGCTGAAGGAAACTATGGAAATCAAGAACTCTTTGATTTTGAAAAAAGGGATTTTTCAGTACAAGAAAATGGTTATACTTTCCTCAGAGTTGTAGGTAACCATTATTTAAAACTTAGCAACGTGTAATTCATCCATCACTTGGGCTTAATTTAACCTGTGTGATAAAGTCTTTGTGCACATATGTGTGCGTGCCTACCTATGATGGATGGCAAATTGGACGGCACTACGACGTGCCGAGGCAGAACGCACCAAATTTAGAAGAATAGCATAACAGCTTACTTTAATTCAGCATTCTTTTCTTTTCCTTCCTTTTCTTCTTTTCTTTTTCTTTGGTTGGGGGAAGGGGAGAGTTGCAGGGGGTGAAGGGAACCAAAGGATCTAAGCAAGCCATAGCTCACGTGTTACTTTCATTTTAATGCTTTTGCAACTCTTAGAGCATTCTAAGGGATGAATTGCAGAATATACATGCTTTGTCTAATTTATCAATAATAGAAAAAATGGTTCTTTCTTAATTTCTACAGTTCTAGTCCAGTTTCAGCACTGGTATATGATTTTGCTTGGGTTTTTTCCCAGTCTTTACTGAAGTTACCCCTTCTTGAAGTCAACCACAGAACTGTTTTTCTTTTATTTTTTCCTTTTTTCTTGAAATTAAACTGGTAAAAACTGATTTAGTTATAAGTGAAACAGCAGTTCATTTCTATAGATTTGGAGTTCTATAACATGGTTTCACTGTTGCCATGTTTTCCTGATAGATTCAGATCTCTTGTGTGATATACCCATGGTAATCAAATTAAGAAATCACTTAGTCAGGTTAAAACATTTTTCTGTTTCATGTACGATGGAATATTTCTCCTTGATTGTTTGCTACTTCAATTTAAGAAAGTATATTTATAGCATACTAAAAATACCAGCAAGATATAAATGATATGAAATTATTTTATTAAAGAATTTGATTTCATAAAAAATAGTATTCTGTAGCACTAGTAGTAAAATTTATTTTTCTCCATATAAAGGCTCATTTATTTTTATAGCAATTTGATGACACATCTGCTTGCTTTATTCAGCTGAAAAGAAAATGTTGGTTCTTGGTGTTTTGTAAAATTGCTTTGTTAAATTATTTTCAAAATCGTTCAACTTTTAACAAATGACATTTGATACTAACATTGGAAAGCAATTTCAGCTAATTAAGTAGATCCTTCTATAAACCATTGGAACATTAAGATGACAAACTGTTCATTCAGGATTATTTTAATTGGTACAATTATTGTAATTTTGTTGCAATTATGTGTTGAGCTAAAAGCTTTTGTTTAAATCATTTGAGGGTTTTTTTGTTAATATACATAAGTAAGAAGAAAAGTAAAATTAAAATGGAAGATAAGCATTATCTGTTTACTTTTTCATTACAGTGCTTTAGACAAGTATCTATTGAATTATTCTTTTAGAAAAGTATGTTACATGCTTTCAGCAATTCTGTAGAAATTTTAAATGTTAAAACTGAGCAAGATCATTGAAATGTAACTTTTCTGGAAGGTTGTTATGTTAATTCCAGTTTTGACACTGTTTAAATACCTTTTAAGAAAAAGGGTGAAATGAACTTTTGAGGGATTTGTGAGTTGCTTAATGCCTATTGATGTATTAATTTAAGAAGTGTAGCTATTTAGTGATTATAGAAATTAAAAATGAAAAAGCCATGGAAGGTGGCACATTCATCACTCTGATGATAATGTTCTCTGCAATCATCTTTGCCCAGGCCAGGTTTAAATAAATCACTTCCTTTAAGTAGACAATTTAGTATTGTAGACCTCACAGTGAGGCATTACTTCTAAAGTATTTAACCTGCTTTTTGTTTTTCTGTTTCCTTTTATTGCCTCTTACTTAAAATGCAGGGCACACAAAGTTATTATGTTTCTTACTGTGCTAATAGTGTGGTCTCAGTGTTAAAAGGCAATGTACCAGTTGAGTAGTAGGTGGTTGATGCCCACCTTTTTTAAAATTCTTTTGCCTTTTGTAATTCAAATAGCACTGCAAAGCTGTGAATGAATCCGGGCATTTGTAACTGCTTTAACACTTTATTTTAATCATAAAGTATGCTAGAGAGTTGGTTAAAGAACAGAACTTTTTAATATGGCTCAGTGACAGTGTGTGATACTGGGTGTGGGAGATTAGTTTAATAAATATCAATCTTTTAAGCATCAGAATGGGTTTTTTCTTTCTGAAATGATCAAAAGCAGGAACACTGAGCAGAGGTGGTTTATCTGCTGGTACTTGAATAGTCAGTTTTGCAAAGCAAGCTTTCCTGAATACCTATGGTAATAGGAATTTTTAAATAGCTATTGCATCTGTTCAGTGAAGTCTCTTCTGCTTAATATGCGCTGAGGGGACTTGAATTTTTGTCTACATATATATGTCAAACTATAGCTTTCTCTTTTTTTGGTCTTTATTAAGATAAAGCATTTATTCCCTTATGTTATATTATTGAGTATGTGATCACTTTTTATTCCTGTCTTTATATGGATGGGTGTATAAGCAAATGTTCTTGTTCAGTGTCCAAGTGACCTGTTGCAATTCTCAGTTTGAGAGAATATTTGCAGCACAGTTGCTGATATGTTGATAGTACTGCAAAGTTCCTGGAGTGATTTGTGTGAGAGCTTTTAACACGGTCACTATATTGACCAGACACGAGAAGAGTAGGATAAGTAACTTTAGCACAAAGCATAGTATTAGTAGGATTTGATTATTAGGTATTAGAGATCAGACGTCCAATTAGCAGACTGTTAAACATCAAAATTTCATATTGCATTCCATAGCCGCCAAGATTTTCTAGTTTTGTGTTTCTCAGTATTAAACCTCTAGAATTCTTTTTTTCTCATTTTTAATGATAAATAATTTCATTATTTTAAGCAACATTTTTGACTTCTACTATCTTGAGAGGAAAAAATTAAAAAGCACATGATAGATAAAACATGACATGCCTTCATGCTCATGCCTTCTGTTGCTCTATTATTTAATAGCAATTAATTAAGTAATTTGCTTTTTATGGAGTGAAAAAGTTAAATTATTCTTGTTCATGCAGTTGCTTGCTCCTGTAAAACACATGAGGAAAAAAGATTAGGTGTGCAAAGATTAATTGGAAGCATTTCTTTGTTTTCACCTTCAGGGAGAGAGGTTTGGAAAGAGCAGGGAGAACGGCCCGTCGGGGTATGGGGGCTTGTAAAGAAGTCACCCTTCCACCAGAGTGGGAACAGCAGGGCAGGCTGCTCCATGGAAACTGAGGAGGGCAGCAAGGCAGGCACGGCATTGTGAGCAAGGAGAGCAATCCCTCAGTAGCCAAATGGGAAAAGTGGAGCAGGTTCAGTGATGGTAGCCAGGGACAGCAAACAGCCCTGTGGTGTGAAGGCACAAGGCACAGGTCAAGGCAGGAAGTTAAGCCAGTGGTCAAGGTCAAGATGAAAGGTGCATAGAGGAGGACCAAGGGCAAAGGTCTGAGCTTAAAAGCTCTTCTTAACTCAGGCAAGAGAGCCCTGCAGTGAGGCTTCTCACAGCTCTTGTCACCACAGCCTGGTTACTCAGCTACACTGTGTCAGAGCCAGCCTTGAGCACCTGCCCCAAAACCCCTGGCTGGGGGAAGAAGTGGGTAAATGCTGTAGGTGTATTCCAGGGCCTGGCATAACCGATGGCCTAGGCAATGTGGGCACCTCCAGACCGCCTCCAGTGCGGCTGAAGGTGGTTGATTTTGGCTGTTGCCATTTTGCCACCACCTAGCAGGACAGTGAAGGTGATGGTCAATAGGTGTGACAGCTTAGCACCTTCCTCTGAGCTATGCTGGCAACATTCAGTGCTGGACACACTGTCAGACCATGGTGGTTATTTTCTAAGTCAGTCATGGAAGTACAAGGTGAACATAATTAGAACAAATTTAAATCTAATTTACAGTCTCTTGAATGAAAGATAAGATGATGTGCCTCTGTGTACTTGGACTAAGTTACCTATATTTGAGGAAAAAGCCAGGAATAATTCATCATGGTTGCAATATAACTTACTCCTCAATGAAAGCAGTGTTTAATTGCAGCTGTTCATGGGAAAGCAATGTGAAAAGTAGTGGAATTAATTTTTAAGGTTCACTTCAATCAATGAAATGTTTTGTTTTAGCTTCATTCCTTCTAAATTCAAGTAGTTTCTTCTGGAAACAGACAGTATGTAACACTGACACTTTTTGATGTTTCTGATTTAAAAAATAATTCTTTTGCCTCAGGAATCTAGCCCCAAAATGAGAAAAGTGTGTTCACAGTGCTTTATTTTTAGATCTGCATGCTTATATTTTAGAAAAAGTAATTCCTAAAGTGCTTTAAATGCTAACCTTTTATTTTTTTTATCTGAGAAGTGCAGGCACGTATGGTTTTTGTGGCTCTTTGCCAAAAGATTATCATTTACATAAATATTTCTTTCAAAGGCGTAGTTTAAGACATTGAGCTCAGGAGGTTAGAATAGAGACTTCAATCTGCACACCAGCAGTGGGCTATTGGCTTCTGAACAGTAGCTTTGTTCATCGTATTCGGAACACTGTTCTCATTCAGACTTAAGTAGAGCTGGCATTAAAAATCAGCTAATTTGTTTCATGTGATTCATCAGCTGTGTGTTTTATTTAAATCTATGTCACATTCTCTTTTGGTTTTTTGTTTTGTAGATTGAAATGTTGAAGTAGGCCACCCTTTAACTCTTCAGATCCTGCCTTGAAAAGTGACTGAATTCTTACTTTTCCAGTGTTGAACTCCTGTCTATAATACTAACAGTAAATATATATAATGAATATATATAACTAAAGTGTGCATTAAGGATCTTGGTTTTTTTCACCATCTGATGTTTGGTTTAAAGCATACACATTTACAGTCAGTTCAGTTGTAGTTTTATATAAGGCTAAATAGAACAACATAAGGTAGTAGCTAAATATTAATGTAAAATATGCATTTCTCAGATTCAGTGGAGTACACAAGTTTTACTTTGATACTGCAAATGTTCTTATTTTTTTGTTTTTGCCCTTCACTCCTTGAGGTTAGGACTACTTTCAGCTACTACTAGATTTCTTGAAACTCTGCCAGAGAATGAACTGTCCCCATTATTTGAAATTGTAACCTTTGAGTGTCAAGTTTGTCTTCTCACAGAAGCACCACCTTTTATTCTCTTAAGGCTGGAGTCTCTAAAGTCTTACATACACTGAGCTTCCCTAAAGTGGATAATCCAACTGCCATCTGGACAATGTCTCATAATGATTTGCAGAATCAGAACCTTTGTTAGAATAGGCTTCACTTGCTTTTATGCTTTATATTTGTTACATTTTTCCTGTGCTATAAAGTAACCTCTCACTGTGAATGAAGTTATTCTCGGACACTGTGTATGACAGCATGGTATGGCAGTATCCTCCGTCTGTTAGGTACATGGTCCATTGTTTTCTGGTAACATTTATAGGAATTTGTTAATTCTACTCCTAGTATATGGCAAGAATGTCGTAAAAGATCAGATTGAAAGATTAACACAGCTGAAATACATTTTTAATGCAATGGAGTTGCACTTACTTCAAGCATGTAGCATTGATTCTCAATTCTTTTATTTTTCTTAACATTAAATGCTAAATATTCTGTGTAAATCTGCCACTTTTGTCTCTGGAATTATCCCGTGGTATCCCATAAAATTCTACTCTCTATGGAGAATCTAAAAATAAAGATAAAAAAAAGATTGTTGCTTTTGAAAAGCAGACAAATTGTGAAATAGGGTAAGATTCTTCAGCTAATGGTAGACTTAGTTCATTAGCTCTCTTAAAAATACAATTCAGTTACAACCAGTTTGGGGTTTCTTTTAAGTGTTTGGGTTTTTTCTTTTCAAAGACACATTGTGAATGTGAATTTATTTAATGTAAGAGATTCCTAGTGTACTGATGATTTACTGAGTGTGCATGAGTCTCCTGCCTCCCTTCCCATCCATGCATCAGTGCACTCATTTCCCCCATGACAGCATTGGTAGTTGCCTTAGCTCTTTTAATTGTCCAGTAGTCGGAGAAAATCCTACCTTCTTCTTTTAAACAAGTTACAGCAGTTCACAGAGCAGCCAGCATATCTATGCTGTTCCCCTTTATCATGGAGTTGTAGTCTTAACATGGCTTTGAAAAGAGCCATTAAAAATCATAATTAATTTTATATTTATAGAAAGGTTTTTTTGTTTTTTCTCCTCATAATTTTTTCTATTTTTACTTTATGTACAGCGTGGTTACTTCACTGGTATCCATATAGAGTGGTGTCGCAGTCACTTTATAGCCATTGCTGTAACTGTGTTCACCATTCTCAGTGCATTCTTTCACTGTTCACATTTTTATTATGCTGGGTGTGAAAAATACTTTTTCATTTTAGTGATCTTTAATTTAGATTATAATTTCTCATTTGATATGAGATACCAGTACTATGAGATGAAACATCAAATAAGATAGGTCCATCTGACCAACAGTGTCAGCCTCCATCACTTGCTTGGTAGGAGCTTTTCATAAACTTCCACAAGACTAACATTTAATCCTTCTACTTGTTCCTTCCTGAAACTCCCTTTTATACTAGTGCTCACAAAACCCCCACTGTTGCTTGACAATAGTCATAATGCATGAACAGTCCCTTACATTGATCATGTCTCATGGTTTTGTTGTTTTCATTTGTTTGTGGCTTTTTCTTAGAAGGTGAATTGCTTGAAAGCAGGTGATTGTTTTCCCACTTTTTACAACGGATGCACAGTTAGATTTTGATCAACTTCTAAGACGCCTGTTCCTCTTGGAAAAAGTTAGCTTAAAAATGAGATTGTTTTTCCCATGGAATTTCTGAATTGGGTGTAGGAATTTGAACAGATGTTTGGGGTTAAAGTTCACAAATGTTAACTTCCCCTTACTTTGGATTTGACATTACTGATGTATGGTTTCTTTGACATTTCTCTGAAGCATACCATAAGATCAGATTGTTCAGCAGTTCGAGTTTTTTTGCATATTAGAAAATGTTACATTGATCTTTCTGCAGACAGCGCAGCTCTTTATGGGTTCTCTTATTTTTCAGAGAACAGGGAGAATGGGTGCAAGTGTACTAGTATTTCACCCTAGAATATTACTTTGTAAACTGAAGTCATACTCTAATAAATATGGTTTGTGATGTATCTAATTTCACCCCCCAGAATTTCAAAGAATATTCCTACAACTAAAGATGTTGAACCTCTACTTGAAATTGATGCAGATATACGGAACTTTGAAGTATTTTTATCCTCACGAACACCTGTCCTTGTTGCACGTGATGTAAGAACCTTTTTGCCCTGTACAGTGAACTTGGATCCCAAGCTACGAGAAATCATTGCAGGTGAGTATGCTTTTGAATAAATGGAAAATGACAAATCTAGTATTTATTTTAAGTAGAGCTACTTGGCGTGTCGCACAGAACACTCATTTGTTCATCAAATCATACCTTCAGATTGTTTGATTTGACTTCAGTAAGAGGCCATTCAGTTTCACTTAACAGTTTTGCTGTAACAGCCAGACCATCCTGGACTAAAACTTCTCTTTTGGAGGGTGAAGTCCACTGTTCTTACTTTGCAGAGCACTTTAGGAGATGGAGGAAACCAATACACTAAATAATACCAATATTTTAGTAGAAGAGATGTAAGTTGACTTCAGATCTTTGTTAACAATTTTGAAAATATATGTAAAACCCTGTAGAAAAGAAGTCAGTGAAACAAAGTCTTCTCCAGCCTGAAGAACCCCAACTCCATCAGCCTTTCCTCCTAGGGGAGTTGTTCCTAGAAACCTTAAAATGGCTTAGGTTGGAAGGGACCTTAAAGATGATCTAGTTCCCACCCCCCCGCCATGTACAGGGACACTTTTCACTAGACCAGGTTCAGAACCCCATCCAACCTGGTCTCGAACACTTCTAGTGTTGGGGCATCCATAAGGTCTCTGTCAACCTGCTCCAGTACCTCACCACCTTCACGGCAAAGAATTTCTTCCTAACATCTAATCTACACCTACTCTCAGTTTGAAGCCATTCCCCCTTGTCCTGTCACTACATATCCCTGTAAACAGTCTTTCTCCACCTTTCTTGTAGGCTCTCTCCAGGTGCTGGAAGGCTGCAATTAGGTCACCCCAAAGCCTTTGCTCTGAAAAATCCCAATTCTCTCAGCCTTTCCTCATAGGAGAGGTGTTCCCTCCCTCATCAATCATGTCTGTGGCCTCCTGTGGACTTGCTCAAATATATTGATGTCCTTCTTATTCTGCAGATCCCAGAGCTGGATGCAGCACTGCAGGTGGGGTCTCACCAGGGCAAAGGGGCAGAATCCCCTCCCTCACCTGCTGCCCATGCTGCTTTGGATGCAGCCCAGGACATGTTTGGCTTTCTGAGCTACAAGGGTACATGGCTGGGTCATGTCCAGCCTCTCCCCCAGCACCCCCAAGTCCTTCTCAGCAGAGGTCCTCTGCATCTGTTCATCCCCAGCCTGGATTGTTACTGAGGGTTGACCCAACCCAGGTGATCTTATTAAACCTCATAAGATTCCCATAGGTCCACTTCTTGAGCTTGTCCAGGTCCCTCTGGATGGCATCCCATCCCTTCAGTGTGTCAACTGCACCACTCAGCATGGTGTCGTCTGCAGACTGGCTGAGGATGCACTCGTCCCTTCATTCATGTCATTAATGCAGATACTAAATAACACTGGTCCCAGTTTGGACCCAAGGGACACCACTTGTCACTGATGTCTGTCAGGACTCTGAGCCATTGACCACTATCCTCTGGATGCAATTGTCCACACCGTTTCTTATCTGTGTAACAGTCTACCCATCAAATGTATCTCCAGTGTAGAGAGAAGGATATTGTGGGGGACTACATGAAAAGCTTTGTAGAAGTCCAGATAAATTGTATCTGTAGCCCTTCCCTTGTCCACTGATGCAGTCACTCCATCACAGAAGGCCACAGGGTTGGTCAGGCAAGCTGTTGGTGGTGAAGCTGTTGCTAGTGGTCTTGAATCACCTCTGTCCTCCATGTGCCTTAGCGAAACTTCTCAGAGGATCTGGTCTATGATCTTCAGAGGCACAGAGGTGAGGCTGACAGGTTGCTAGTTCCTGGGCTCCTCCTTGCTACTGTTTTTAAGAATTTACAATCTATCAATTTCCTAATGTAGCGGGCAACCTCCCCTCCTTCCTCTCCTGTCCCATTTGACCAGCCTGCAGCCATCAGTAGTAGCACTCCAGTCATAGGATTCATCCACCAAGTTTCTGGAATGGCAGCTAGGTCATAGCTTTCTAGCAGCACGGTGGCTTCCAGCTCCTCCTGTTAGTTGCCCAGTCTGTGTGCAGTGAGGTAGAGGCACCTCAGCTGTGTCACCTTCTTAGAGGAACACCCTTTAATTCCTTTGAAGTATTTCAGTGGTGTTTCCCTATTGGCTTTTGTTACCTCAGGAGTTCCTGGCTGATTTCCATAAGATTTTCAGTGGAGAAATTGTTTCTGATGTCCAGCATGAATGTCCTCTGGCACGGGTGCCTTTTGCCTGTTGTGGGGAGAATACAAGGTCCTGGATCTTGACTTTTTTCTGGTGGCTCTTCTGTCTCAGGGAGGCCAGAGCGTGATTCCAGCAGTCTCTGTCCTCTGACTCTCTCATGCTTCTTAATCTTTCTTCTTCCTTACTTAACTCTGCCACCAGGCTGGACCAGGGTTGTCTGCCTGGTCATGTCTTACACAGCTGTTGTCTCTACTACCATCTAACAATGGTGATGGGCTCTGCCCACACCCCACCCCTCCCAGCCTGAGACCTGGATGGGAGCTTTGTCTGTGTTGTCACATCCTTTCTGGTAAGGGCAGAGGACTGTAGGTTTGTGCCTTGTGGATGCCATATCTGATCTCCTTCCAAGAGGATGATGACCACCAAGGGAGCTCACCTCTTGGGTAGGGTGCTTGCACCCTTCCTGTGCCCCTGGCCACACGAACTACCTTGTCACGCTCCCTGGGCTGAGGCTTGTTGGGGACCTTTGTTTCTCTGGCAACTCCCAGGTCTCTGTAGCACCTGCTGTGAGAGCCCTGACAGGCCCTGGTGGATCAGAAGAGGCCCCTGTGTGCTGGGATTTGCCACTCTGCCATGATACAGACCAGCCTTGGAGCAGCTTCTCTTGGAGAGTGACTGCTAGGTTCCTTTATGCCACATTTAAAAAAAAATCTGAATGTTTAGAGATATTTAATATGCTGCATAAGTTTATGTGATAAACCATCCTAACTTTCCTAGACTCCTGTGTAGATGTGATCATCAAGTGAAATCAACCAAATCTAGCTGAAATTTGACCTTCTTGATGTTCTACCTGATGAGTTCTCATTGAAGTTAAATATCCAAAAATGTACTGTAGTGAATTGGCAAACAAAAACTTTTCCAAATACTTCAAGCAAAGTCTTATTCTTGTTACCAATTCATTTTTCAGATGTTCGTGCTGCAAGAGATCAGATGAATATTGGAGGACTTCCTTATCCCACCTTGCCTTTACATGAGGCACCTGCTAGAGCCACATCTCTGTTCAGTCAGCCTTCCTCAGCTTGCTCTTCTACAACCTCCTTCAATGGGCCTTTCAACAGTGGAGTTTTATCCCCACAGCCTCACAGCAGTTACTATAGTGGTATGACAGGACCTCAGCATCCATTTTACAATCGGGTAAATAATCGAGATCCAATTAACATTCTTCTGATTTAGTCTGGTAGTACTGCAGATGTCATCTATTAAATATTAAAATACCCATGCAAGTTTTATTTAGGAGTGGAGAAAAGTCCAAAAGCTGACAAATTTTACAGTAATGTTCAGTCACTGTTGTTTGGGGAAGAAACATGGTAAACGGCATCAGAAAAACAAATTACAAAGGGGAAAAAATAATTTTGAGACAGTGCTAAGTTGTAGGATATTGCAGGGTTTTCTTGTTTGGTAATTTTTTTTGTTTGTTTATTTGTTTGGTTTTTTTGGGGGGTAAACTGTGCTCAGTTGTTCACATGCTCACAGACAGTGGAAGGGATCCCATCTTTTTTTGGTGGCTTTTGTTAAAACATACAGAAACTCAAGTGGGGAGATAGATTATAAGAATGTATGTCTGTCTTCCCTTTTGTCTCCTTTTAAGGTTATTCCGTGATCTTTTCCCTAAGCTGGTGTTGTACTAGTTTAAAGGAATTAACATGAATTGCATAAAACATACATTTTTGAGCTATTTGTGGGCCTCAGAAAACATAGTGCTGGGAATGGCTCACATGAAAATTGAATGAAGTGCTTTACTGTACAGTTGAAGAGAGTCAAACTTTCTGGTTTTGTGGGATGTGTTCAGTATTTTTAAACTTTATTTTTCACTTTTTTTTTTCTGCAGTACTATCATGGAAAAACCACAGAGAGCTGATATAAGTCATAGCATACTTCTATATACAGGAAATAACCTCAACATTAAGTAGATCTGACTGTAGATAAACATGTAACCTAGTAAGGTGAAAAGTAAATTGAGTTACTCCTAAATCAGTGTTTGTTAATCAAGGCAAAAAAATACAAATGTAGGCCAGAACTTTTTAAGTTATCTATTCTAAAATTATTCTTATATACCTTCAAGAGAGTAACAGTATGCTGTTATGTTGGAAATAACGGAAAATAACGTATTTTGAAGTAGTCCAACACTGATAAATGCTTGACACACGAATATTTGTGCTGATACTAACTCAGCTTAGTCCAAGTAGCTGTTTAATTGGAAGCCCTGTTTTTGTGTCTGTTTTGCCCTGTTTTGTGTTACTGTACATGACAAAGTTTAAAGTCAGGGGTGATAAACTTGAAACCTGTGTGGGGGTTTTTGGCTGCAATAAGCATTAGAGAAACAATTATTTAGTCATAAGCTGTTCTTACAAAGAGTTTATTTGTTCATTTGTGTTAAGGCTTACAGGCGTCTTACTTTTTTGCCTGCTGAAGACTAAAAATACTTCAATTTTGGCCTTTCTCACTGGGATTTTATACTGCCCTTCTAAAGTATAATTGTTTTCAGTGTGTCACTTAATAAATATTGTCAGGGAACTGTGTTCATTACTCTGGAGTCATAAAGGTAGTGTCCTGAACACCACATACTGAGATAAGTGATGAGAAGCTTTTAGAAGTAGAAAATTCATCCTGTAAAACTGTTTCCTTCAGCATTTTCAATTATATTTAATTTCTCAGGTTTTTGTAAAAATGTTTTTTTAAAAAAAGAATAGCATCTGAAGAATAGACTCTCCCCAGTAGAAGTTTCTGAGAGAGGTCTTGGATACTGGTATGACACAACACAATGGATTCACATACTTCTGCGGAAATGGCTGAAATTTATTCAAAAACACCCTCAGTTCTGGGGATATGTGCCATATTCTGACCAGTAAATGGTTCCTGTCCTGTTGTCTTTAAGCATTCATTTATGCTTAAGAAAAAGCCCCTTGAACTGTTGGGGAAAACACTCTTTATTTTTGGAAAATACTTTTTTTTATTATGTATGTTTCTTCTTTTTTTAGATTCTCCTATGTTAGGGACCTGGAACTTTCAGTGATGTAATCTATTAATTTTTGATTTAAAACCCAGTTCTCCCTCTGGTTAGCTGTAAAGGGAAGATTATGGTCCCATTTAGAAGCTCATCAATTTAGTACTCAGTATAGGTCTAAGCTGGACATGTACCGTTTACCATTGTCTAATGGCCTGGCTGAAAGTTGAGTTCAAGTTCAGCTTCTCAAAATTCCTGCTCTTATGGATCATTGTGGACATGATGTTTCTTACAGAGAAGGTCAGAGCACTAGGCAAGTCTAATTGGGATTTCCTGGGTGGGAATGAGAAATTATGGTATGTGAATACTTTCCTTTTTTTTACAAAAGAGGAGAAAATTCTTTGATATCTTGAAAAAATGATGTTTTGCTACATCCATTAAGCTTTGTAGAGTATCTGCAGACTTGAAGAGCAATTCTGCCCTGGTTTATGCCCAATATATATTTATATTATGTTTTCATGATACCTGTATTGTACTTCAGATGAAGATTGAGTCTGAAGTGCTTGGCCTGTAATGGAGAATTAATCCCACAGTTGGGAAACAGTGGAGCTCAGGGGTTGATTAGAAGTTACAAGAGGATTGTGGGATAATTGCCTTAGTGGACAGATTTTTTCCATTGCTTTGTAGTCTGATACCATGCAACCAGCAAGCTCCCTGGGTGTTACAGAGAAGAGGCTCTGCACTGAGAGCCGGGCACTTGAATGCAGTTTGATAATTAAGCATTTCATGCTTGGGGGTTTTCCACATGGTTTAAGCTGTTAGTGGAAAACTGAGGCATTAAATTATTCTGTGGTATTTTCTGGAAATTAATCTCTCTTTAAAAAGAAAGTTTGTATTATTTGTAGAATGTGTCTTCTGACAGTGGAATAGTTTTAATTCAGTGAACTTCCCTGCATCATTCTATACTAGCCAAATAATATAAGGCAAAGGCTAGGTAACCAAACTTCCCCATTTAGACTAATAGTTACAATGAATATTGTGTAGCTTCCTATGTTGGAAGAGCATATGAAATTTTTGTGGTAATTGTGTGAAAGTGCTCAGAATCTACCTCTAGCAGCTAAGAATATGGAACCATTTTTATTTTTCATAAAGTGTTTGAAGTTGTAGCATATGCTGTCTACATAAATTATATACTCAGAAATTAAACTTGAATTTCTCAGTTCATTTAGAGCTGCTTCTGAATACAGAAGTTTTTAAGTCCTTATTGGCAAATCTAAAGTGGAATATTTCAACAAATTTTATTCCTTCCTCATAGATTCTCCCTTGAGTCATAGAATTATTTAGTCTATACTGAATTTGGTCCTGTAGACTAATCAGATTCTTGTCATGTGCAGAAACACAAATCAGATAATATGTTCTCTTGTGAAGTATCTGGATAATATAATTTTGAAAATGCTACACAGAAACATCAGAAATCAATAATACAGCCATTGTTTTGAGATTTCTTTTATGTTTTATGGCGTTTTGTTGGTTTTTAGTTTTTTGGTTTTTTGTTGCTTTTTGGGTTTTTTGGAGGGAGTTTTATTAAGAACTGGGCAATGGGTTGAAAGCAATGAGTGCTGTAATTCTGCTTTTCCTAAAGTCTAATTAACACTGTCCTTTAAAATGGTATTTGTATTGAACAACACGCATTAATGTATTTCCAGCAAAGCAAAGCTCCAGTACTGTCTGCTATAAGCATCTATTCATATGTTTATGAAATCTAGTGTTTGTGGAAGCCCCCAGGTTGGGGGCTACAAATATGGGAAGTTCTAGTGATGCCATTATGTATTACACTTTTCGTTTACTTGGTGCAACTGTCTTGGCTTTACTGATGGCTCAAAGTTTTACTGAGCACCTGATCTTTAGTTTAGAAGGTCAGAGAGTGAAATTGTCAGAATTATTGTTAAATTATCCTTTTCCCATATTGAAAACATGTTAGAGTGTAGCTACCAAAACCATTCAGACTCTGTTCCTCCAGAAAACTATAACCAAACCACCCATTGGCTCGGAGGGAAAACAAGAGGTCATTTGCTGAGTGATTTTGAAGAACTCACTCCAGAACTTTTGATTGAATTCTGTTCAATGGTTCAATGCAAAAAGTAAAGAAAGCTATTAGTAATTGCTCTTTTTTACTTTATGAAACTCAACTAGAGGATGTGTTTTGTTGTAATGATTTTTATTTTATTATTACATTTTGATTTGTGTAATTGTTTGTCCCTTTTTTGTTACACCTTTTTTTTTTCCATAGCCATTCTTTGCCCCATATCTTTACATGCCAAGGTATTACCCTGGCAGTTCTCATCTCATCTCACGTCCACCACTAAAAACGAGTTTGTCCAGAGATCAGAACAATGGCCTAGTAAGTATTTTGAAGGGTAATTCAAATACTAACCTAGACAATATAGTGAGTAATGAAAATGAAGGTTATAAATGATGATTCTCTGTTAGACAAGTATAAGCTTTATATTATAAATATTTTAAGCAAAGGTGTTACTCACATGTAATGTGAATGTATTTTGTTTTAACTTTAGAAATTCCTTACAGAGGAAAACCAATTCTAGCATCCATGTATAAAGATTAGAGGAGAATGACCTGTGATACTGGCAAAAAATATATTAATGAAAATGCCAACTCTACTATAGTACCGAAATAGATGTAGTCATATAAGAAAATGATTGCTACTTGTAAATTTATGTTCAGTTGTTTTTAATAATATGTCTCAAATTCTTTGTATCTGGAGAAGATAAAATTACATCCTTTAATGTTGTAAAGAATGCTAGAAACTGGAAGATCAAATGTAAATGTTAAAAGAAATATTTTTAATATTTAAGTAAAACAAAATACATTTTATCTTAAGTGTTTTTGCAAGTACATATAATTCAACTTTACCCATTAGAAGGGCAAAACTAGCAGACTTTTCTAGCTTCCTATAGAATAATAAATTTCCTATTTAACAGTATTTATTTTACTGGCAGATGGCTGTTCCAATGGAATTATGAACTAAGGAAAGATAAAAAATTAAAAGGCTCACTTGTTGGTTGCTTTAATTCTAGGATATTGATGCAATGAGCAAGGCTGTTAAAAGGTGGTAAAAGCTTTAATCACTTAAAGAAAACAAATGTGTTTCTATTGAATTATGTATTATTATGAGATCATTCTCATTCACTGTTTGCTTCATAAATTTTGTTGAGCCCTTGATCATTTTACCCAAACCATAATATTTTGTTGTTGTTAGGATGTTATCAAGGAGGATGCTGATGAGGGGCTTCCTTCACCCACAGACCCCTCAATGGTAAATGAGTAGTCATGTGGTGTGGAAATTTTAGCATCTCATTGCTTTTTCAGCAGTAATGAGTCTGCATTAATCATAACTGCAGTTCACTAACACTGCATCAGTGGCTTTGGTGGGCAAATAGAGTAGCTGAAAACTAATGTAGTTCGTGAATGAATTTAAAAGCTAATATTTCACTTGTAAGATGTACTCTATTTTCTGCTGTAGTTTTCCCCTTGCCTTTCTCAGTAGCTGTGGTGAGCTTTCAGTAAAGTGTCGTGGTAGCTAAACAGAGTGTAGAATGACAGCTGGTCATTCAGTGCTTAAGTTTTAGAAGTAATTGTGTTTTTCTGCTTCAGTCATCTCTCTTGCCTGAACCTTACTCCTTTAGTTGGTGATGTAAAGCTATTGCAAGTAACACAGTATAAGGAAGCTTTGATAGAAATGGAAAAGATAAAACACTGCTGGTCATGAGCTTATTCTTGAGTCAGAATGTTAACAGTTACCTTTTCTATGACTTGTTTTGTTTTATCCTAAGTATTCATACTTAGGATGTCATCTTTATGGTATATGTTTTAACTCTAATTATGATAATCATGATTTATACCAAAACAAAGAGTTTAATGTGACTGTCATGATTCTCTTAATATATGCTGCCAATACTTGCTAGCAACAGTTATAGTTTGATTGCATTTACTTTTTCTTTTAGTAAATAATTGCAAAAATGTCTTTCTACTGTTGTGCAATGAGAGAAAATCAAACCCCACAGATTCCAAACTCTGTTTAACTGTACATAACTTTCACTGAGAAGCCACGAATGTGCAGTGCAGTGGAAAACGTACACTAAATTTCTCTCTCCCAAGTCATTTGCTACCTTGTGTGAAGGGATGACTTTGGAGTAATTTTTCCTTTGGAAATGCCATCCTTGTGTTTGATTCCTTATCTCAATATCCCATTCTTTTCCCAGACCTTTGAGACTTGTCAGTGCAAGGAGAATTAAGTGTGATGGCTGAGGAGCGTGTGTCTCTGTGAGTGTGAGAAGGGTTACAGGCCTGGAAAAGTGGGATTTAGTCTTGGGGCAAAGTAGTGAATGAGTTCCAGCAGCAGAACTAGAACTGGGTGCTCTTCTGCTTGCTGCTGAGTGTGTATCTTAATGCACATTTAGGTGCAGCTTCAAACAGCACTTTAAAAGACTCCTCTAAGTTAAGTAACCTATTGCCTCTAAATAAGAAAATACGGGAACTAAAACATTAAAAAGAAACTTCCTTTGAGATAATGATAATGGAAGATTTTGTTAGATCTGTTTTTTAATTTAATTTATACTATTGTGAATCTGTAATGCAGTGTATCAGGTCATACACTTTTCTAAGACTTAGCAATATTTAACCTGTGGTGTAAATCTAAAACTTTGAATTTTTTTTAAAGTCTCTCGGGAAGTTGACAAGAAGGTTGTTAGTCAGGATATGATATGCGATGTCTTATCAGGGTTTCATCTACTCTAAATCCACTTCTTTTGTCAACTTTATTGAATTTTCTATGAAAGAAAACAATATTATATCTGTGTTATGTGCTACAATTATCTGTAGATGATGGGTACAATAATTTCATCCAGCTCTTTAGGTAGCTCTTAATTGATGGGTCGTTGCTACTGTATAAGTGATCTAACTTATTAAACGGTTTGGTGCACAGAAAGTAATTAAATAAGCTAAAAAAAACCTGCACAAAGTAGTTAATGAACACCAAGATGTGTAATTGGTTTGGTGATTGAAAACAAGAGGAGCATGTAGAATCAAAATTGTCTTTCATGCTAAACTGGCAAGGAGCCAGAAATGTTGCAACTCCTGTGTAAAATAGAGAATAATCATTGTTTTGAATGTTTGAGTCATAACAGGGCAAAAAACCAGGATTACTCAGGAGTATAATTTTTTTTTTTCATAGAGATCATAATTTCTGCTTATTGCATGAGTTGACAGAGCTGTGTGGAGGCTGTTATGTGATCTAGTTATTGGTCTGCTGTTGTGGTTATCAGTCTGATGTTGGAGTGACCAAGTTCTGAAATTCCAGACCATCATCATTAGTCTCATAATATCTGTGTAAGTCTAGGTTAGCTTAGTAAAAATCAGGAATATTTTGAGTATAGTCATCCTGTATTGAGAATTTTACTTTAGCCACCTTCTGTATTTCGAGTCTGTTGCTGATGATAAAACTTGTCTATCTCAGACCATAGTTTACTGTTCTTTGCTGAATGGATCAAAACATAGATGTCAAACTGGTAAGTTGACCAAATACCATCTATTTAGTTGTATCAGCATGAAGGTGCATTGCAAATTTTAGGTTATCAGCTTGAATCACTAATGAAAATAGTCTTAAGATGCCGGCCTTTGACATCTGTGATAGAGACAAACATGCATTTCTGCTGGTTTTAGTGTACAAATGCTTATTTCTGAGTAACTTCGAAAACTTCTAGAGTGCCTTTTTGAAGAGTTTGTAGGTGAATTACAGTGTTACCAGTCATGGCATGGTAACATGGAATGGTTCACAGAATCCCCTTTTATATTAGAAATCAAACTTGCATTAGCAGTGCTTATCTGTCAAAAACTTGATTTTGTGCTTTAGCTTGCATTGTTAATTTTGACTTCTTAGGAAGTAGCTTGTTCCAATATAATTACTTCGTTTAAATACATTTTTTCATACTGCACTGAATATATAATCCATTAAGATGTAGTATGTGTGCTTTCAATGAGGACTAAAGTGGCGCAGAGCATGCAGTACAGATAAACATAGAGTACTTCTTAAGAAACTGGAAGTACTTTTCAAAAGTTTAAGCATGGATGAAAATGTATGGCATGGGAGTTTTCTTATGGATTTTCCAATGCTTTTGTGTAGCATTTTTGTGCTTTGAATTTTTGTGCTTATAAGAAATAACTTTTCTATTCTGTGAGTGGTGCTGGTTTGTTTTTGCGGCTTTTCTGGGGGGGGTGGGGGTGAGGGGAGTTGGCAGCTTTGGTTAAATAATAGTTGGAAAAGTTATTTGAGGTACATTGGTAGTATAATGTGATCTTGAGATGGCAGGAGAATGTTTCAATAAAAGGAGGATTTTCTGTCAGAAACATAATCTAAAACCTTTATGCAAAACAGAATAGAGCAAGTGGGTTTTTTACAAATGCAAAACTGAATAGTCTGCTCATAAAAATAGTATTTGTATAGCATATCCTAAATGTATATTTTGAAGACCTATTTTAAACATTTCATCACATTATGAAAATATCCTGTGTCTGTCCTAACCCTGATTTCCTGTTTACTTCAAAGCATGTTCTCTGTATGTTCAACCTTTGTGATGTCACTTTAAGCTGTTGTTTCTTTTAATTCTGTTTTGTCCTTTTCTCAAAGCTGTGTAAGTCTGAGTTAAACAAAAACAGACAGGTACAGCCACTTTCTGTGAATTCTCATTCACTTGTTTCAGAGTCATCCCAGAAGCTATCATGCTAGTGCTTCATGCTGGGCTGTCTGTAAACTAATGCTCATTACTAGCCTTGAGGTTTGTTTTGACAAGCTGCTTTTAGCTTTTGCATGGCAAATACTTTTCAGACTAATGTTCTCTAAGCATCTCTAACAAAACCACTAAGGCTGAAAAATGTGTCAGTTTAAGTACAGTTTTAATTCACTTACATGATGACAATATCCCTAAAGCTATTACATTACTTATTCTTCAGAGAGTGCTTTTCATAAAGAATGATTTGGATTAATGTGCATCTATTTTAAACAGTTCACACTTTTAACAAAAATAGTCTAAATATTTCATCTTTTACATATCTTTTTTATACACTGAAAGCAAAGTTTCTAAACTAGGTCTTAATGCATGCAGAAAGAATTGCATGTTCTTGATTGTTAGAAAAATATTTTGATCTGAACGAGAATCTGTTAAATTAGAAGTGTTTAAAACTTTTCTTCATTTATTTCTGGGTATATAATAGATAATGTATTTAATAGATTCTGAGAACAAAGGCAATTGCTAACACATGTTGCTTAGGGATCATTTATTCAGTGGTGCCACAATGTAATTTTGGCTATAACAGTTTCTTTTATTTTAATTGATAAGCCTTCTTTCAAAATATAATTAAGATTTGAATTTACTTAGTATCTTGTCTTTGTTGATATATTATCTAACTCATGCCAATAGTAAACAGTGTGTTTATGAGGAAATAATGGATAAAGCTGGTATTCTGAAGAAAAACCCACAGTGATTTCTTAAAGAGGAAAATTAAAGATGTTAATAAAAGAATTACATGATAAATAGATTGTGAGTTAAGCTTCATTCTGTAATTTTCATCATTTTGGTGATTGGGTTATATCCTCGACATGATACAGATTTTAGATGTGCTAAAAATCAGACTAAATTAAGACCTAAAATTTGTCCTTTAGATGCCTATAGGATAACTAATTTGGTATTGTAGGCACCTAATTAGGGAGACATTGCAGTATCTGAAAAATAGCTGGCATGTCCTCTAAAGGAATCCAAGCCCTAGTTTAAGTGCCTAGACTGAAGTGCAATTAAAATGTTTAATTTTACTGCAGTAATTTAGGTAGAGTGCCTTCCCAGAAAATGGGATATATCTTTTGTTGGTTTATTATCCAGTTGACATGACATTAAAAAAATTAGGAATTTTTAGAAAGAAACAAAAATTGGTACCCCAGCTATTTCCAGGCAAGTGTGTGAACTGCCAGGTTCTAATTCCCCAGCAGTGTTCCCAAATGAAGCTGATAGTTACACACTTTGAAGTCCATTTCAAGGACATCTGGTGGAGACCTTTGGGGGAATTACATGTAATATCATCTAAACTTTGAAACTCAGAGTAGCTTGGGTGGGGAGTGTGCCTAGCTCTCCAGATCACGATATTTTTGATAACGATAAGTCAGGAATAACTCTGAGGTAGTAGATAATGGGGTTTTGGATTGCTGCCTTGGAATTACTAGTTGAATAAATTCTTTGTAAATATCCTGGTTTAGATAATTCAGATAATGTTAATGGCATTCTCTGTGATAACTCTTGGTTTTCATAAGCAATATATTGGGATCTAATTTCTATTAATTCTGAAAGATTAAACACCTTCAAAGTAATTAAATAAAAATGGGAGACAATATTACAACTCAAAACCAGTCTTCATTGGTGATTTGAGGAATATTAGTAAAACTTGACTAACTGGATAGTCAAAATGCACTTTTACATCCCAGGGTTTGTGCATGTGATGATGACCTCTGAAGCTTAGAACCTGTTTCGCATCCTCCCAAAATTAGCTGGTGCACAATCGACAATGCTGAACCCAAAGCTTCGTGTTAAGAAAAAAGGGAGGCTGCAACCTCCCTCACAAGTGGAGAGCATACAGATATTTTCTAACTGATAGAACTGATTCTGATTTTGCTTTTAGGAATTTGGAATCACTAGTGTAACTGTGCATAGGTTCCCATCCAGGGGGAATGTGTTTTTTTTAAAAGAACATTCTGCCTTAATATACTGTGTACCTGCAGATGCATTTGTTTTGGTTTTCCACCCTTTCTTTGAAATTCCCAGAAGCTAGCAACATTAACAGGACAACTTCTGTGTTACAGAGCTGAATCTTGGCCAGGTGTGAGGTATATGAAGCATTCTCATAATATCTTGTAGGGCATTTGCAGTGCTGCTGTTTCAGTACTGTGGTACACAGCCCCTTGGCTGATCTTGCATAAATAGAGCTGAAGGAACCTTTGGAAAATGAACAGATACTGTTAAAAGTACCCAATTAATCCAAGTAGTTGAGGAGTTATCTTTGTTTCGAGTGTCTTTGAGTTTTAGGTCATCTTTGTCTGATAACAAACCAGGAGTTTTTAAGACAGAAAAATCTAAGTTGTATCTGCATTATTTGAGAAAAAACTCCAAACATCCCAAAACCAAACTAACTACTAAAGTTAGGGGGAAATTTGTGAGTGCAACTGCATTGTAAATTGATTAACCTGTACTTAATGTTTCTGATTTTTATGTTTCTTTTCTTAAGATTATGTAAGAGGATTATTTTGTCACAAAGGCAGGACTCAAGGTGCTGTTTTTTTCCTCCTTCAAATATATATAATGAATGTTTCCCAATATATAGATATTTTGATAGTAATTAAAAATGCCTGTGCATTCTTATTCTCATCTCCTAATTTTAAAATATAGTTGAACACAGCTTGATTTGTGTTAGTGTGTATTGTGAATTTCTGGGTGTACTGAGTACTGGAACAAGTCTTATGTGTATGTTTTCTCACTTACAGGGAGCAGGAGCTGGCACAGGGTCAGCCACAGGAGTATCACATGTATCTCTGAGCACAATGAGTGTGGAAGCTGTGTGTGAGAAGCTAAAGCAGATAGATGGTCTGGACCAAAGCATGCTACCTCAGTACTCTGCAACTATAAAAAAGGTATCAGCTGAATTTCATTAAAGTGTTTAGTTCCTAAACATGGAGATAAACAAGGAAAAGAAAATACGTAGTGGCCTCTTTTCTTGAAAATATTTATTTAAACACATCAGATGTTAAAGTAACATCCTAAGTTCTGTGCATGACAAGTCTGGAGGACATTTTAACACAAGCATTCATTTCCAGAGAAAATGCTCTGAAAAGGACAAACAGAAATATAAATGCTGATGAGACTGGTTATTCTGAGAAAAGAAGCAAGAAAATGTTTTCAAAATTGCCACGTGTAATGAAAAAATAAAAAGGGTTGCAAATGTGTTCTGTACCTAGGCAGCAATATCCCTTTCTTTTTTCTCTGTGAAAAATTGACACATCTCTCCTGTTGTAAATGAGTGGTGAAGATTATTCCATTTCTTTATCACAGTCCACATCTATTTGCTTCAGAAGAAGGTCACTGTATGTTTTTCTGTCTCTTTTCTGTGATAGATACATTAACACAGAATTGTTTTTTGCTCTTTAACTTTTTTTTCACCATTCTGTGTGCTCTTTGTTACAAAGAAGGAAGGCAAAAATATGAAGGTTTTCATTAGTCAGTGTTTTTGCTGAGCTCACTTTGTCCTGGAACCTATCGTATCTTAAATAATACAGGAAGGATTTGATTCAAGGATTAAGAGAAAGGTTGATCATAGGAAGCTTCAGTGAAGTTACTTAAAGCAAGAAGTAGGATGTTAGATTGAAGGTCATTAAGTGAAGCTGCAAAAAATTTCAGTTGCTTCCTTTGCCCCAGAGTGCAAGAAGAATGTGCTCATCAGTTATCTCTAATGAGATTCCTCTTATTTATATTCTTGCATTTCTTACAAGGGATATCATGTAAAAAAGAAGGAAGAAAATCACTCAGCCTGGTCTTTTCCTGGTTTGACTAAGACCATCTGCTGGGACATGGGAACAAAACCATGGAGATCCCTCAGTATAAGCAGAGCTCTCAACTTGGGTCTTCCATTTTCTGGCTGCTCTCCTAAGACATGGTTCCTTTCTTACATTCTCCCATACACTGATACATGGTATAAAGAGAAATACCTCCCGTTGTTCTGTAATGAAAATGGTTCTGTGTTGAATTTGGTGCTTTTGGAAGTTAAGCACTATATAAACATGCCAAATGTAAGGAATCACCTTTGTAGAATATGGATCTTGTTTAAGCACTTCTGTGTTGATCTCTGATTGATGATGAACATTAGAAGGAAGTCTAATTTTCTATCCCTGGATATTTCTGAGGATAGGAGGAATGTAAGCCTGTTTTATGCAGAGGGAACCTAATGGAGGTAGTACTTGATCTTAGATGCCTCAAGCCAGGGGTCACATGCTGTGTGGGACTTCATTGTCTGATTATCTTCAAATGCTTGGGTGTCTGCAGTCCATTTCTGTTCTGAGTTGGAGAAATGTAAGCAGATCAGTGTGGCTTATTGTCCCTGAAATTTTCCACCACATACGTGTTGTTTCCTTATGTCTGTATATAGGACACTATCATATTGCCTTTTATATACACATTTTTAATAGCTTTAATATTTCCATTTTTTTCCCATGACACATGGGAGTTTCTTGTCCATCAGCAATCACTAAATATACTTCTGTAAAAACATATGGTTTTGTATAGAATTGGACTTAGTAGTGACTTCGGGAAATTTCACTAGTAGTCTGCATCCAGCTTTACCTCTACCTTTTTAGTCTGTTACTGCCATGCCATAATTCTTGTATCCATAATTTACATTATTAAGTTTTGGTTTTTTTAGGCAAATATAAATGGCCGTGTCTTGGCTCAGTGCAACATTGATGAACTGAAAAAAGAAATGAATATGAATTTTGGTGACTGGCACCTGTTCAGGAGCATGGTAAGACTTTCTGTTCAGTGTTCAGGTCATCATAAATTAGCTTTTTTCAATATGAATCTTTTTTTCTTTCTGGTTGCTTCCTTGTTGTCATCATCTTTAAGCTTGCAAGTATTGTCTTAAAGCATGAATGCATCTGCTATTTTGTTACTTTGTCTTTTTGTCTTAAGCACTACTGAGTAAGTGTTTGCCTATGAATTTGCATCTTAATTGATTGTGAACTCTGAAGTTTTGCCTCCTTTTTTTGTGGGATCTGTTTTTTCCTGCCCTTTTGGAAATTTGCCTATTTTAATGAAATGGTCAGAACTTAACTATTTTTAAAATATCTGTCCTACTGTTGAAGTTAGTCAGGGAATTCAAAGTATGTGTAATACTAAGTGCAAGGAATTGGGCAGCCAGGCTGTTACATTGAGGGTTATGCATCACAGAGAACTGAGTTTTCTCTTAGGTATTTTTAGACTATTGCCAGTTTTCTTGCTTGAAATAACAGTGTGTCTCTCAACTGTAAGTCAGTCTTGAAAACACCAAGAATTACAGGATGAGATTTATTGTTAAGTACAAAGTGTTTGGTTTTGCTTTAAAATTTGTAATTTATCACTTATTAGTTTTACAAGAACTTAGGTGTTTTTGTGGCATATGGGTTCTTTCAAGGGTTTGAGCAGTAATAATAATAATTTGTAAATACAAAAGAATTATCTAACTATTTTTCTTTGTACTTTTTCATGGTCAAAACTGCATATACGCGTACACTTTTACAGCTGTGAATTCCTCATTCCTATTTTTAATGGAATTCTTGTTTATCACTTTTGAGAACTTCTATTTATGTCATTACATTTAAACTGTCTATCTTTGTGTGTTGAGATACTTGAAATGAGGAATTCAGAGAATCAGGCTGCTCAGGAAGATTCTCGTGGAGCAACGGAGCACGGTACCACTGCGATTCCTCACAGTGACCTTACTCGCCGTCCTGGCCATAGCACCGAGCTGCCTCACACTGAGCTGACGGGTCTTGCTGGGCAAGCTCCCTACACACTGAACTTCAGCTTTGAAGAACTCAACACAATTGGTCTTGACGAAGCTCCTCCACGCCATAGTAACTTAAGTTGGCAGGTATTTAATAGAGAAATGTATTCTGCTTGCTCACCTGTATGGAAAAGACGTTTTTTCCAGTCTTGGATATAGACAAGTCAAGAAATAAGTCTCTAGGATAGTTCGGATGCTTTTAGTTCTCAGTCTTGGTAAAGCCTGGTTCTGTAGAGATATGAACTCTAACCATACTCTGAGTTGAAGTCTTTAGTCTTTGCCATCTGAAAACTATTCGTCTGTTCCAGTAATCACTCTTCATGACAAAAAACCTGAAGCTATCATGCTTTTCTCATCTAGCCTAGGGTGGTGTCTTCCAAGGCTTCTGTATTTCTGTATTATTCAGGCTTTGTGTATGAAATATTTTAGCTGTGTGCTAACCAGAGGTTAGCCCATTCAACAAATATATTTGTTAGGTTTTTGAAAATAGACAACTCAGTGCTCCATGACATCAGAACCTTGTCCTTACAATGCATAACCTGTTCATAGATTCCAGAATGGACATCCTTCTCCAGCTGTGGTTTCTGCCATAGGTTGTGATCAGTTTTCTTCTGCATCTTATGAGACTACCTGAAGTGTTGGATTTTCATTTGTCTGTCCTTAAGAAATAAGACAAATCAGTTGGTGGCTAAGTAGTGGTTAGAATTTAATAAAAAAAACAAACCAGCAAACCCAGTGGGGTGAACCCTTTTCATCTCTAAAAGTAAATTATAAAATCTTGAAGGTGCAACAAAATAAAAAGACACCTCAAATTCCTAACTATAGGTCATACTTTCAATAATCAACATTGTGAAAGTGGGTTTGGGGTATATGTCCCAGAGATAGATCTCTGTCCCAGATACTTTTGAGAGTGTGCATGCATACTTGTGTATGTTTATAGAATACTAATTACCCTTACAGCCCATTTCCATGGAGTATCAATGTATGTTTTTTCCAAACCAAAGTGGCATTACACACATTTGATGTATTTGAATAAACAGTGCTTCTGATGCCTGTATAGTTATCTGAAATTGAATCAAAGGAATGAGAAAGGTAGTTTGTCGTTAAGAAAACAACAGAATTCACCTCTTAGAATTTTTTAAGTCAATAGTGACTAGTATTGCAGCTTCTCTGTTGTGGTGAGTTGATCCTGGCTGAATGCCAGGTGCCCACCAAAGCTTCTTTATCAGTGCCCTCCTCAGCTGGGCAGGGGAGAGGAAATACAATGGAAGGCTTGTGGAACAAGATAAGGGCAGGGAGAGGTCACTCACCAGGGACCATCATTGGCAAAACAGACGGCACTTGAGGAAATTAGTTTAATTCGTTACCAATCAAATCAGAGTGGGGTAGTGAGAAATAAAATCAAATTCTAAAAGCAGACATGGGGGCAAAGAGGGTTATGTTTGTCAGAAAACTGATTTTTCTGAAATCAGATATATGCAATGGAATTTTGCCAGGATATATTGAAGTATGTGTGGTGGGGGTCTTTTAAAAATGTTTTTGAGAGATATTCAACATTTAGATGAATTCTTGCTGTCTTTCTAATATAAAATGCAAGTTTTGTAAATGTATGAAATGTATTAGAAAAGCCCATCTTGACATACAAATCTGTTTTTTATAATTATTTACTCAAAAGAGTTAGTCTCAAAATGCACTGGATAAAATGCTTGTTTTGTGGAAATTTTCCGTTATGGGAACCAACAATAAGAATATTTTCTAAGCTTAGTTTGTGTGTGTGATTCCATATATATGTTTATAGTGAGCATATTTTAATTATAGTGTTTATAATTTCACTTGCATAATCTTATTTTCAGCAACGAAAAGAATAATTTAAGTACATATTTAGTGCTCTGAGTTATTTCATGTAAGAAAATCGATAAAAGTAAAAATAAATAGTTTGTTTAACTGTTACCTTTTTCTCTTCTTTTTTTTTTTCCAGTCACAAACTCGTAGAACTCCAAGTCTTTCAAGTCTTAACTCTCAAGATTCTAGTATTGAAATATCAAAGCTTACAGACAAGGTGCAGGCAGAGTACAGAGATGCATATAGAGAGTATATTGCTCAAATGTCACAGTTAGAAGGAGGTGCCAATTCTACCACAGTAAGTGGGAGGTCCTCCCCTCATAGCTCAAGTGCTTTCTATATGGGCCAGAGCACGTCAGGGGGCTCCCTGCACTCCAGTGCAGAACAGGAAAAAGGAAAAGATGGTGAACAGAAACAAGACGATGGAAGAAAGTCCTTTTTGCTGAAGAGGAATGATGTTGATTACAGTACTTCAGGTGTTTCTACTAATGATGCATCTCCTTTGGATCCTATTACTGAAGAAGATGAAAAATCTGATCAGTCTGGTTCCAAGCTTCTCCCAGGAAAGAAGTCTTTGGAAAGAACAAGTATTTTCCAGGCTGCAGATTTAAAGCTTAAGGGAGTTACTCTTCGGTATCAGAAACTTCCCAGTGATGAAGATGAGTCAGGAACTGAAGAATCAGATAATACTCCACTTCTTAAGGAAGGTAAAGATAAGAAAACAGATGTCAAAATAGAGAAGCAGCCCAAATCTCCAGAACATGGTTCTGAACCTATTAGAACCTTCATCAAAGCAAAGGAGTATTTGACAGATGCCCTTTTGGATAAGAAAGATTCATCTGACTCCGGTGTAAGATCCAACGAAAGCTCTCCAAATCATTCCCTCCACAATGAAGGAGCAGATGATTCACAGCTTGAAAAGGCAAATCTCATTGAGCTTGAAGATGACAGTCACAGTGCAAAAAGAGGAATTCCACACAGCCTTAGTGGCCTTCAAGATCCAGCTGTGGTTCGCATGTCTATTTGCTCAGAAGATAAGAAAAGCCCTTCTGAAAGCAGCCTGATAGCAAGTAGCCCTGAAGAGAGCTGGCCAGCCTGCCAGAAAGTCTATAATTTAAACAGAACCCCTAGTACAGTCACCTTAAATAACAACAGTGCTCCAAGCAATCGAGCTAATCAAAATTTTGAAGAAATACAAGGTATCAGAGATCCATCTCAGATTATCCTGCACGCTGGCTCGGGTTCAACTGCCGTTCAGAATGAGAACCTGAAGACGGTTGCTCACATGCGAGGCCAGCGTTCAAGTTATACCAGGCTGTCAAAAGATTCATCAGAGCTCCACACTGTTGCAGCCTCAGAGGGGGCTGGTTTTGGAGAAGAGAGAGAGAGTATCCTGTGAAAAGCAGCCACGTTAAAAAGAGTATGCTCAAGAATTGTAGCTTGGAATTCTTTGTCAGTCTGTGGTTACATTAATCTCTGTAGTTCAAGCTTTCAGTATTTCTAAAAGAAGGCCTAGATTATTTTCAGTCATTTTCTCTGAAAGGAGGAGTAATTTTTACAAGAAGTAAACTACTTCAGACCTTCCCCACATATAAAAGCAGTAGTTGTCAGCATGGAAAATCAATTCTTTGTTAAAACACTGTGTGAAGGTTTGGTCAGGGGCAGATTTTACGGAAGTATGTTTTAATTATGAAAAGTACAATGTGATTTTGCTTTATCTTGGGATATGTATTACTTATCCCATCGAAACATTCCGTTAATTCTCTATATTTGCAAGTAAAGTTAATACTTTCCATCTTTGCCATTTGATGTACAAGATGCCAGAACATTGAATATTACAACCTGTGACACCCTTACCAAACTTTGCATTAATTTATGAATTAATGTGTGCAACATAAATTACGTATGTTGAAATTTGAGTGTTAAGGTACTTGTTTGGCAATATGTACGCTTTTGCTCTCTGTGTGTTGAGTAGTTACTCTTGAATTTGTGAACTTTGGGTAGAGTGGTGATAATGTTTGTAAGGAACGTTGTCTTGATGTGTCACTGGAATTGGCAGTTATTTATAAGGTAATACCTTATCATTGACTTAGTGGATCCATTATTTATTATAGGGACGCGATTTTGCAGTCACTGAATAGATGGTCTCCGTAGATGAAACCACACATTAAAATATTGTAAGGATAAAGTATGAATAGGATGTTTGAATTTATGAAGCATTTGTGGCTGTATGTGGTTTTTCCTTGGTACAGTGTTTATCATTTGGTTATGGAGGGAAAAATAAGCAGTGTTTGCCATTTTCAAACTAATGCATACCTTTTGGAATCTTGTCAAAGGTGTACTCCACCTTCTTTATTTCTGAAGTACAGTGTTTGAAGATTTTTTTTTTCATCTAAGTAATGTACCTGAACGATGTTAGAGCAAATACTTGTACTGTCCAGTGAAATCTGCATGGTTTTGAGGAAGAATTGTTCAAGCTAGAATCTGCTAATAGAAAGAAAATAAAAAATAAATTGGCATGTTGGGCTTGTGTCCAAATTTCTTTTTATTTGCAGTATTTTGTTTCTTCACTTGATAAAAATGTTAAATCCATGTGTTATGGGTTAAAGTACTTCACAGATTCAATTTTTTAAAATGCATTTAAAATATATACTTTTAAATATAGTACTAAATAGGTATAAAAATACATTTGATAAGTGAAATTGCCAAAGCAGACATTTCTAAATGAAGTGCTGTGAGCTGCAGAGAAGTGGACACCTCTCACTAGTCCAGAGCAGTATTCCTGCTGTTTTGGCAGTCACAGGTGCTGGTAACTCTGCACAGCTTTGCTTGTATCCCAGTGCATCTCCAACCACATGCTTCCCAAGGGACCTTGTGGTCTTGGCCTTTGTTTTCCAAATCTAGAGGATGCATTTCTATGCCAGAGTCAACAGAAGTGTTTCTGCCTTTATCTAGGCTCTCTATTTTTTCATTCTATGGATGTCTTATACTTACAGGACTGGAGATGTGGTCCGTACATTTCTGGATTTGGTTGGTGTGTGTAATCAGTTGAATTAAAATTTACTCATCAGAGTGTTACAGAAGTACTGGAAACTTGTGTGCACTATTAGATTAATAGTTCAGCCAAAAAGCCTCCCAAAACAAAATATGAAGCCCCCAAAGCCTGTGTAGCTTTGTAATACTTTGCCAGATCTTTGGGAACAGTTTTTTGGGTTGGTTTCCTTATCTTAAAAATAAGAGTACATTACTCTGCTGTCAGACATTTTTGGGATGTAAAAGCTTTTGACAGAAAGATACTTGAAATTGTTGTTTTGTAAGAGAAGACAAGTGTAGCCTTCTTCATTTAGACCCACAGTATTGACTAAAGATATGAATTATTTTGAATCATTTTATCGTAAGTCCTCCAAATAGATGAATGACAAATTGTCATATGGTTTTGGGGTATTTTTCTTTCTGAAAGTTTTATCCCTCAAGTCTTCATAAAATACTAACATTGGGATGAAAGAGGTGGCTGAGTGGAAAACTTTTCAGTGTTTCTGTCTTGTGTTCACTAATACCAGTGGAATTGCTTACCATCACTAGGAAGCAATAGTTATAAGGAAGTGTCTGTGTAAGATGGCACAGGACTTAATGCAATTCTCCCTTTTGGCATGTTGATCCATGCCAGACATGGGATGTGGGTACCTCAAGTCATTTCAGTTCCAAACAGTGGTTCCGTCCATTTTCATGGACTGCTTTAACTCCATTATATAGTAAAGCAGGCTGTAGTTTATATCATCAAATGTGTTCATGGACTTTTTATTTAATGCCTTCCTAGCAACGTTCCTAGAATTGGGAAATATGAATGCTTCATAGCAAGTTTAAGAACAGCATGCCATAAAAGCTGGCTTTTAACAGGACAGTAAATATAACTGACTCGCAGAATCTACTTGCATAAAAATAACTAGACAGAGTGAATTTTTTTTAAAGTTTTTTTTTTATACAGGTGTTCATAAGCTAACAGAAGAAAGTGTGGTAAAGGGATATTGATGATACTGATGATAAAGGGAGAGAGGAGAAAACAAAGGAAATGGAATACTTAATACAACAGAGGAGTAAGTGTCCTTTAGTACATAACAGAAATATATGTTAGTTACTGTAAATGTTTAATGGTTTTTTCACATGTAGAATATAATGGAATAACATTTGCAAGAATTAAAAATACACTGCAGTTTCCTAGCTGAAACTTGTTTTTTTTCTCTACCACAGTTTCTATGGCTACTTGCTTGCATAGTTGCACAATTTTTTGAGTTAAGAAACCATAAACAATTTCCAGTGTTGAAATATTTAATGTTAGCTCTGTGACTTGTGGGAATCATGGAACCCAAGAGTTCCATGGAAAATGGAAATGAATGAAAAGTATAAGACAATAAGACAACTGCAAACTTATTTCTGGTACTCAACGCTTTCCAGAACTCTTGTAATGATAGTTTATGTATCCACTCTAATTTTGGATGGCTGAATGTACAGGAACTTGAAACCATGACTACTTTGTCTAACTGAATCTTAAGAGCACAGTTTGGCTTGTCCTTATGTTATGATGCCTGGATAGGATTGCATGGTAGGGTGAAAATAAACCACTTTTGGAAGGAAAAGTTGGATGCAAGTAACATTCCAGGTTTTATATGAGTGGCCATTTGCCAGCCTTTTCCAGGATTGCAGTTTCTGAGGAAGTGAGAGAGGGAAGTTCTTACATTTCACTTGTAAAACTTGCAACAAAATCATGGTCTGGTAAAATTCTTGGAGATGTGGAAAAAAAGTTTCCAGTTTGTGCCTGTCCTGATCACTCTGGGATATCTGATCACCCTGTGTGACTTTGCCCACACAGCAGAATAGGTATGGGATGTTGGTAAGTCTTCAGAGCCTAACTTTCTTAACTTTTCTTTTCAAATACTGTTAAATTTTTTGGTTTCTTCCCCTTTTTTTATTTATGTAATCTTTGGGAAATTTTCCTGAGACACACTTAGCATGGGTTTATACAGAATGCTGAAAATAGGTGGTTTCTCTTGTGGTCTGGGGCTCAACTATTCACTTCTGTCAACAGAATCCACAAAGCCTCTTTTTTATATGTGCAGCTCTCATGGGAAGCTTTCTGGGCCTCACATTAAGAATATGGGAAGTTCTTTGTACGGCTACAGGATAACACAAGCAGAGGAGCCACAGTTCAGCATGTTGCACCCTGTGGCCTTGATCATTTTGATCAGCTTTATCATCTCTTACAGGTTTATTTAAGTTTCTAAACACATTATGAAGAAGTTGCCAAAGAAAAATAATACCTGAATATTTGAGGCCTCATGAATGAAAACTACAATAGTGGTAAAATAGACGTGTTCATACCAGTTAGTGAATTTTCAGACACGAGAGGAAAACATTGTAGTAATTGGTATGAGATAAAGACTGCTTTTGGGATTTTGTTCTTTTCGGTGCTGTATAGGAGCAGTGGTGAGGAGAACTTAGAGCAAAATTCCAATTCCAGTTAAGCAGAGAAGGCTGGAAAGACCGCTAAACTTACACACTGTTTTCTGGCAGCCTTGTGCATCGTATTTTCTAGATTTTAGTAATCTTTCTTAAGGTCCATTTCATTATATTAAGGGCAGGGTGGGCAAAAATTTTATTTAGACTCTTTCTCCGTAGGAATACAGAACAATTTCGTAAGTTTGACATACTCTCACAGGTGTCTGAACTGTAACAAACGGAAGAAAAAAAAAGGGAAAATGGGTGAAAAAATTCATAGTATAAATAATAGCACACCATGTTTCCAAGCTTTGAATCTCACATTTATATTTTCATGTGTGGGTCTGACTCCTGTGATATGCTTAATATTTTGTTTAAGTTTTGGCTTAGAAGTTTATCCCTGTCTTCCATGAAGTAAGACTCAGAGCTACAGGGTTCTTAGCAATGGTTTTTGCAGTCACAAGTGATTGTAGTTCTTTAAGAAGACTGATACTAAAACCAAAAGTTTGGGCCTTTAAAAGCATTAACAGTGGTGTTCTTGCCCCCAAATTATTGTGATGGTGACAGTGGATAAACTTCTAAAGGAAATTCTGTTGGCCAATTTCCTTCTCATAGTTTATCACTATCTTTGCGTCACCTTCCAAGGGGAAGGAAGAAAAAGTCCCTGGGATATTTTAGAAGAACAAAGACTTTTGAAGGCAAGAAAAGACATGTGAGAGATTGTGTGACATTTTATGTAGCAAAACATTACAATTGAGAGTGTTAGAACCCAGCCCCAGAAAGTCAAGGGTAATGCAGATTCTTGATAATGGATGCCTTGGGGCAGCTTAGAGTGAAAGACACTGAGTGGTTGGTGTTTCTAAATATATGTAGGGTTTATTGCAGAACAATCTGGTTGCAATGGAAAGCAGGTATGTAGCCATTTTGGTTATTATCTATATTAATATGACAATATACGCTTTAAAAATGTATGAGGAAGGGACAAGTGTAGAAAATTCTCACCACCAAAAGGGATCCTTACAACAGTTGGTAGTTGCAGTTATAATGTTTGTTGGTCAAAGTGGTGGTTGGAGACCATCAGGTGGTGGGAGAAGTCACACAGAACCCCCTAAAATACTATGTCTATTGAGTTCTTATCAGCTCAGGTTCAGGTGGGAATGGGAATGCCCAGGTACCTCTCCTGGGATGGGGAGTTTCACACTGAATGATGATTGTGGATTAAGGTTGTGGTTCATGGGGCTTGGGAAGCGTTGACACCCTCTAAGGCCTTGGAGCTGTGTATTAGCTGCCTATGTCAGCTCAGTAGAGTCCATGAGGGCCCATCAGCAGAGATGAACACCTTCAGGCTGAGTGTGAATATCCCGGTACTTCCCCGGCAAGGGAGCTACCACAGCTGAGCTCACTTTAGTAGGGACAAGCAGGCAGTTCCCCGAGCCTCAGGGTTTGCCTCTTTGGTTATCTTGTTCTGTGGCCTGTAGAGGCACGCTCGCCCTCTGCACCTGGGCGAGTACTTGCACATCGCCAGCTTGTCCCGGAATGCTTGAGCTATCAGCCTTCCAGTCTCTCTGCAGGATTGCTTGTGGATACATTCTTCTCCCAGACCTGGGATGATTGGACAATAGCACCCCTTTATCTTATCTCAAGTGCCTGTCACTTTCCTAACTCCAGTCAGTAGGCATAGTCGGGGTGGGGTGGGCTGCGCTGGTCACAGATGAACAGCTTCTTTTCAGTTTGCTAGAGTGGGCAGAAGTCCTCTGATGATTTTTACAGTGTTTAAGCCATTAACCATTTCAGTCTCTCACAGAGAGTTGATGTATATTTCTTTTAAAGATGAGATTCCAGCAACGGAGCATACTTTTAGTTAAGTGAATTCATAGAGCTGCCATTACACAGCACAGTGTTCAGGGTTCTTTCATGTTGCAGGTCTGAGTACTGAAATTGCATATCCTCGTTTCTTCTTGCAGAAGTAACCTGGATTGCAGAATTATCTTTGTGAGTAAACTAGAGTGTCTGTATATCATTACTGGAGTACAATAAGTTTATTGTTTATGAAAGAGGAGGAAAAGAAAGGAATGCTAGTGGTCCATTATAAGATTTTGCTTTGTGTCCAGGATTTCTCATGGTAGAAAACAAAAGGAAAAGTTTGAATAGTTTGTACATGTCCCCAGAACCTAGAAATAAAAACAAAGGCATAAAATATTGACTGTAGGGAACAGTTAAACTAAAATGGAAATTTTGTGATGCCTTACTGCCTTGCCGCACTAATTAAACCACAGGGAAGCAATCAGCAGAGATTTAACTTTTTTGGTTTTGAATATTTCTTCTGAAATAATGTGATGGTTTGTGCTTGGCTAAAAGCAATCTATATTCTTGGATATGTTTACATACTGCAGTACCGTCAAATCTTCCTCATTTGTTACAGTACTTTTGAGAGGCAGCAAAACTTCCCTAGGTTCATTTTGGACACCAAAAATCCTTTCCCACCTCAGCAGTGGTAGAATACAGCATTATATGTATTTTTTAGGAGAGTCCTGAGCTTTCATCTGACAGTCAAAATGGACTTTTGTTGAGACATCACCTTTATTTTACATTCATTGAGACAATCAGAAGTCCTGAAATCGAAACTGAAGATTCCTATTAAGTTGACTTTTTCTCATTACCCAGCCTTTTTTTTTTTTCCATCCTCCTTTTGTTCCCTGTTTGACTATAAAGCTTGCAGCCTGTTTATGGTTCTCTCCTTTTGGCAAAACGAAAGATTATAGCTTTGAATGATTCTAGCTTTAGGCATGCCAGTCATTTGGGACTGGGCATATATCTGCTTTCCCTTATTGCTGGACATGCTCCTGTCCTGTCTTGCCCCCACTCCCTGTGTTCAGTGCATGAGAACATCCTGTACTTGGAACTGTTTCAGTTCTGCCTCAACACCTGACTGGTAGCTGGGGCTTTGTTTGCTGACAGTGTGACTTACCTTCCCAAACTTTTTCACTATAACCTCATAACTGCTGTACTCTGCAATTTTTTCCACTTCAGCAATGGCAGGAAATGCTGTTGTACTGCAGTGGTGGTGTGTTTTTTGCTTGGATGAGGATATTTAATTGGTGGGGTTTTTTACCCCAGGAAGGTTTTACAGCTAGGTAGGCTCTAAGTTCTACAATAAATTTTTCTCTCACTTCTCTCCATCCTCTTCCTCAGGTCCTGGAAAATTCACAGGTTACACATATCCACAGTCCACAAAGCTGGTTTTAAAATACATTTTGTCTGATATCTTTATTGTGGACACATCTAAAAAAAGTGCACTGATTTATATCTGCCAATAGAAAAAACCTTTGAACTTTATTTAGTGGGGGGAAAATCTGCTTCTTTTTTTCCTTGCATCTGTTCCTGGTAAATAATGAGGCAATGATTGCTCACAGGATAAGGACAGTTGTCAGCTCATCTGCATTCTAAGTAGTCTGTTAAGATTCTAGAAGAACTTTATAGTCCACTCAGGAAGGGTTAATTTTCCTCATGGTTCTCTAAGTTATACTTGATGATGTAGGTCTGAGTGGCACTGCAAATAGTCTTATGTGCAGGACATTTTAGCACTTGCTTTCAAGTAATCTGAAGAATCTGAAAGGTTCTACATTTGTTTAAAGACTCAAGAGTCAACCTTTGGTGTTCAGATATTTTTACTCTGAAAGATAAAAAGAAATCTTGATTTTTTTCATTTTCTATAAAGGACAAATCATCAAACCATAAGCCTATTTAACCTCAGGACATATTTACACCTTTGGAATATAAAGGAGGGTTTAGAGGTTTTGTTGTTCCAGGATGCCTTCTGGTCTTAATTTTCAACATCATCTTTTCAGTAGCTTCTTTCAAGGTGTGACGAGGAACCATGAATAATTTCCTCTGTTTTCACCATCTGTGCTACCTTCTGCCTCTCTTCCATCTGATGACAGACTAGCTGAGCTTCATCAGATCTTTTTATATGCTAATATGAACCAGAGTCTTTAATTTTGTTGTCCATGGCTACAGTGTTCAGTAATTTTTATTTTTTATTTTTTGTCTTCACTTCAAATTTCAGGTCTCTTTGTACAGTAATTTCTTTAAGCACCTGGTGGTACTTCACAAAACTGAGATCCATAGAACTAATTTATCTGCACAGACCCATTACTTTCAAGCAAAAAATACAATGGTGATTCATCCTAGATTTGCAAGAGAAGGTATTTATGCTTAAAATTCAAATTCAGGAAAGTCGTCCCACTTCTGTAATTTTCCAGTACAGGAAGGGGACAGTTATTTTATTTTCCTCTTTGAAATTATTTAGACTTTCAGAAAAAATTCAGATTCCTTTTGTTGGGACTAGTTGTCTTTTAGCAGACACCTGCCACTGCTCATCTGAGATGGACTGTGACTCTTGCTTGAATAACTGCCTTCTAAAACATAAGATCAGTTGGCTCAGATTCTGTCAACTACTTTATGGTTCTTCAATTTTTTTGTTTGGTTTGGTTTGGTTTGATTTTTTAGTGGGTGTTTTTGGTTTTGGTTGGTTGGGTTTTTTGGGTTTTTTTTTGTTGTTGTTGTTTGTTTGTTTTTTGTTTGTTTCAGTGACAGTAGATGAAAGGAAAGAAAAAAATCACCTATATTTAAATAGCCCCTGGAGATCAGGGGAGAGCAGAAACCTACCAGAGTTTTTTCTCTTCAGGAATCTTTTCAGTCTGTGGAAAGTTGGACAGAGTACTTAGGCAGTCATTCTCCTACTGTGAGGAGCTCCTTTCTGGTCTTTCTGGAAAAATCTTCTTCAGTTTGTTATTTTGTTGGATTCTTTTCATATCTATCTGTGAGTAACAAATCTCAAAATAACATCACTATCTGATCTCTGATCTGATGAAGAATTCTTTTCTTATTCTGGGTGTCTGTCAGGGTTAGGGTACTGATGTTCCTGTGCTATGGGAGAGATCCTTATCAAAAGCATAAAGGGCTGTATATGAGAATGCACTAAAAAGCCTTCTGTTTCTTCTGTCTTGGCTGAGTGTCCAGACTTTGGACTTTCTGTTGGAGCTAAAGAAGCTCAACCATCCCATTGTCTGCTCCGCATTCACCTGGCAGCGTTACCTTGGTGCACCAGCCACACGTGTTCAATTCAGTGTTCCCAAAGGTTCTCTAAGTTGCATTGAATTGTTTCCAGCATGGAAGACCAACAGAAACAAACCAGGTAATGATCAGGGCTAGGACTGCAGGACAGAATTTCAGTGGAGTTTACAGCATTGCCATTCATGATCATGTCTCTTCAAATTGTAACATCATTTGGTGAGCAGGTGAAATCTACACTTAGGACTGTCACTGCTGCTGTCACTTTTTTCCATAAAGTTAAGTCCTTATAGCTTTCCCTCTTCCCAAGCAATTCTATTTTAACTTGGGAATGTAGTTTTATGTAGCCTCCCATTCCTAGACCTTTCTTTCATGACCAGGATGATAAGAGGGGGTGATTTTGTCTTCACAGGATCAAGTCAGGACCATGTTAGTAGCAAAGCAATGCTATCTGTAAAGGCTGCTAAACAGGATGATGATTTATGACATGTCTATAGTGGAACTTGCCTAGAGTGGTGCAATTCATCAGAACTCTGGCAACCCTTGAGAGTCTCCACTGCAGATAGTTGTGAAGCTCTTCTCTGCTGAGAGCAGAGCCAACAGGCTTTGAGCTGATATTCTGCAAGAGTTATGGCATCACACAGGAATCTGGGGGTTGCTGCTGAGCTTCTAAGATTGATATGTCAGTCTTAAAATGAGGACTGTGACACCTCTTTCCAGGTCACTGAGAGTAATGCACAGAGATGTTTAAATACACATTTAAAAATGGAGAAAGGAAATATTCATAGGTTGCACCAAAGGGCAAGTCTTTCTGAGAACTCTGAGTTCTGTAGCAGAGCCAGGACTGAGATGACACAGCACCTGTATCTGAAGTATGTGTGAGGATGTGGTGTGAACACACGCCGTGGGTAGTGCAAAGGTTGAAAATTCTTAACAGCCTGGGAATATGTGCAATTACAATATAAATATGTAAATGAACAACACTTCTAAGAAAGTAAAGCACTGCTGAAGAAGAGAGATTTCAGGAAAAAATTACTGAGGATAGTTGATGCTATGTAGCACTGAAATGTGTTCAATTCAGATATCTTAGAATTATCCGGATTTGAAAATTCTGAAGAAAATAACTTCAAAATTCATTCATGTTTAGCTGTTGTAAGACCTTCTTTTTAATGCTTTATGAAAAGAAACATGTAGAAACAGAAAAAAATCCAAGATAAATTGACTCCACAAAACTGTTTGGCTTGCATATTTTTCTTCTCTCAAATTATCTTACGAAGCTAAATTATTATGGGGATTTCTGGAATACTAAGAAATCAATAATTATTTAAAAAAAACCCAAAACCTTTTGAGATCAGAAGTGGGAGGTTCTGAACACTTAGACCTGTCTAGCATACCAAGAGTTTTTTGTCCAAATAGTAACTTAAGCATACTTATTTTTCTTCCAGTGACTGCCTCAAGTCAGTACAGCCAAGCTGTGCTTTCTGTTGAAATTAAGGATCCAGTCAGAATAATCTATAAACCATGATCAATTTTCTTGGAGAAAAGGAGAGATAGCTCTATCGTGGAGGTTCAGCTACTAGAAGATAGGAGAGGAGTATCTGGAATCCTGTTCAAAGCAAAAAGGGAGGGCCTGAGGAGCTATCTTCACTTTGACATCTGGAAGAACTTTATTTATCAAGCTTTTATTACTCATCAGGTGTTTAGACTGCAAGTTTGAAAGTTAATATTAAGTTTTCAGGAATGACCCTTGTCAAATTGCTCCAATTTCCTCCTGTGTCTGAGTAACCAACCTGCAGAAGATGGATACAGCAGATGTGATATGTTTAACTGCAGTAAGACTTTTATCATTGAAGCTTAAGCAAATTATACAATGGAGTGAAAGCAGACTGCTGGAAAAGGTAAACCTGGAGTGATCATCAGTTCTCATGTCAAAACAGGGTCACGTGGGGGTCTGTTTGGTCCATTCTTGTTCAGTACCTCAATTAATCAGCAACCTTATTGGTGGAATCTCAGAGTTTGCTATTGTCTGAACCTGCCTTATCTCAAAGGACAGAATTATTGGTACACAGAAGACCGTAAATTAACATGATGCCATTCAGTAAAGGCAAGTATAAAGTATTGCAGTTCCAAAAGTGAAAACAAATCCACAAATATACAATTGATTATAAGCTGCTGAAATACTGAAGAGAACAATGGGGGTTTAGTGTGGCTACTAAACCAGTAGTAAGCTAAGAAGATAAATAATACTGTGGAAGTGAGAGGGAAGAAGGGAAATGTCTGATGGGTGAATTAACAGCAGTATTATCCAATCCAGGAGAGGTACGTCCTGCTGCTGAAGGTGTACTGTGTCCAGACCTGAGCAACTTTAATAAGCAATGGTGGAGAATGGCAAAAACATACAGAAAATAGGACTTTACAGGTATGTAATATTGGAAGAGTTGGATTCAGAGGAAGGTTGAATGGACATGATTTCTTCAGATGTAAATATTGTTACAAAAAGATTATAAGATCCATCAGTGAAGCACAAAGTAATCAGCTTCTAATTTGTGGTGGAAACCCCTCCCCAGTATTCTGAAAATAAAAGCTTTCTACTAAAGCAGTATCAGTGTTGCTCAGTTGTGGAATTTCATTCACTGGGAGTGTTTGAGAGTAATATAAATGAAAGGATCATAAGATGACCTGCCACTCTGGTTTGCACTTTTTGGTTTTACATTGCAAAATGCACAGAAATTTGTTTCAAACATCAGCTGTCACTGTGTTTGGCACTGATGGGACTCCCAAATGAAATACAGCATGTGCCAAACTATATGTGTTGCTGGGAAATTCACTGAGGAAGTAGGCCTCAATGTAATTACCCATGAAAGAGAAAAAGTTGCCAAATTCCCCCTTGGAGCAAGTCCATGAATAGAAGTTCAAATGCAAAAGGTCCTGCTTTGAAATAGGAAGAACCGGGCAGCACAAAGCTGGTTGGAGGCAAAGGTAACAGTAACCCAGACCGTTCCAGTTGTGTGGGATGCAGTGGCTGTCAGTTCCAATGGAGGAGCAAACCAGTATATTTTGCATATCAGATTAATAGCTCCTTGTTCATGTGCTTGATGGTCAGGCTTTCAGTCACAAGTATGACTCTTGTGTTTTGCACAGTGACCTCATGCCCAGCCTATTGTCATGTTGGGTGTTTGCCTTCATGTTACAATGTTATTAACATTGATAATTAAATGTATGGATCTTGGAGGAATTGAAGTTGACATAAAATCATGTTACCTGATTTGCATTCAGGCCAAAGAAACTGCTTTTAATTCACCTAGAGATCTGTGGCTGCCCTGTGTTTATGCTTTCTCCCTGGCTCTTTTTTCTTAGCGATATAAAGAAACTCGGGGCTCGAACCCACATTAATGCTTCCAACAGGATAAGGACCATTCTTTGCCCTATTGCAATGGCATCTCTCCTGTTGATATTGATAGTGATACTCTGTAAAACATAATGCTACTCTGGGAGGGCTTCTGGGCCAGGTAACTCCCAAGTTGCGACTGGCAATTGTTTGAGTGTGTGGCAGGTACAATTTCACATGATAAATGACCAATTTTAGTGCCCAAGATGCTCCCATTGGTAGTATTACAAAGGTAGCCCAGCATGAGACATGCTAGTTCATAGAAATTCCTGAGAGGGAGAATGATATTTCCCATCTTAACAGATGGATAGAAACATGAAGGAGTGAAATGACTTGCAGAGGTCGCATACAAAGTCTGTGGGAAATTTGGGCTAAGAGCTATGTCTTACTGCTCCCAGTTCAAAGTCTTAACCACAAGATCATATTTCCCCCCACATCAGTGAAGCCCTGTTTCATCACCTTCAACAGCTGATAAATTACTGGTTTGAGCTGTTTAAATGCCAGAACTTTGAAGGGAAAGGTAAGAAGTTTTTTGTGGCTTATAAGTGTTTTCATGGACACTTTAAATCATTCACCAACTCTACAAGAATCTAATGAAATTAACTTTCTTTCCTGACTTGTAATTAAGTGCTTAGGAAAGCTGTGGAAGCCATCAGTTGATAAAAAAAAAGTTAAAAGTACATATCAGCAATAGTTCAGAGACTAAGAGATAGTAAACTAATACTTCTAAAACTTGAAATTTATTACATTTATAAAGCGTTTTTTTTTTTTTTTTTCTCTCCAGAAAACAGAAGAATGTCTATAAATATCTCTTCAGCAAAACATTCAGTTGCTTAGAGGCATCTCTCTCTGAAGATCTTTTTGGAAGTGCGCTTCTTTTGAGACCTTCTTCAGTGATGATTACATCAAATTGCCACACAGTTACTTTACATTTACCTTTAGGTTCCAGGTGACACTGTCTCAAAGATAAGGACAGATATCCAGTAATTGATTATGTCACGTAATAATTCCAAGTATACCTCCACTGAAGCCCTTAGGCATTTGTTTTTGGGTATGTCTATGGTTCAGTCTGATGCCTTTAGGTCAGCTCATGCAGGTGACGAGGATGACTGAAAAAGCTGTTTGGAGCATCAGGAGCAGTCAGGTTGCAAAGATTTAGGTGTCAGTACAGCCTTGTGTACCTTCAATGGCTGGCTTCTACACTGAAGTCTGTACTGGACAATCTTCTTTGGTGTTGGTACCCAAGGTAAGGGAATGAAAGTTTGCTTGGGTCTTGCTCACATACTGCAGTCATGCTTCCCACTTGTACTACAGAGGTATCACTTTTCAGGATTGGAAAAATGCTGGATCACCCCAGGACAACACCCACTCTCTCTCTAACCTTTGAGTTACTGCATGAATTAATGCCCTCAAAAATAGCACTTACAGAGCTGTTTTTCCTTTGTAAGCCTGAAACTTACATATCAAAAGAACCTGCTGTTATTGTTTCTTAGTGAATGACTTTCATTGGAAAACCTGATTGATGGAGAAATTTAGATCACAGAACTCTTGGTTATAGTGACAGTCCTCCTTTCCTCTGTCATTTACTAAACTGTTCACCATGTCTATTATTTTTGACATAATCACAGACTTTTTTAATCCTCCTTTTTTATCCTCTCCTTCTTTCTGAAGGAGAAACCCTCACTTTTTATTCCTAATGTAAACAGTATTAAAAAAATGCTCCTCGTTTATTGGTAACCCCCTGAAATCATATGTCAGGTCATAAATGTTATAAATACACAGGATTTAATAAGAAATAACACTATCTAATAAATCCCAACATGGAATAAAAAAAAATAATTTCTCAAAGCTGACCTACTTTTTTGTTCTCCCTGCTTTTAGTGAATTACATGCTTCCTATGATAATATTTTGTTGTATACTTGGCAGGAATTGTATTATTGAAGGTGATTAATTCATAATTTTCCTAGCAATTGAACCTGCAAAAGGAAGTTTTAAAGAAATACTTTTACAGCTAATTATCTTATTTTTCCCTAGAAAATGTTAAATTTAGTCTGTTATGAGAGGTATAGTTATCGAGGACTAAAATCCTTTATTTTCCATGTGTTATACAGTGTGAATAATATCCAAAATGGAAAAAAAATATATATTCTGATTGAGGTGCAAGGCCGGCTGGAACTAGCATTTTATATTTGTAAATACTGTGGAATTAGAAGAGGGATTTTTAGCTCTTTCTTAAAACTCTTCAGAGAGGCTAAAGAATAAATCTGTCCACCTCCTTCCTGAGTTCACAAGTAAGTTCTACATACTTTTGTTCTAATAGCTCTGCTTTTTTTCTTCTAGAATTTGTGACTGCATTCACTTTCTACATTGCAAATATACTTTCTTCTGTTCTGCCTCTTTCTTACATGGACACTACTTTTTTACCTCATTCTTTGTGTTTTCCATGTTTTCATTACCTGCCTTGCACAAAACCTACTTTTCTTCCCTTCCCCTGGCAGAATAATTTTCTTCAGAATTTTCTTGTGTGTGTGTGCACATGATATCACTTATTCTTTTTGTTCTGCATATCCCTCTTGTCTCATTCTTGCACTTGTAGTCACATTTCCATTGTTTTGTGGCAGGGTGCTGTTACATCATGTTTTTCAGTGAAAGACCAATAAATCCTAAGGTACTTGCTTTGTTTTCTCACTTTGATGCCTGGCTTCTGAGTTTCTTTTTCTATTTGAAAAATTTTAGTTATTTTTAGGCTCATAACTAACAAATCTGCTTCCTTCCAGGACTGCCATAGTCCAGGAAGTTTCTGCCTTTGGATATCTCTCCAGAAGTGTTCCCTTTCCCCTTACAAGTACTGCTTGGCCACCTTTCTTTTATCTTTTTTGAAAATACTGCTTACCTCAAAGCCCTGTAAAATAGAAATAAAAATAATAGTAAGTATTCAAAGCTGTCAAAAACAACATACCATTAAATATTAGTGACACTCTGTGTCAGATATTCAGATTATGAGAATTGTTTTCATGCTGTCAATAAACTGCTAATTGCATGTTGGATGTGGTGTGTACATAACACACAGTTTTTATGTGTATGTTTACTACAAGGGTCCAAACTGCTACCCTGTTTAACTCTAAGCATAGCTTTTTCTTCTAAATTAAACTTTTAAACTTAGGTGCATGAATTAAAGTAATTCGGTCAAAAAATTAAATCTCCAAGGAACTCTTAAGATTTGAATGATTGAAGAATCAGATTTACAGTGGAATTTAGAATTTAGTTTTATAGGTATTGTGATGTCTTGATACTTACAGGATGAGGTCCAACCAACACTTCCAGCTTTTTCTGAAAGAGTGGTAAATGCAATGTTGTGATAATGAGAGCAAATTGGGAATTAGTAAAGTTTAATAAAAAATGTGTCCACATGTGTAGCACCTTCATATCTGCTGGGTGGAAATATCTATGTGCTGTAAACCAGCTTTCTAACAAGAGCTAGACTGAGCTTACAGATTTGGCATGTGATTTACTCAGCCTTTTAACTGTTACATCTTTTGAAAAGTACTAATGGAAGATTTACTTAACGCATTTTACACAAACTTTTTCAACTCAAAGAAGCAAACCCCTAGCAGTGGCACTGTGTTCTCATACACTTATGGGGAGAAATACAGAAGCACTAGGAAGATACTTTTCCAAGAAGTTGTGAAATGTAGCTATGTAGCTTGATCAGTCTTCCTGAAATAGCTTTATTCCTGTATACTAACTCATGTAGACACTGAATCTGAACTTAAAAAAATACATGTTCATATACTTGGTCTTTTTTAGTTTTTGTTTTTGTTTTTTTGGGTGGTTTTTTTTGTTTGTTTGTTTGTTTTGTTTGTGTTTTTGTTTGTTTTGGCTTGGTTTTTTGTGGTTTTGTTTTGTTTACTCTTGTTCTTGAAGCAAACCTCTTCTACCCTAATGAATGGAAAATAAGAATCTCTGGTAGTTAACCTCCTGCCTAACAATGTCCATGAGAAACATTTCCTCCCAGTCCCACTGAGGTATGTCTGTGTGTCTTTCTGATGCTGTGTGAGACTGTCTTTTCTAGAGGCATTAATATGTTACAGCTGGGTGTGAAGCTACTGCTCTGGACAAGGCAGGAATCTCAGCAGAAGCAGCAGCAGCAGCATCTGTTGCTGAGCACCAGTTCTCTCTTCTCTGCTCTCTACATTGGTTTGCAGTAGACTCTTATCACATTCCTTCTCTTCAAGTACTGCACAGGTTTCTAAAAGGTCACAAAGAGCTTGTGGATGGACAATGAGGTTGACAGAAAATATGGCTGAAGGACATTGTTAGAGATTTTCTAAGACACTGAATTTCATTGGGGTGCTGGTATCTGATGTAGCCAACCCAGCTCAGTTCTTTGGGGTGTCTGAGTGAGAGGATCTGTCTGGGATGGAGGTTGGGCTCTCTACTCCAGGTGAAGGAAACTTCCACAAGACTGAAAACACAAACTTCAACCTCATTTTTTAAAGGCCAGATACACTGCTTTGATCTTTTACAGTCTAATATGCAGGAGATACTTAGTCTTATGTTACTTCTGTCCTCCCTTTTTCTTCCTGCCTCTCTATCCCCCTTCAGGGCACTACATCTCTTCTCAGGACAAGAGACAAATAAGGTGACAGGTATAACTCCAATAGGATATGCAAGTTCTGTATTGACAAACAGTGCATCAAAGTGAACCTCCATGCCAAAAATATGAGGAAAGCTGTTCTAGGAGCATGTGAGATGCTGAGATTACATGAAGGAAGTACCACCCAAAGCTGATCTTGCACTCTTCCATCAGCATCAGATACTGCAGCTGTTAGCAAGAGGTGGGCTTCAGTGAGGCAATACTGCTGGTCCTGTGTCTGCTCAGATGCAAGATGGTAAGTATCCAAATTATTTGTTCTCTTCCAAATGAAAGAGATATTCAGCAGGTTTACAGTCCAGTTCTTAAAAAGAGAAGAAAAAAACCCTTCACAAACAACTGTGTGTGAGCTTTTGAAGTTCTGCCATCAGCAGTAAAACTTAAGAGCTGTTTCAGGCTGTTAGTTTTAAGGAGAAATACCTGATCTATTCATAAAACTGTTAGTCACAGACAGGGTGTAATTTGTGGTGATACTTACTAGAAATTATAAAAACGTACTCTTTTTGGCAAGTAATGCAGTTAGTTTAATTGTTTCAAATCTGGATAGGCCTTGTTGCTTCCCCTAATGTCATTTTCTCTATCCATTCATCATGTTCTTGTGAAATAGAAAGTAAAGTGCTGTCTTCTAGGGCAGCTAACACCAGTAAGCCCACTGCAGTGCTTCCTGTGCAAATAATTTTTCTCAGTTTGGCCCTATTTATAGTTCTTGCCCAGTGCAGTGACTGCCCTTTTAAAATATTTTTTCAAGACAAGCAATCAACTGAAATAGAAATTTCTCTCAGTTACCATGAGTGACTCCAAAAGTAATTGTATTTGTTTGTTTCGTCCTTTGTTTTCTCCTTGAATTTACCTTAGCTAGTGGCTCATACAATCAGTGGCTGTTGCAATATCACCTTGTTTTATTGAAATACTGTTTGCATTTGGCTCCTACACTTTAGAATTATGATGACTTAATGGCTGTTCTAGAGAGGAATATGGTAATGTGGGTAAAACAAATTTTACTTCAAAGATCCAACATTTTAATTTATCTGTAGAATCAGAAAATACTGATCCTTTTGCACAACAGTAGTTTTACAGAGTACATTTATGACAACCTTTTTCTGTACAAAATTCAATGCCAGTGGTTTTTTTGCCATGCAACAGTTGCATTCTGCTATCCCTCTGCTTTACAGCTTCCAGTAAAAGCTGTGTAAATCATTTCTTGTAAGTAAGCAAGGGCAGTGGTAAACACAGGAAGATATTCTTACTCACAGCTAATTCTCATTAGCAAATCATAATTTTATCTCTTTCCCACATTGCATTAATTGATCCAGACTGCAAAGTGTTCTACAGAAGAATCCTTAACACACACTAGACTGTTTAGAGAACATGTTTTACTTTCCAGAGTCAAACACAAATTAGTTCTATCAAATGATGCTTTTCTCATTGCGTTACGAGCAAAGCATTTGGTGTTTCAAAGCAGATTTCTCTGCAGGTTTTTACAAACCGTGTGACTCCTTGGGAATGAGGTCCGCAGCTGTCAGAGCTGAGTCGGCCGCAGCGGCGTTTCCCCGGCGCCCGCAGCGAGGGCGATGCTGTCAGCAGGGGCGGCGGCGCGGGGAGCGCGGTGCCGTGCGCGGCCGGCCCGGAGGGTGGCACTGGCCCTCCACGCACCGCCCGCCGCCGAGCGCCGCGGCCCAAAGGTGCGTCCTGCCCGGGCTCCGAGGCAGCGCCCTCGGTCATGTTTTTGTCAAAATATTGGCACCGGCTCTGCAAGTGGCTCCCGAATAGTTTCGGTGCGATAGACACAATGCTGTTTGCCCGGGGGTGAGTAAACAAACCCCAGGCTGCTCTCTGCGTTTCCCTTACCTGGAGATGGGCCGGAGGGACTCCTACCGCCCGTGGCTGCGAGCCTGTCGGTTTCTGACTGGGATACCACTGGGAGCTGGGCCATGTGTTATTAAGGGCGATACACAAGAAAAGCCAGGTTTGGAAACCTCTCCTGTAGATGAGAGAATACTCTTGTATCTCTGTTCCCCCCCCCCCCACTCCTGTGTGGAATTGTCTATAGGTGCATTTGCAACTTTCATGCATAGCCTACTCAAAAACAAACCGTAGATTTTAAATATGATTGTCACCAAAACTATTTTGCTGTCACATACTTGACTGCAGGTTGTCTTGATCTGTTGTGTTCAGCTACTCAGTTAACAGGACTATGGACAACAGCTGTGTACAGAGACAGTAAATGGGCCAGGGAAAGTGGTAAAAATGTCACAGATTTTTCTAATGTGTTCTGGAGGGACAATGACAATGGTATAGAATAAAGAAACCCCACATCTTCAAGGAAACTTAAGGAATTAATGTTAAGAATTAGTGATGTTGGGCACTCAGCTTTGACCTTGCTGTTTATCTTTGAATGACAAAGTCCTAAGAGCAAAAACAAAGAGTGAATCTCCAAGGGAGGACCTAGTTTAAGCCCCCAGTTCTGATCGTAGGACTGCATTGTCAGGTCGAGGAATTAGTTAATTCTGAAAGAGGAAAAATGTTTTCCTTTCTTAATTTACATTTTTAAAAACATGTTTGTTTGTTTTCCTGCTCAGCTCCCCACGCCTTGTAAATTGTGAATTTCTCTTTTGGCTATGCATGATAAGGAAATCGGTTTCATTCTGCAAGTGTGTTAATCATCCTGTAGCTTAAAAATATCGAAGTGTAAACATCGTAGTTTCTAAAGGGGTTGATCTCAAAATAATTACAGTGATTTGACCGTTGCAGTTCTTTAATTTTATAAAATGAACTGTGGGTTTAAAGTGACTTACTGTTGTTTCACCCCAAAATGAGCAGCGGGGTGGAAAATTAGTTTTGACGGTGAAATTTGGGGGCGATTACATTGGATTGTTACTGGTTTGGAAGATCTCAATACTCTGATTACAACCCCGAATGTGCTGCTGTTAAGAGCTGGGTAAAATATACAGGAAAAAGAGTATTTTAGAGACTGAGGTGTGCTGATTTGCGGTAATGAAGTGTTTCACTACTGGGCTTTCGGGGTTAAACGTTGATTGCACGAAGCTGGAACAAGCCCGGCGCTCCGGGCGCTGAGACAGTAGCGAGGTTCGGCCACAGGAGGCACAGCCGGTGCGCGCTGCACCGAGCTCTCCCTAATCCCTGCGGGCTGGGCATGGGGAGATGCAGATCAGCTGCAGGCCGCGTCCTTCTCTCCCCACCCCCCGGCCCGTCCCAGCTTTTGCTAACCCTTCTTGTCTTCTGATTGCATTGATCCTCTAAGAGGGCGCGCTTCTGCTCGGGCAGTGCAGCGTCAGTATTAAGAGATCAGAGCTGGCTTTCTCCCAGCCTACGTGAATGGATTTGGTGTCAAGGGCAAGGAAAGGCAGCTGCTGCCGCCCCAGAGCACCACCCACCCACCTGTTCGCTAGGGAAAGTGTTACTGGCCCCAGGTGAGGCTCCTGCCTTTCACGCTAAGAGTCCCCGGAGCACAGAAACCCTAAACACGCTCCCTCAGGCCCGAAGCGCAGCGCCTGCCAGAGCTATACTTACCCTAAGCACCAGGGAAGTTTCTTTCTTTCAGATTACAACTGACTCTCTTAAATTCCCAAGTAGGACCCACAATTTAACTTCTCATTTCGGGGAAGTTTATGCGTGCGCTTAAATTAGAATGTCATCTGATAAGGCACAGTTCCCACATCCACTGTCTTATGACAACTACACATATTTAGTGACCAGTGGTTCCATAGGGTACAGTAAGTGTCCCTGGAATAAAAAGGGATATTGCGTCGCTTCTGAGGGCAAAGAGAAAGAAGAAATAAACCGTTTCTGGCTTTCAGGAATTTAGATTCCTATTTCAAACTTAATTTAATTCTTATGGAGAGAGTCCCTGTAGGAGCAGCCAAAGTTTAATCAGTAACACAACAGCGATTTAACTCAATTCTCAGTATCTTAGTCATATGGAGAAGCTGCTGAAACTGATTAGAAAGCCGATTTCATTGAAATATTGCATGGAAGCATGAAAATTCCAGTGAGGAAAGGCAACAGTCACTTCATCATTCTAGATCCCATGTTAACGCATCACCAACTCTCACATTCAAAGCCTTTTTAGAGAAATTTAATAGTTGGGGCACTAATAACCACCCACAACCCTTAATTCTGAGTGATTATTCTAAGCACAAATTAACAGATCTGGGCCATTACTACCCCGAACTGAATCATTCAGAGGGGTGGGAGGGAAGAAGGCAATACTCCATGGGAATGCCTCAGGATTAACTGCTTTTGTACATTTCCAAGCACTTTTGTCAATAGCATCCCTTGTGTAATAAATTCCTTTTCTAGTTCCTTTCACACTGTTTACAGGCAGATGACTTAGAAGATTGCAATGTACACTCAAATAACATTTTCCAAGTTACAAGCATTATTCACTTCAGGTAATTTTATTCTTTATAGTCTCTACATATTTGAATTTTTACTTGATAAATTCTTAACAATGTATAAGTATTAAAAAAACCAACAAAAACAACACAAATCAAATCCAGCAAACAGTTGGTCCCCAAAGAATAAAGCAAGCAATCAGTTCAATAAACACACTTGATTTATTTTGTATAAAAAGGGTTAAGTTTACAACTAAACTTTTATAAAAAGTTTAGCATGATTAAGTACATCATTACACTTTTTGCAGAAATGTATATTTCTGCCACTATACAAGAAAACTCTAATTAAAGAGTTCACAAGGTTTCACTCATATATATATATTTATATATAAATATATACACAGCATTCAGTCCTAGGTTTGTGTCAAAAAGGTAACTTCTGACCACAGACTTTCCTAAAAAACTGAACACTGGATCCTTCTGGTACTCACGCTCCACCTTTGGAAAAAAAGGCAAAGTCTGCTTTAAAATGGGCAACTCCTTGTGAGATTTCTGTTTCGCTCCCCACGTTGGGAATAGTATATAAAGGAAGCCTTCCAACTAGGGAAAGGGTATTTAAGAGTCTCTTCATAAATAACTAGGTTCAGTCCAAGTTGAAAAATGGGGTGGGGATAAAGATCAATCTTGATTTTTTCTTCTTTATTCATTTTAAAAGTTCCTTTTACTTGAACGTGGATTTCCCCCTCCAGATACAGCTGAAAAATAAATTCAGCACCGCAAAAAAAAAAAAAAATCCTGTAGACATTTTCTTGTGCAAAAGAAAAAAAAAATCTCATCAGTGGAACACCTGCAAGAGATTGAAAAGAGGCATATTTAGGAGAATGCTAACAGGGCAGAGATCCGGACAGACTGGCGCCAGAGAGGAAGCCACAGTTTGAACATTTAACCAAACACTCAGAGATTGGGCAAACCCTGGCGTCCAGATGCAACACATACACGCTCACACACTCGCTCTCAAGAGCACAAATTGAACATAAAAATAACATACACTCCAGGGAAAGGCTAGAAAGAGGATTCTTAGTCCAATCTTTATTTAGATCTCTGTAAACGCAATGTTCAGAGGCGCCAGTCTGCCTCTTAGAGCAATTATTTGATTAAAAGCAGTCACTTATTTAACTGATAGCGCAGACAATCCCACATCACAGAATTCAAGGAATTGTGCCAAGATTCCCAACTTAATCAGTCACTTTGGCCCAGGAAGTTAAGGCTCCAAGAACAGATAAGAATTTGCATTAAGCAGCGAGCAGGATCAGAGGAGCCTGTGCTGCTGGGTGAACCTTAGCGACACACACACACACACACTTAGGACCTCTGGATTCAGTTATTAGTCTCATTTCTTACTGATTACAAAGGCATTTCCTAATCAACTTTTAGGACCTATTTTTAGCACTTGCCATCACGCCTCCCATTCCCTGGGGAGGCAGTTTTTACCCGAAGTTTAGGAAAAAGCGCACTGCACTCACCGTTTGATTCAGCCACAAAGTGCTTTGCTGTCACTTGACATGAGCTCTGAGGGGAACTCGGACGCCTGCGAGAGAACAAGAGCAGGGTAAGGGCAAGGTGGCCGAGCACTCACAGGGAGGCGGGAGCGGACTGTCCCGGCTCCCGCAGCGCTTCCCCCGTGGCACGTCCGGGTCCAGCCCCGCCGCGGCAGAAGGAGCGCACCGCGGGCACTGTCACCGCCACCCGCGCCGGGGACACCGCCAGCGCCGCCCGAGCTCCCCGATCCAGGCTCAGCGGCGAGCGGGGGCGCGGGGGAGGCACTTACCTGTAGCGAGAGGATGCTAATGTCTGTGTTGAGGGTGGTCAGAGGAGTTCTGGAGGAAGGGTTCTGCCCGGGTCTCTGGTGGTGCAGGCTAACGATGCTGGGGTGCGAGTCCAAGGCGATTTGCAGGTCCAGGATGTAGTCGATGACGTGCTGCAAGATTTCCATCTTGCTCACTTTCTTGTTCTGCGGGATGCTGGGCACCAGCTCCTTCAGCTTGGAGTAGCAGTCGTTCATGTTGTACAGCAGGCTCATGGGGTCATCCACGGGGGTCTTGCTCCGGGAGATGCCCAGGTTGTGCTCCGAGAGGCCGGTTTTCCTGACGGACCGCACCGGGCTGAAGGCTTTCATGTTGGCAGGCGGGCGGAGGGCGCGATTCTGGCGTGCGGGCTGGAGCCTGCGGAGCGCTGCGCGCTGCGCTGCCGCTCTGGCGCTGCCGGAGCTCGCACTGAGGGCCGGCGCTGCGCGGCAGCTCTTATACGACGGCCGCCGCCGGGCCCGGCCCGCGCTCGCTGCCATTGGCGGCCGTGGGCCCGTCCATCACCGCGGGGCTCCCTCACTGGTGGGGCCTTCCGCCCGGACAGCCAATGGCGGCGGGGGGCGTGGCCGCGCGCACAGCTGAGGGAGTAAATAGTGCGCGGAGCTCTGCGGGCCCGCGCGGGGCCCGGGGCGGTAGCGCCGCGCTCCCTGCGTGCCCCGGGACATCGCTGCGTGCCCCCTGACATCCCTCCGGCCCTCAGACATCCCTGCGTGCCCCGGGACATCCCTGCCCACTCCCTGCCCCCGCCGCACCCCGATTTCTGCACAGGCTCGCACCGCTGTGCGGGGCTGGCGGCGCCGCGCCAGGAGCGCAGTGCGGGATGCGCAGGTCCCGCTGCCGCGAGAGATGGCGAGGGCTGAGCCTTCCCCATGTCACTGCGAACTGGAGCATCCCAGCGGTGTTAGCATGTCCCCACTTAGCACACGGCCCCGAAAGTCAAGGGCCAGGCTTGCAGCCAGCGCTGTAAGCTGCGGCTATAACCAGGAATGAAATAAACCAAGATTAAAGATAAAATAAGCCTTTTAAACACCACTGCAACTTTCTGTCCTGGTGAGAACGGGACATTGACCGCCCCACCAGCCAGGCAGGCTTCACTCCTAGCGCCCTGCTTCCTGAGAACAGGGCTACTTCAGATGATGCTATTAATTTGAGATCATTAAACAAATCTGCATATTGGAAGTGCATTTACATGTATTACCCTTGAAAGGCTGCTCATCTGCGCCCTATCAGTGCTCGTGACACAGTACTGCCATTAATTATGCATAGATTGTTTCTGGTGACAAATGCAAATGCTTACTACACGCTGTACTTTTAGCAGCTTTTGGTTGCAGCCAATGAAACATCTTCCAGAAACATTCCAGAGGAAAAAGTTTTCGGGGATTTTCTATTTTGTTTTGTTGAGCTGGAGAAGTGACTTTGATTTTTTTTTTTTTAAGTTTAGTTCCATTGTGTTTTCCTATATTTTGCGTATGCTACCGGCTGTATAACAAACAGACACAGCTTCCACCTTCCATTCCACACACTACCTAAGAAAAGTTCAACTTACAAAAGCGTGAACATATATACACAACCAATACAAATGAAATTCTGCACAAGTCGCAGCAATTCTTTAATTGTAAAACCACACAGATGCTTAAAGCGCGTTAGTTTTCATTGCAAACAAAACCGTAGTAAACGCATACATCCATAAAATCAGTGAGGACTGTGCTGCCAATCATAAATATTAAAAGCAGACAAATACTGGATTTATCTGCGCGGTTGTTGCATAGCTACACGAAGGGGGTCGGGGCTGTGAAAGAAGAACATTACGGACACTTGGAGACAAAGCTGCGAAGAGCCACAACAGTTTTTTTTTCCAATTAACGTGGCATTCCTGAGCTGGTGGTTGGTTATTCTTTTAACAGGGCACTTCGGTGACTGTCACACCAGGGTGTTTGCCCCGGGGCTGTTCTCCGGGGCGGACTGGAGGCGGTGCCGAGGCTGACAGGAACACAATTCAACGCGTTTTGAAACGCGAAGGGTGAAAGTGAATCTCGACATTCAATCTGATAGAAAGACAAGTACACTCTTCAAGTGCAGTTACAGAGAGTAAATAATAATAAAAACCACCCTGCCAATTAACGACTCAAAATCACGACTTAGGGTGACTTCAACCCTTACATCTCTAAGATACCAATTGGTGGTGGTACTTGACCTGCGGCCACAGCTTTTGGTCCTGCAACATACTTGCGTTTCTAATGAAGGCACTAGTGGAAGAAATGTTGAGTGGTTTTGTTGTAATAATAGCCGACGTAAATATGTTCATGCTTCTCCCATCACTGTTTGTCGTTCTTGGACAGCGCAGCAGCACCGGCCGGCCGGGCGCTGCAGAGGACCCCGTATTATTGCTTTCGGTTTTCCACACCAAGGGCTTAGCACGCTTTTTGGAACACCGGCAAGTTGTGTGGAGAGGATGACCTGGCTATTTTCTCTGTCATCAAATCACTGTCATGTGCGCTTTCTGCGCGCAAAGTAGTGCCCGCGAGCAGCCAGGCTCCGCTTCCCCCAGGAGAGCGGCTGAAGTGGCTTTCCGTAACATTTCATTCCCTCAATTCTGTTGTTTTACCACTGAAATCTTTGGCAGCGGCTGGCTAGCTATGGGAGCTCTGACACGGCCCGCACGAGCGGTGTCGCAGCCGCGGCGGTCCCGCTGCCCGGCGAGCCGGGGGGGACTGCGGGGCGGGGGAGAGCCCGGAACCAGCGGGGCGAGGGGCTGCGAGCTGCTCCTCGCGGGCTTTTCCAGGACCCGTCCCAGGCAGCTCCGAGTGCCTCGGGAGCCGTGCGTCCGCCTCTTAGTTTTCGGCCGGGACTTCTACAGCCGGTTCCCAGCCCCGAAACGCCGCCGCAAACATCTGTGAGGACCCCCCGCCACTCGAAGCCACGCACAAAGCGCCGCTTTCGCCTCCACGCCTCTGATCACAAACCAGGGGCTGCGCTCCGCGCGGGTCTCCCCC